>OX377204.1:88747875-88941940 GCA_947396885.1 Heligmosomoides polygyrus polygyrus | reverse complement strand
ATAACGCAAAACTGACGCCTGGAATACCCTTGTCGCGCCCACAAATAGTCCTGCAAAAGGTTTGGAGCTTCAATCATTGCTAGAACCTAGGAATTGATTAATTCCTAATTGAAGCGAGATGGCGCATTCACGGGAGGCGCGCGCCACTACGGCGCCAGCAACTGGATGGTCGAGACGGTAGCGTGGTGGACTTGCGGGAGAAAGGCCGAGGATTCTATTCCGGCGGTGTGGTTTCTGCATTGCTGGGCGCACTTTTTTGCTTTTGCCACCGTAAAGTGCTTTTCTGTCACGACTAGGTGTCTTATTCGATTTCCAGCCCTGACTTCAACCTTCTGTGACACGATTTTACTTCAAAACACAAATCACGCTAATGAATATGCAATAAACTTGAAGCTGCTTTGCGTTTTATAGAACGTTACCACAACTGCTAAAAAGTTTATTGCATATTCATTAGCGTGATTTGTGTTTTGAAGTAAAATCGTGTCACAGAAGGTTGAAATCAGGTTTGGAAATCGAATATGACACCTAGTCGTGACAGAAAAGCACTTTTTGGTTGGGGCACGACAAGGGTATCCCAGGCGTCAGTTTTGCGTTATCGGCCCGCACTGAAGCGGTACAGTTTTTTGCCATTTTTGACCTACCCAGAGGTCCGCAGGAAATTTGGAAACCACTATGGTGCTTCCCAGACAACGCCCTACAACCCTATATAGGTCGCTTTGAGAGACTCCACGGTGACCTCTTTGACCTTCCTCGTTAATAAAGATTACGAAGTGTTTTCCCCGTTTTGAATTCTTTGTGCTTCTATGGCACTTCAACCATTTGAGGCCCATAATCAATGCGCACCCTGTATAGCGCCGTCTTTTACCTTTTATCCTGACTGCACTCATTTAGTCATCTAAATTGAAAAAATTGCAAGAGAAGTTAGACCAAATTTTTCGTGAACAAAAATTATTCTAACCACCTTAGAGAGTTTGTAGTTTAATCTGTAACATTTTAGAAGACGCTCACTTTGATTTCAGAAACATCAAATTTGTTTAGAAGTGTCCAATTTGACGTGAAAATAGGATACTAGGTCGAGAACGTCAGACTTTTGCTAGTTCATCGATTTAGTGCAATTTCCAGCAAGCTAGCGGATGTGGACGATAACTCCTTTCAATGACGGCGCTAGGGAAGGCGAAATGAAGGAACTGTACGGTGACCTCTTTGACCTTCCTCGTAAGATCCTTAGCAATCAAAAATTACAACTTCATTCAAAATGCTCTCCTCTTCCCCGTACGCAGCTTCTCAGATGAGTTACGAAGGCGACGCAGGTGGTCCTCATCGAAATCATTCCGCGCTTTTCTAAGTGCAGCTTTGAGCGAATTTAAGTTGTTGTATCTTGTAGCTGAGATTTTGCGCTCTAAAACTGACCAGATCGAAAAGTCAAGTGGATCAGGTTTGGTGAATTTGATGGCCATTATTAGGAAGTGACGAAATCTGGAAGCTCGGGTAGACACCACCGCTGGACAACACTCAACTTGTGTGTAAGAGCCAAGTCCTGCTGAAAGCACACGGTTTGTCTACGAAGTGTGAAATGGACCATGGCTTCAAAACGTTCTACAGGACCAATCTCAAGTATATTTACTTATTGATCTCCACTCCAGCATCGACGAACACCCGTGGCGCCTTCACATCTGGGGTTATCGCACACCAAACCATACCAAACCTCCCATGTGCAGTTTGGCTTTTCCTCTAGAAATGGCCTGCTTCTTATCTGCTGCTAGAATCCGATCGTCTTCTAGATTCACAATGAGTTTTACTTTGAAAATTTTCTCTTCACTGAAAACGATGCTTCGGTACGTGCCACCTGCGACGCCAACGTGACTCGTCTGAAAAGCTGCATCCGTGCAAAAGGGGGGCACTTTGAATGAAGATTGTAATCATTGATTTCTAGGGACCTTAATAAACTTTGCGAAGTGTTTTTCTTCCTTTTGAATTGTTTGTGTCACTATGGCACTTCGATTCTTTGAGGCCCATAATTAATGTGCAACCTGTACAATCTCATTTGGGATGCGCCACGCATCCTACTTCTACGGAATGTTGAGGAAGCGATTTAAATGCGCATTTGGCCATACAATGGCTTGCGATGGCCAACCGATGAGCAAGTTACTATTTTATCCATCCTTCTTTGGGACAATTCACCGACCCCGCAATGGAAGTCTTGGTTGGCTCGGCGGTAAACCCGAAACAGAAACCTGGTATTGTGTGAACGCGACGGTCGGTATCACCTCTAACCGCGCTACACGGGCCCGCTAATGAGTGTAATAATTTTATAAAAATTTTGTTTTTTGAGAAAAAAATAAACTAAGATTTACTTGAAAGCACAACAAGGCAGACATTATTTAGTGCATTGAAACGATATCACGCTATGCACTCGAAAAGCTCGTCGCAATTTTTATTTGATGAATTATGTTGACACCACTTACATGTGGGCGGTAACTATACATCTGAAGAGTACACTTAGCGGTTTACCCCGTTACATATATACCATTTTCACGCAGAATTGGACAACATTCAAATCAAATTGGACACTCTTCTAAGCTAGCTTTAAGACTTTTGAAATCCAATCGAGCTTATCTATTTTGAAGATCCTGGCAGGTAAAACTACAGACTCAATCAGATGTTTAGAATAATTTTCTGCTCAAGAAAAATTTAGTATAACTTTCTTTGATTTTGTTTTACTTCACCTGCGCCTGTAAGTTTTTACTTTTAAGGCCAAAAATTTTTACTTTTAAGGAAAAATATTAGATTAAAACTCATCTTGAAGCAAGCAATAAAAGCAAGCATATAGCGCATTGAAAGATTAGATTATGCCACGCGCTCGAAAAGTTTGCGCAACCTTTATTTGATTGATAGTGTAAATGTCACTTACATGAACCATCAAAGTGAGGATAAATTTGTTGTTTACAGCTGTTTTGTTTTATCGTTAACAAGTGTCGCACTTCATTCAAACAAAAATTTTGTTAACAATTAAATAAAAACGTCTCGCAACGTCTTAGACAAGGGCAGGGCTCAATCCTTTTTGGCACTAAAAATTTCCGCCTTTCTGCTCTTTAGAACAAGTTTTAAACCGCTATTTCTTCTCAAAAATTGGAATTTTATGAAACTTCAATCAACGAATTCACACGATACACGATAGGTGAGTGAAAACTTCAAAAAAGGTTACACTAAAATTTTCCTTTATCAAAAATGTTCTAACTTTTTTGGTGTCTTTAATTTAATTTGAAAGGTGCTCGTTTTGGCTTGGAGGATGTTCGGTTTGGTAACAAAAGCGTTAGGCCTGTTTAGAACAGTGTAAAATTTGACGTGAAAATGCTGTATTAGACCCTTTTTTAACGAAAACTGAACAAGTTTGAAAGCGAAGGGAACACCTTCTAAATCAAAAATCAATCTTCCAATTTAAAATTGGCTTTCTCTAAGAAGATAGCGATCACTTTTTAGTCATAAAAACTTGTTTCGACTTCACTCTGTTACGACTTTATGATTCAAAAGCAAAAACACCTTCCCCCAATAAGTGTAATAAATTTATAAAATTTTTATTTCTTGAGAAAAGGTAATAAAGTAAATTTTTATTTCTAGGGAAAAGGCAATAAAGTAAAATTTGTCTTAAAGTACAGCAGAAATGCAAGCATACAGCGCATTAAATTCAGATCGTGCCATGCATTCGAATAGATCGTTGCGATTTTAATTGGATTGAAGATGTGAACACTACTTTCATTGAGCATCTAGATGAGGATGTGTATGCTATTTACAACTGTTTTTGTTGCGTCGTTTACAAGTAAGAAACTCGATGTAAACAGAAATTTTGCTGAAAATCGTACAAAAATCGCGACGCCTTGGAGAATGGCATGGCGCAGTCTTTTTTGCCACTTTTGGCGTTTCTGCCCTTCAAAGCAAGCTTTATATCATTATTTTACCCCAAAGAATTTTTTTTGTAAAATATTAAACAATGGGGCGCGTATAGCGCAGTCGGAGGAGGCGCCGACTGTCGCGTGCACCCGATACCATTCTCCTGGTTCGGATTTCCCGCCCAGGCCAACCAAGCCTTCCATCCCTCCGGGGTCGGTGAATTGGTACCAGACTTGTCTGGGAAGGATAGACCGCTGTCTTGTTCATCGGCTGGCCACCGCAAGTCACTATATGGCTAAATACGCATTCATATCGCCTCCACGATATCCCGTAGAAGTAGAATGCGCTGGCGCATCCCAGAAGGGATTGAGTAACGCCGTCCTTTATCCTTTATCCTTTATTAAACAATGTGTTCACTTATTAGGCAGATGAACTAAAACTGCAAAGAAAGTTATACGAAAATTCTCCTTGAACAAAAACTTATTGTAACCTTTTTGGAGAGTTTCTGGTTGAACGTAGAAGAAGTTCATTTCAATTTGGAAGAGTTTGCTTCGATTTCAAAAGTCTTAGGCTACCTTTATTTGACAAGAAAATGGTATATTTGATGACCGGCGTTCAAGATTCAACCCTACTTCAAACATTTGAAAAAGCTATTTCATTTGTATCAAGTTGTCTGCTGCTAGCCTTCTCGCTGTTTCTTGGTACTATTATACATTGTTCGCTTTATTACAATAATTCCGCTCGTCTTTTGCTGCAATAATTTCACTGGATACCTCCTCCCTAATCTTCTTTTTCAGAATGTTGGAAGAAGACCGCTTCACGGACACCATATCTCGAAACACTTCTGTTCAAGCGGCCATCGAACGCTTCGATCAACGTAAACCAATGTTGATGAAGGACCGACCGCGACCGCATCCCAACTCATCGCTGTCATCGTCTCCAGAAGGCACCACGGCGGTGCTTACGTATGACCCCGCCGAGAGAACCCGACTTGCTCCTCCGGTACCGCTTCCGAGGAAGACGTCCTCGGCCAGCCCGCCCAGGGACTCGCCTCCGTCCACGGAGACACGCCTAGAACGCTCCCGGTCGAACCCTACATCGACTGCCGACATAGTCCGTCCAGCTCGGGAGGACATCATCTTCCATCCGATGCGAGCCGTCAACCAGCCAATGTTTCGACCGAGTCACTTCGGCGCGGGCATCACCGGGGTTTACCAGCAGTCCATGAAGGCTTCTATGTCCGAAGATGACGGCTACTCGTATGAGCTTGACGCTTTTCCTGTGGGGAAGGAGTCCGATCTTCTCGATGCAGACGATACAGCTTCCATCTCGCCTACGCCACAGCTACCTCCAGTAGATCTAATGGGACAGGTTGGTTACTCACGCTTAGTTTGCTTGGTATAAAAGGTCATTCACGATCGTTTACCATAAAAATACCTTAACTGCTGTTAAATTTGAAGGTTATTTGCTTCCCTTTTAAATATTTGAAAGACAGTACAAGTTGATGGGGGAAGAATTCTTATACACTGATGTGATGTCCCCATTTCTGTAGCAAAAATTGGCACATTCTTTCTTTATTCAATTATTTATCTATTCGTACATGGAGAACAACGAGTGCAGATCAAATAGAGCGAAGTACGTGAACGAGCAGAAGAAATAGAACGTGCTGGCAGATGCAATTGATAGGCAAGAACAACAGCAAGTAAAGTACTAGGAGACACACTGAACATTCCTGCCAACAACTCTTTTGCATTGCATTGCATTAACGCATTGCATTTTAGTAAGATGCTTCTCTTCGAAAATGTTTGATACTCAATTCCAACTCGACTTGTAAAAAATGCCGAACTTATATTGCTTTTGGCTTTGGAATTTGGGTCATCAGCTGGGCCCTTCCATGTCCATTGCAGACAAGGAAAAGCACGACGAAAAAGTCAAAGCAGGCACCGTGTAGGCACCGTTTAATATTAAAAATGCAAGCAATACTCACCCCTTGGCAGAACGTTGGCCTGCCTGTTTTGAATGCGGACGCAAGCGGCCTGAATCAGAACTGAGACGGTCGTAAGAAAGCATACCCGGAATAGAAGATATCGACAACGAGAAAAGAATCACACACAGCAAGAAGGTAAAAACAAGTGTGAGTCCACACTGTGAATAACAACTACATAGAGCGGCAATACTGTGCCTCAATCCACTATGATCAATCGCGTCGCGCGCAGAGAGGAGGAAGTATAAAGGCCCCTACAGAGTTCTGCAGCAACGCCGCTCGCCGCTATGGTTAGGATAGGGCAGGGACGCCGCCGGCGGCGAGCTCTGCGTCTCTGCCCTATGGTTAAGCATAGGGCCGCGGCGCTGCCGCAGAACTCTGTGGGGGCCTTAAGGCCTATGTTATACTTCGGCGACGCGTCGGCGACGCTGTTTTGCGCGGGCTGCTACGCAATGCGTCGCAGCCCGCGTAACACTGCCGCCGACGTCGCTGGCAACAGCGTCGCCGAAGTATAAAGATCCCCGCAGACTTCTGCGGCCAGCGGCGGGCGGCAGACGGCGAAATCGATGAGTCACGCCACTCAACAGCGGCTGCCGGCCGGCCAGCGGCGACGGCGAGGTACTGCAGTCTTTCTAGTCGGGACCAACTGCTTACGCGCCCGTTTCCGCTCTGGATCCCCGCCGCGAAAGGGCACAGCGTAGATAGACTCTCCCGGCGCCGCCGGAGCGGCGCCATCTCGTATGATTCAAATCATTTTCGGCTGTGCTGCTGGACGGTGCCGCTGGCGGCGAGCTCTGCGTCCCTGCTTTATGATGAAGGATAAGGCCTCCACAAACTTCTGACGCCGCAGAAGTCTGTGGGGGCCTTAACATAGGCCTAAACGGGAACCGACGTGGCGCGATTGGTCGCGGGTTCACGCGATTCACTCCGGTCGGGTGGCGTTGACGCTGCGCGACGCGGTCAATCAATTTGGCATTTACGAGGCATTAAGTCGCGCGGCGATGGAACTATAAACGGGACCTAGGAGACGTTCAGAGCAGCATTGCAGCGCGTCGCGACGTAGCGATAAGCTTCTATATCGGTAGAGCAATGCCGCGTGGTGTCATAAATATTGCGTAGCGAACATAAATCTTACGAAATTATCAGCGTGTCGAAGATATCGATGCTCACTGCTGAGCGATTTGCTGATCACTCGGCGATGCATTCCTGTTTCGTCTGTCACCGCTCCTTGTTTTATGTCTGCTTTGTTGTTATGCTCTGCGGCTTTTTTTTTGGAAAGTGCTTTATTAAGATTTCGCTGACAATTGAAAACCTCAGCGACACTGCTAGACTACACTTCTTCTGATGAGCTTCATTGTTTTTATTGTACGAAAATAAGCTCATGCGCAGATAAAAAATTGAATCGAGCACGCATTCAAGACAAGCACAAAAAAAGCTTTGGAGATGTTAGGAGGATCTTTGACCTAGAGCGGCTGTTATAGAAGATAGAAGGTGTTAGAAGGACAAACATACTTCTTCTAACACCTCTGCCTTCTATAACAGCCGCCCCAGGCTTAGGCAAAGATATAAATATTGCCTCTGGAGATCTTTTTTCTGGAGACTACGAGAGAACCTTTCTTCTCGATTTCCTAGCCGTAAGATTCCAACCACCCAATTAGTTTTTGATTCGAACTTCTAACGGTGCTCCCTCCGACTAGAATAAATCCAACGGGAAAGCCAAGCACCAAGACCTAGCGTGTCTTCCAGTGTTGTGCACCACAACGCTCGCAGAAGGGTGGGAAGCGAGAATCGCAACCACATACAATGGCCTTCGCGTCGCTACGCGAACGCTCTGAAAGAGACCTAAGAAACGTTAGCGTAATCACACCCATGTACTCTTATGCAGAGCTTTCTTGTAAAGCTATTTTGTACAGATTCTAATCTTGCGGCTTCAATTTTACATTTAAGACTAGCAATAAATACCGTTTTGATATATTCAATAGCAGGTCTTAAATACGTCCTGTATATTGCCGTTAGATAGGTGGCCGTTCTTTCCGTTTTCGCCTCGGATTCGGCGCTTTTCTAATTGAAAATTCTTTGTGTGGGCGAGCGACGGTGTCATCGCCAACGGGCCTGAATTCCCTTTGTAATTAAAGCTTTGTCATTCTGCTGCCACTGGCCTTGCTTTCATTTGGAATTTGTTCGTACAGTATGTATGTGTTTCTTTAGAATACCCCCTTCAGCTGCTCCATTTGAACACTTCCTGAATCACACGTCCTATTTCAAGTCTCATGCGCTCCTATACTCCTATGACCCCAGAGATTTCTCGACCTAGTCGGTTTTGTTGAACGTGTTGTGTGGACAGCACTGTTAGCAACGTAAGATTGCTTATAAAACTCTGATCTGGGTGATGGTGTTCGTGACTCAAGCCAGGCCTAGGGTTATAAGGGAAATTAAAGATACGCCTACACCGGCTAAGGAATTAGATTCTTGATTCAAACGCTACGGACATATGCTCTCATCTAGCAAGGTAGCCCACATCTTAGCGCTGACAATCAACGTTTCTTTGGTTAGTATTTTAAACCCTGCTTCCCCGAAAGAATGCTAGATGTTTGTCTAACTCAAACGCCCGATCTAATGCCGCGCCAAGATTCAGAAGACGCGCCGAAGATGTCGTCTAACGTGGGTCGAGATTCACGTTAGTAAAGAGGGACCAGTAGAGGTAAGAGCAATAAATTGGAGACCAGTAAAGGGAGCACAGGTGAAGGGAGACCGCAAGCGTCAGCGTCCAACTCATGTGATCCACTTTGACCACAAAACGGACCAAGCGAAGTAGGCTTTCTCTGTGAAATAAAACCTTCGCGAATCCGAGGTACTGTAATCATCCCAGAGAGTCGCAACTCTTTGGAGATGTAGGAGCCACCTACAAAGTAACGAAAGGAAAAAGTGGTCCTACGCGGAATTTGTGACCTAACTATGACGCACACGCGAATTTTGTACGAGAAGCCAAAAAAGATGGAAAAAATGGGAAATGGTCCGGCTACTATTACAGAGGGCAAATATATCTTTTTGTTGTTGTTTAAGGAACGCTTCAATTGAAAAAATCGACACAACATGCAAATGACATTGAAATGTACTTGGCTGTCCGCAGACAGCCGAATACATTTCTGCCCAAACGCGGGGTCATAGTTTTCGACCTTTTCTCCGATCCATCTTATTTCTTTGAACACCTGAAAACGCGCGTCGGGATTAAGAAGAACAAGAGAGACCAGTAAAAGTGAGACCATCAATGGGGACCAGTAAGAAGAGACGAGTGTTTGCTCCAAATAAATAAAAATTTAAATTATGTACTGTTTAAGGATACTAGTCTTTTTCGTACTGCACTCCGTCTCTTCCTCGAAAGGCTGAACGAGGCCCTGCTGCCGCAGTGGTTACCAGGGGTGTGCGTAAACGAAATCCGAAATTTCGTAAATCGTAATTACGAAAATACCGATAAATCGTAAATCGTAAACCGTAAATCGTAAGAGCGTCCTGACATGTAAAGCTGTACAACTAAATTTTTAGAGCTTAACTTGCTAATGCTAATCAAATATGATCCAGTATCTTTATATTAATTGTGTTATTTTGGGCTCAAAAGACAGATTTCTTCCCAAACTTTTGCTTTCTTTTAACTTGTACTTTTCTTTTAAATCGAGACATCCTTCATATCAATCAATAGCAAGTCACTATAAAGATCGATATTTTTAATTCACCTATTCACCTGATTTTAATTCACCTGACTATCTCGACCAAGGCAACACCTATTTGACTTTCGGTGCGAAAGGCCTCCGTTTTTACATTTTGAAATTCATCCAGAAACATTGCCAATAGGATTGAAAACTTTGCGGCCACCGAAACAACATGACCATATTTCTTGGGCACCCTCTTCAGTACCTTTTGAATGCAAAGTGTAATGTGAAATCTTTTGAAGGCATCCCCAGTTTGATTCCACAGACATGCGATTTGCTTCGGGAGTTGTCGCATTTGATTTTTGAAAATCGAAGTTATGTTGGGAAGAATGCAATTTTAAAATGGAAAATGTTTCTTTTGATTTGTAAAAACCTATTTTAAACGTGATAAAGGAAAAAATGTATAAATCATCACATGAAGGCAGTTAAACATATAATGCATAATGAGAAAGTACTTAGCAACCTTACCTACAGCGCGAAACCCGAATTCAGATCTCTGTTAACTTTAGAGCCCAGAATGAAAAACTTAAAATGAAAAACTTCAAAACCTCCTATAAACGAACATGCAATTTCTAAAACATCGACTGACAAGGTTCTTAGCTAGCCGGTGCTCGCTTAGTACCACCGAAAACAGGCTTCGGCGCTATGACACTGGGGGGGGGGGGTCACCTTCCAAAAAGCTTCAGTAACACGCACAAAGAAAAACGAGACATACTGTTGATGAAGAGTACAAACAATAATGCTGTTGTGTTCTGTGCCCTCCTCTTCTGACGCGAAAGACAGCATAGAATTGGGCAGGGGAAAGGACTTCGCGGTGTGGCCCGACTAGTGCACCAGCTTTAAATTTGCCTACATCTTGGAGTCCCTTCCCTTGATAGAATATGGAGGCAAACAAAGGTGAATATGTGATCTAAAGAAGAAGTAACAGTGCATTCGGGAAGAAGAAATAGCAGTGCATTCGAAGACTAAAATTTTGCTATATAATAACTGTCTGCCTTCGTTCGGCTACGCTTCGCCAGTTATGTAATGAGCGTTTGTTCTCGGAGAGTCCGCAGCATTCTAAGAGAGTAAGACAGGGTTTGAGCGACAATTTCAACCACGCCGCTGGAAGGGGAGACCAAAACTGCTAACCACTTTGACTCTTTGAATGAATTCCAAGTTTGCTTTTATAGCAATTTGAATATCCACTTGCTCCACACTGTCGCGTACAGTGTTAACCGATGAAAACATCAGTCGTTTTATCTTTCCATATGATCCTAGGAATCGCCTGTATCCCGCTTCCACTCATGAATGATATTCCATCATGTCTTCGGAGGGGATAGCATCTATGAACAGACTGACCAGATGGTAGTTACCTAATAGGATGTGGATCAGCGAATAGTAACTTCTTTTTCCCACGAAATATTCTCGCATATCTTTATGGGCTGGAATGGAACGTTTCTCAGCACTGCGTGCCTTGCTGGAAATGGAGAAGTCCAATCTCCCAGTGCGCTTCTTTTTAATTTTGTGTTGTTCCTGCTTCTCCTTTAGAACAGGTCTGGTACCAAACGGAAGCCCTTACAGAGTTGGAGAAATATAAAAGTCACTAAAGCAAAGAGGTAAACCGGACTCAAGAGATCTATGCAAAGTACGGTGTCTTCTGTCATGGTGCGACATCAGAACATAAACACTAAGACGAACAGACTGAATGAGCGAGGCTTTTAAAGTGGGCACATCTTTATAACCCGTGCTGCATCGCCTCATTTGGAGTTTAATCAAAGATCACATTTACGAAAATTTACGATTTACAACCCAAAATGTCGTAAATCGTAAATCGTAAAAAATTTGCCAAAAATCGCCGTAAATCGTAAAATCGTAAATCGTAAATCCTAATTACGCACACCTCTGGTTGTTACCATTGTTCAATTTTAATTAGTCTCTACCTCAGATGCTGATCTTAAGGCTACTAGTGCACAAAATGTGTAAGAGTCCTTATGTCTTGCCGCAGTTCTTGATGTCTTCAACTCTTAGCGAGAAAATAGTGAACCTAACGCCTCTATTTTTTCAGTATTTTCGCATTTTTTGGATATATTAGGGAGGCCAAAAGTAATGAGACAAGTTGAAAAAAATCTTTATCTCTTTATAACTCAATTACAACTCAACGATGCTGAGGAATGCATTTGCCATTAAGGGCAATGACCTTGCTGCCATCGCTCAGCCATCTTCCTGATCTCATCCTTCCAGAACTGCTTGGGCCTGGTGATGATCAACTGCTCGATATGGTTGTCAAGCACTGCTTGAGTTCTTGTATCCCTTCCGACCAGGAAGTCCTGTAGGCTCAAGAAATAGTGGTAGTCGCATAGAGAGATGTCCTGCGAATACGGTGGATGAGGCATGTGAACGTAGCCCAGCTGGCCAAGCTTATCCGTGGTTACTTGTTCCCGATGGGGTGCGGCGTTGTCGAAGAGGAGAACCTTCTTGAAGCGCTGCGAATGAATAAGAGTGAGTCGCCTGCCCATCTCTTCTATTTCGTTTACCATGGCCTTGGAGTTCATCGTACTGCTCTTGGGAAACAGCTTCCTGTAAAGCGATCCATGGGCGCAGACCCAAAAGCTTCAAAGATACTTCTCGCCGGGAACATCTCGCCGAACGAAGGTCGGTAACAAGTCACCAGGCCTCACCCAGACTTGCTGCTTGGCAGGGTTAAGGTAGAAGACGTACTTCTCATCTTGCGTGAATATTGAGCCCAAGCTGCTCGGGGTTGGGAATTGGGCGAGATTTGCGCGACACAGGTCGACTCGTCAGACTGGGGTTTCGGCACGAGACAGACTGGGGTTTTGGCATGCTTCTGGAAAGGGCGGAAGTGGTAACTTCTCAGGTGGCCTTCAGTAAGTAGCATACAAACATACAAATACGATAAGCACGAAACCAGACTCCAGCCACGAGATATATGGACACGGTGTGGGGTTTTTATTACTTTTGCCCCCCCCCCCCCAACAGAACTTTAGTGAATATATTACTGTGCCGTTTCCGTCGCCTTTACATACATACATGCAATCATACATACATACATACATACATACATACATACATACATACATACATACATACATACATACATACATACATACATACATACATACATACATACATACATACATACATACATACATACATACATACATACATACATACATACATACATACATACATACATACATACATACATACATACGTACATACAATCCCCAGAAAAGCCGAGTTGAAACGATGCGAGGAAGTTTTGCAATGAAAAGAATTCGTGAAATTTGTCGTTATAAATACAACACAATGAACTACTACTATCTAAAAATTATTCTGTTGATTAGAAAAACACTCATTGTAATAACAGTCATGATTAAAAACCCTATTCCTAAAATTCTACACTGCTTCATTGAACATCTACTAGAAAGAAGCCGAAGTTCAATGTTTCACAGAATTCAATGTGCCGCATATTGCTCGGAAATTGTTCAAGGTTCTCGAAGGGTTTTTTCTAGTAGCCGCAAGGAGGTGGCGTCGGTGTGGATGATAGATGGGTTCGGCGTTACGCCGCTGGACCTAATCCCTCAGCGGCGATGCTGAGTCGCTACGGCTTTGTTCCACTCCTTCGGATTCTCTTCAACTTTGCTATTAGTTTTCAGCTTCGTCCGCCGTCATGTAGTCTGACCGAAAGTTTTAACCACTAGACCACAACTGATTTCAATGGGTCACTTCCTTAGTGTATCCAGTCCTGAAGTTAGTTGATTTCTAGATATTTCAGGAAAAGCTAGCTTATTAAAGTGACTTCTTCCATTAATTACATAAAGTGAAAAGCGCTTTTCCCAAAGCGATTTAGTAGTTAATTCACCGAAGGAGTTAATCTGTTGCATCAAAATATCGTCCACTATTTTTTAAACTAATTTGTTTTTTATTTCTTAAATATCCTTTCTGTACAAGAAAGTTTTTTGACTTTTGGCAAAAGATTGAGAAATGGCAAGGAAGTTTATTCCAAGCTTTAAGAACACGACCCGAAAAAGTATCGTGAAGCATTTTTCACTCCGGTTTTGCATTTTTACAGAGGCCACCATTTTTTGTGCTTGCTGTTTAACGTAGTCCTTCACCGCCCACCGCTCCTGCTGACAGCAATAGGTGGCACCACTCGAATCGGCTAGCTCTTCCCTGTTGTCTACTCTTACGCGTTCAGTCTTTGACGTCTCTGGAATGTATTTTCCCAGATAAGGGTTACCCCAAGAGGCGATAAGAGGGTTGGAACACTCGCCAAGTGGGCAGAGATGCACCTATCCTTGGCACCGATTCTCTAAGGCTAAAGCAGTACTTTGATGAATTTGATGCACTTGAAGCTCATCGATCTAGGACTAGAATTTAAGCAAGGAGAACAGTCAAGAAACGTTTAACTCCATCTTCCGCTAAGCATGACAGAATCTCAGGTATCAGTTTCGTGTCTCTAGAGATCACAGTATGTCTGCTTCGCCATTCAAATGATTCTCGATTGAGAGAAACCTTTGACAGTCTCACTTTTGAGTGTCAGTGAAGTGTGGCCAAATCTTAAAAAATGAAAAAGTTACAAAGCACTCTTATTCCGAGAAGTTAATTTTTATTAGTCCTTTAGTTGATTTCCTACTCTTTTTCCTAATTTTGCTTGTCTTGGGAAAGACATAGCTTGATCTTTCTTATCCACAAGGTCTTTATATTTTTGCAACAGTAACCTGGGTGTGTGGTAGTGCAGTCAGAGAGGTGCCGGTTGTCGCGTGCCCGATACCAGGTTCCTGGTTCGGATTTATTACCCAGGCCAACGAAGCCTTCGATCCCTCCGGGTTAAACTGGAATCGAACTTGCCTTGGAAGGCTAAGGCTGACCTCTCCATTGGCTGACCACTACAGGTCACTTTGTAGGTCAAATGCGCATTCAACTAGACTTTAGAACATCCTGTACAAGTAGAGTGTGTGGCGCACCCAAGAAGGAGATTGATTTGTGTCATCTTTGATTTATTATATCATCCTTTATCAGGAAGGTGTTCAACTACAAACAATATTGAAAAGGGCTCTTAAATAGGAAGTCAATTTCTATTAGACCTTTTATTATTTTGCACAATTTTTAAACCTATTTTTTGTCCAGCACTTTTTTTCGAAATTTTTCTGATGCGTGCAGCGAAGTCGGAGGAGGTGCCGGCTGTCGCGTGCACCCGATACGAGGTTCCTGGCTCGGATTTCCACCCAGGCCAACCAAGACTCCTACCCCTATGGGTCGGTAAATTGTTACCAGACTTGTCTGGGAGGGAATAAGCGCTGCGTTCTTCATCGGCTGGCCACCGACGGTAATTGCATGGCGTTCAAATCGTCTCCGCGACATCCCGTAGAAGTGGAATGCGTGGCGCATCCCAAAACGGATTGGGTAATGCCGTCCTTTATCCTTTATGGTGCCTACAAGCGATGTCGGAATTTAGCTTTGCCTACTGAACGCCATAGTGCCTTTTCCACCGTCCTCACAGCAGCTCTTCTTGGTTCCGCACCTCTGACACGGCCCGAACCTGCCTGACGAGCTGACTGACTCCTCGGCTTCCCCTCCTCCTTCTTTTTCATGCGCGCCGGTCATTGTTTCGCGCTGCTGCTGCCGCCGCTGCTGCTTCTTTGCACCCACCCGATCTGCGGTCGGCTCGCCCGTCCGTCGTCGTCGGTCCGAGCTGTGTCGTCGATATTTGAGATCGTCGCCGTGCTGTTCATTTCCGTCTTTTCCGCGACTCTTGCACTGGACGACACTCCCACGGCGACATCAGCCGCCAGAGCGCACTTTAAAGACGGCTCGTCGAAGCCCTTCTTCTGATTGGCGATGCTCAAGTTCAGAAAGGCAAGTTCTCGGGGTTTCCGGTGGAATGTTTTTGAAATTTTTATTTTTTATTGCAATTTTTTCGTCCAATTCAAGTCTAGTTGAGGAATTTTTTCCTCCAGTATTTGCTGTGTACATTTGTTCTTTATATTATTTATTTTTGTATTATAGCTTGAGATCACCTAGGCTAATCACCAACAGACATGTTCTTCTTCTATCTGTCCTACAGCTGTGTATGTACAGCTTAGGCATATTTTGCGGATCTGGTAAGGACTTTCGGTGCTCATTTCGCGATCTACTTCAGAGAGAAAAAAGATGAAGAAAAAAGAGAAAGAAGGTGCTCCAGCCAATCTCTAGGATTCTCTTCTTTCAATAACTCATACATATACCATTTTCACGTTGAATTGAATACTTTTTAACTAAATTGGACACTCCTTTAAGCAATCCTGACGCTTTTGAAAACAAACTGAACATGTTCGATGTAGAAATATGTAGTGTAAATGCTGCTGAATTGAAAAAGCGATGTGAGGACACGTGGGATTTCAAAACTGTTTTTCTTGTACCGCTTACAAATGTGTTGCCCCACAAACGAAATTGCTGCTACCAATCAAATAGAAATCGCAACTACCCGGCCGACTGCATGGCGCAGTCTCTTTTTAGCGCCAAAAGCCTTTACAGCCTCTTTGCACTTTTAAACAAGTTTTGAACAATAATTTTTCTAAAAGTAAAAATATAATTCTTCAAACGGCATTCACTTTTTTCGTAAGGTGATTTAGTAATTACAAGTAAGTTCACAGTAAATTTTCCTTGAACAAATTTTATTTTAACAGCCTCGAAGAGCTTTTATTTTAATGTAGAAAGCTTGTTTTGATTTGGAAGGTGTATACATAGTTTGATTTCAAAAGCGTCAGGCTTGCATAGAGATGTGTCCAATTTCAAAACGGTATAAGTAAGCTGAAAAATCGTTAAACTGTTGGTTTAGCACACCGTGCTAGTTTATTTCTGAGGCCGGATTCATAAACGACTTACAGCAATTTAACGGAGAAAATACAGCCCAAATCTCTTTATAAACAAGCGATATAGTGAAACATTTCTCCGTGTTGCTTGTTGATAAGCCGCACTATCAGGGATTTTGGCTGTATTTCCTCCGTTAAATTGCTGTAAGCCGTTGATGTATCCGACTCCTGGACTGTTTGAGTAAACTGAAAGAAGTTCGGGAATATCTCGACGGCTGATCCACTCAATTGCAATCTCCGTCAGCAAGGAAAATAAATGACTCGAAGTCGCGTAGTGTTTCAAGGAAAACGAGGACTTCGGCCTAGATTACCTAGATTTTGCTGGGTTCTCCTGTCCCAGGAATAGCAGGCGATTTTGCCAGCCTAAGGGCTGCCATCACTAGGATATTCCTGCGCTTTCCGACTTCCAAAGCCTCTGAAGTAAGCGGCAACATTATAAAAACATCTGATTAGCTGCTTGGGAAGCTTCCATGCTAAGCCAGCATCAACCGTGCTGAGAGATTTAACAATAGTTGAGGTGAGCTCATCAGAGTTCAAGTTATGCCATTCGAAAAAGGCTATAGGCATTATCGGGTCTAGTCGTCAACCCGACCCAACAAAAGGCTTCAGTACAAGTTTAGCAAATAAAATTGATATTTCCGGTCTTTAAGGGCGCGTTACCAATATGTAAATATAACCGTTCCTTTGCTTCCTCGACATTCTTCCTCCAATTTCTACTTTTGCTTTCTTCAGCGAGTAGGGGAGGACTGCACTTTCTCCTAAACATGGATTTCTTCAACCAACAGCTCACGATAGGGCAGCATGTTCCGCTAACCTTGGCGTAGTCTACCTCGCTCCTAGGATTTTGCTGGAATATGATGCTAAGTGATAATGACATGAAATAAGTAATGAGACTAGTGAAAAATGGAATGATAATGCGTTACTCAATTTCTTTTGGGACGAATTCTAAGCGTTTCTTCTGCTATATCATACCCGCATTTCTTCTATGTGTTCTACAAGGCGATACCGCCGAAAAGTGGCACATTAAAGATCCTTGTGTGGAGCTCAGTCACAACAACGCCGCACTTTCCTTTTACGGGATGTCGTGGAGGCGATTTGAATGCGTAGCGACTAATACAACATCTTGGTGTGGCCAGCCGATGGAAAAGTCAGCGCTTTATCCTTCCCAGAGAAGTTTGGTAGCAATTCGCCGACCCAGGAGGGATGAAAGGCTTGGTTGACCTGGGCGGGAAATCTGAACCAGGAACCTGGTATCGGGTGTACGCGACAGACATTCCGCCAAATGTGCCTACAGAAAAGTATACAGTTCCCGTCATCTATGAGAAAAAATAGATTAATTGTCGTACAACCCGATAGCTCTCTGGAGGATTAGCAAGTCGTTGGTCAGTGAGCATCGCTCTGTTGCTGACCATTGACCACGGGGGAGCAGCGCTTTCATTTACGTCGCAGAGCAAACACTTGCCTCCCGAGTTCTATGTACCGATATATCACGGCAGCTAAACGGCTCTTGACATGATGGACAGCCACGTCCCACCTGGAGATGACCCTCTTGGATCGGACCCAGTTGAAAGCTCAAGGAACTCATAAGGACGAGGACAACGATAAGGTCTGCGGTGATCAATGTCATTGCGAGATGCGCCACGCATTCCGCTTCTACGGGATGTCGAGAAGGCAAAGGAAGAGTTAAAGATATTGGTACCGCGCCCTTAAAGGCCAGAAATGTCAATTTATGTGCTGAACTTGAACTGAACCTTTTGTTGGGTTGGGTTGACGACTAGACCCGATAAAGCCTAGAGGCGTGATGTTCCATCATGATTTCATGATTACGCCACACCCCACCCCTTATTGATGACCAATCAGAAACTAACAGAGCTCAATTGGGAACTGATGCTCAATTGGCACCCACCATATAGCCCTGACTTAGCACTGTCAGACTGCTATTTGCTTCGCTCCCCTCAAACCGTTTGAATGGTAAAACTTTTGAGTCCAATCAAGCTGGTAAAAGTGAGTTGCTCCTGTTCTTCGCTTCTAAAAACTGAGGGTTCTCCGAACGTGGAATTTTCAGCTTACCGAATGATGGCAAAGGTCATCCAACAAAATGGTTAATATACTTACTTACTTTGATACTTTGATGGCCCTTTTGTCGGCTGTAGCTCTTCTCAGCAGGGACCACAACTCTTCCAGACCGCTCGATCTCTGCCTGCTTGCATCCAGTGAGGCAGACTCCGCTCTCTGAAAGATCTTGAGAATGAGTCTGCCCATCGCGTTGGCGGTCGTCCCAGCGGTCTCTTGTGGTCTCTCGGGAGCCATTCTGTGACACGGAGACTCCATCTGTCGTCCTTTCGTCGAAGCAGGTGTCCGGCCCAGCGATATTTGGACTTCTTCATGTACTGCAGCGGATCTGCTAATTGCGACTTCTCCCGTAGCTCCGAGCTTCGTAGGCCTTCTTGCCATTGCTGACGAAGGCTTGTCCTTAGAAGACATCTCCCCAGTGCACGATGCGTAGTTTGCATCGCTCTGGCGATTGTCTCTTGTTGTCGGGCCAGGTTTCCGTCGCGTAACATATGGCAGGCACTATAGAGGCGTTGAATATCGAGGCCCTGAGGCCGGGATCCTTGATAGATACTGAAGGCTGCCCATGCTGCGCGTCTCCTGCGGGCGATTTCAGGAGCGAGGTCGTTATCCATGTTCAGCTCTCTTCCCAGATAGACGTAGTAGTCAACGTCTAACATGGATAATAGTGGTTAATATATCATTATTTAATGCTAGTTGCTATTATAAACAAATTTGCTTTGAAAAATACAAGAAAGGGTCAGTGATTATCGACCAACCTCATATACAAATCTGGACTGTGTTGATCTGTGATGGCCCTTCTTTTTGAGCCAGCTTCTACAGTATGCTAGATAATTACTGGTATGACTCTCTTATAGTAGTATTATTCCTTATTGGTAGTTAGCAGATCTTGCTCCCGCATGGCTTCTATACATTGGATCCGACCGAAAATCTGTGATAATTCGATGATTCGGATAAGGACGATTTTGAGGGCATCGAATTTTTGAATGATTCGCATCGCCAGAATCAGAATCGGATATTGGGAATGGTCCAATCGGATATAATGTATAGTGGTTTCTGGCAAATGTTTTCCCCTAAAAATCTGGGAGAAGCCATTCTCAATTCATAAATCAATTCTGAACAAAGGGTCGACAAAAATTGTCCAATTGTTCAACCGAAATAATTTACTTGCTGCGATGGTTACCTATCTCCCACCATATTCGTATGGTTCCTATCTTGAACTCTTCACTCAGATCAGGATATCATAACCACCATGGAGATCAGAAGTCCGTTGATTTTCACGGACAAACACTACAATAAGGCAGGCACAGTGGGAAAAATAGCTTTTTTTATAGACGGATAGGATTGACGCTTTGATGTTTTCAGCTCTTTTTCCGCTTTAGCTCTACATGTACAGAATACGTAGCTTTTCCTACCCGAGTAAAGTAGCTCCGCTCTTCTTCATTTCAGTGATTCACCTTAAAGTCCGCCGAGTGTTTTCACAGCCTTCGATTTTTTTCCAGCGAAGCAGTTCACTGCGGCTGCACGATACCGCTGATAGTCAGCCTACTCAGCACTTTGCGCCGTTTTTATGACGCCTTTGATAGCGCGTAAAGCTGCCTGAATAGCTCGCTTGGGACGTTCCTTCTTCTTTTGTTGGAGTCTGCTCACCTTATGAACTGATTCTTATGGTATTTTTTCTTCATATCGCATCGATACTCTATTCACGTACTCACGATAACGCAAGAACTGGCACCCTTCATTGAACTCTGTAGGTTCTGATCCACCGTTCGATCTGATCTACAGGGATATACAAGTCGGGTGGTCCCGGGGTTGAAGCTCACTCACCCACGTTGCCTCCAGCTACGGGTGAACGGTGGTCCTTTACGGCAACCGCCTGTCAGGTTAGTCGCCCTTCGCAACTCCCATATCTGATCTTGTCTCACTTTTCCCTAAGAAAAGTATTCTGTAGAATGAAATGATGTTTGAGCGAGTAGTTCTGCGAATGTTTCCGACTTTTCCAGGCTCCGAAGAAGGCGAAACTTGCCGAAACGTCAGCCTAATAAAAGACGTTAACAATCTTGGTGAACAGCTCAAGAACACTGCATCGATAATCAGGAACGTCATGCCAAGATTCATTGAAAGTCGAACCTGGGCAGTATTCACGTACTATTCTGCTTCTGAGTCCAGCGTTCTCTTTTTCGTTAGCAGTTAATCCTACTCTAAGTGCTATACGCAAAGGTGTTAGCGCTTGTCCGTCTGTCCTTCCGTTCGAGGCCTTTCACGAACGTGTCTGAGTTCAGAAGACGTGTCACCGATTTTGCAATCCGATCTCCGGATTCAGAAGACGCATCAACGGTGCCATGCAACAGTTACCTGGGTCAGAAGACGCGTAGCCAACGTAGTGCCGCGGGAGTTCGGATTCAGAAGGCGTGTCACCGATGTCGTGTAACGAGGGCCACCACATGAAGAGAGGGGAGCCTGAAAGGGGGACCGGTAATAGCGAGGTCCAGAGAAAGCAACCAGGGTAAAACATAAGTGGTGGAAGCAGTAAAGATGGACCGAGGCCAGATTCATGCCCACTAACGGTGAAAACATCGCCAAACCCCCTGATATGGCACTCATCAGCATCAAGTTTGGCGGTATTTTCACCGTTAGAGGGCGGTAAGCGGTTGATGAATCTGGCTCCTGGAAGGTAAAGATCTGAAAGGAGGACCATAAGTGGACGGGAGGGGGGGGGGGGTTTAGAGGGATCAGTAAGGGAGGACCAATATGTTAGGGAACCCGTAAGTGCGGGATCTGGAATAAAGACCGGTAGGGGATGGGCCACTATGGGGGGGGGGGGACATCAATGGAGAGGTAGGAGGGTAAGGGAGGGGGAATAAGGGGGAGAACAACTATGCGGGGGATGCGTAAGTGGGGGAACCAGTAAGTGAAAACCTTAACGGGAGAGGGACCGGTAAGGGAGAGGCCTGTAAGGAAGACGTTTCACCCACCCTGGGTCAACAATCTTCAAAGATTAGGAGTTCTTCTTTCGAAGATAAGAGGAAGCCTCCTTGGCTCTTACTACTAAACATTCGGCGCTGATAGGCCATAAACCATAAACGACAAAGAACGACGTTAATCAATTCCTTTTGGGATACGCCACGCCTCCTACTTCTTCAGGAGGTAGAGGAGGCATTTGGAATGCGTGCGTGGCTTTTGGGGCGCTTGGAGGCGTAGTAGAGACAGGCGCCCGGCTTTCTTGTGCACCTTATTCCATGATTGTTCACAATTTTCCTCCCATTAAGCCTTCCATCTCTCTGGGATCGACGAATCGATATAAGACTCTTCTGGAAACGATAAAACTCTGACTTCTCCATCAGCTGGCCACCGTAAGCTATTGTGTAGGTCAAATCTAATTGTCTCCACGACATCACCCAGAAGAAGAACGCGTAGCGTATCTCAAGTTACCCACTGGCGAAGTAAAGCGTCTATGACCAGCCTTACACACTCCTTGCCTCGCGTCGCATTCAATGGAGCTAACGTTTCGTCGCTTCTTATGAGAGTACCAGCACGTTCTCTCAAGCGATGCCGCTCGACTTTTTTCCAGCGGCTTCCACTAAAACACTTAAGCCATTCGGCTTGCTCCGACAGACACGAGCACGGCAGTTTTTCGGCGACGTCGAGCTGTTTATTCAGTCGGTGGTGGCTTTCTCTTCTTCTGATGGCGGCTGCTGACTCAGTTGTGCTGCGTGATTCAGCCTCGAGGTTCTTTCCTCTCGAGTTTCCGTCGCTGCTGCATAGAACGACGTGAGGCGCACTGTGATTCAGAGTCATGAGAACATTCCGTCAGAAGAAGATCTCACGATAAAGGCAGTTCCTTACTAACACTCGTGAGACATGGCATTTAGTTCCGTTGGAAATGACTCTGGCCCCTGAGAACTCTGCCTCACAGTCAGGACACGCAGCGAGCACTCGTGGCTTAACGGCGTGCCCTCCCTTGTTTCTTCTGGTTACATTTGTTTATTTTTTGTCTATTTGAGAACGCGTGGTAGCGCAGCCTGAGGAGGCGCCGGCTGACGTCTCCAACCTGAACCAGTCTCTTGCTTCGGATTTCGCGACCAGGCCAACCACGCCCTCTGTCCCTCTGGGGTTGATGAATCGGTACCAGATTTTTCTAGAAGGTAAAACACTAAGTTTTTCGTCAACTGGTTAAGGCAGGTCACCGCAGGAAAATACGCATTTGGAATGCTGCACAATATCCCAGAGAAGTGAAATGCATGGCGCGGCCTAAAAGGGATTGATTCACGTGCTTCATCCTTTATGTCACGATATTTAGCGACGGCTTTCGCATGGGTTCTTCAATAAAACCAAGCCTCTACTCTCATTGGAGGTAGCGGAGTGGTGCCAGATTTGCCTGGGACGGATACGGCAACCACTTCTCCATCGGTTGGCTACCGTATGCATGTCCCTCACTCTACATACGGACTTAAAACCCAATTCATATTGCATCCCACCGTCCTATCTCATAGAATTAGGGAGCATACTGCATCCCGAGTGCCTTTGTTTTTTGCAGGCTGTGCTTCAGTACATCATCAATTCACCAACTCCTGGTTTAATCGGATCCATCTTGCCAGGGAGGTCAGTCAGCCCGGTCTGGAGATTCTGAACGAGACCTGTATGGTCTTGTAGGGCATCGAACGAGGATAACGGGACCGCGTTCGTTTTTGCTAAATCTCCCTGGGTGCTCTAAAAATGGCAAAATGGTATCACTTCAGTGCGGGCTGATAAGCCAAAAATAAGTCCTGGAATGGCCTTTAGTGCTCAGAGATGTACATAGAAAGATCTTTAGCTTTTCCTATACTTAAACCATCGCATCCTAATCATTTTCTAGGTTTCCCAAAAGAAGGTACAGGTCACAGTCATTCAGTCAGCGAGTCATTCGCAACCATGGCGGCAGGGATTGGATTGCCGAGGGGATAGCGATGGTACTTGCGGGAGTGGGGCCAAGGGTTCGATGCCAGAAGTGGATCTGCGATTTGCTAGGTGGACTCTCTCCTCCACTCGGCCATCTTAAATGCTGCGAATGGGTAACTTGAATGTATCCTGCATGTTCTTTCAGGAAACCTAGGAGAATTTTTTTTGCCATTTTTGGACCACCCAAGAGTATTTAGCAAAATCGAAACATAGTTCTGTGATCCTTGTGCCCTGCAAAACCGCAAAGGTATCATTCAGAACTCCACATTAAGCGCACTGACTCCCTTTTTAATGGAGAGGAGGCACCCTAAGTTTGCAGTTTCGTCCACCCCCCCCCCCTTGCAGGACACGGAGCTCTCGCTGAAATTTAAGGGGCGAAACGGAGAGGCGGAACACCGTAGGCCTCCCCCTTCGAATAGGAATAGGATGGATTCGCTTATTCCGTGAAAGAAACCTAGCGACAATACAGGTCAGTGGCGCACACGAGCGGTAATGAAACTCTGCTGCGCGAGTTGCGCAGTCGGAAAAGGTGCCGACTCTCAGTTATACCATATCAAAGTTTGAGCTTTGGATTCTCCCTACGTCAACCAGTTCCATGGTTATCTATTGGCACATGACTCATCAGGGAGTAATGAAACAGTGATTTGTCTACCGGAAGAGTTATTATAGGGTCCAAGTGCGAAGTCAAACTGCGCCCAGGATAAACCGTAGGGGTGTGCGAAGAGACTGGCGGACCTTTACACCTCATCATTTGACCAGTCTCTGTGGGATGAGCTAGGCATTCTGCGTTCATGATACGTAGCAGTGAGACTGCTCTTGTTCAATGTAATACGAAGGCAGAGTCTAATGGCACCGCACGAGCTCGACCATTTCTCTCATATCGTGGTGGGACCACTTCCCCACTGTGATGGGACTGCGCCGCGGACGAGTTGTCACAATGCCGCGACGTGCCGCGAGTGCAGCCGCAGTTCTCGGCGGCATTCTGCCGCAGTGCCTGCCACTGCGGCACCTCTCCGCTGAGCGGGTGGTCGACTTCAAACTAGGAAATTTTATTTTTCAATTTGTAGAAAGGGCGCTCTCATTTAACGCTGACGAAAAGGCGGGCGATGATGATGACAATGCACCTTATGAAGCAGGCCCTCTAGGTGGCTCCCCAGTACGCAGTATTGCGTACAGTAATCGTCTCGCGGCATCTCGCCAAAAGCGGCCAGCTTCATCGCGGCACGGCAAGATGCCGCGAAACTCTGTCTCCGGCCTTAGAGTGATTGCGTTTGGTAACTACAATGCAACACGCAGGCCTGCTTGTTGCCATCGGTAGAGCTGAAGCATGGTTCTTTTCAAAATTATCAGCGCGTCTTTTGAAGTAGTACGGCTTCGTTTTTCGTCGCTAAGAAAGTTCCGCTGTCTCCACTCTTTAGACGATTATGGGAATTAGGGTTATTCTCCGAACAGAAGCTCGATCTATAGCATTAGCCGCTAACTTCATCTTTGATCCAGTAGGAATTCCACCTGAAGGTTCGCTAGCTTCCGGTTCTCATCAGTCGCCAACAGGAACCACAGATGAGATTCTCGACGCGTTTTTTCCCTCGTTCGCTGCTCATAATTGTCATCGAACCAGTTTTGGACCATGCGATAGCTACCGCTGTGAACTGAACTCTCATCACGTTCCGTTGCATACCTCTATGGACGCATTCTCAGTTAGTTTTCCACAAACTTTCAGTTTCTCGCTAGAAAATATCTTGTTTTTTGCTTATTAAGATATAAAAATATGCAGTATCTATGTAGAATTTCTTTAAATTTTTCTGAGATTTTTTCTGATCCACACAGAAGGTGCGCTAGATCTGGAGTTGATTGTCGGCGGGTTATTGCAGCTTTAGAAGACGTCCTTATATATAAATATATAAATATAAAGGATAGAGGATAAAGGATAAAGGGATAAAGGATGGCGTTACTTAACCCCTTTGGGATGCGCCACGCATTCTACTTCTACGGGATGTTGTGGAGGCGATTTGAATGCGTAATTGGCCATACAATGAACTGCGGTGGCCAGCCGATGAACAAGTCAGCGTTTTACCCTTCCCAGACAAGTCTGGTACCAATTCACCGACCCCGGTGGGAAGGAAGGCTTGGTTGGCCTGGGCGGGAAATCCGAACCAAGAACCTGGCATCGGGTGCAGGCGATAGCCGGCGCCTCCTCCGACTGCGCTCCACGCTCCAAACCTATATACCACTCCACGCTCCAAACCTATAGTTCACCGACCCCGGTATATACCACGTTGAATTGGACATTTTTCACGTCATATAGGACACTCTTCTACTCCAGCCTAAGGCTTTTGAAGTTAAAGCGAACTTTTCCAAATAGAAATGAGCTTGTTTTCCACTAGACCAAATACTCTACAAAAAGGTTTGAATAATTTCCTGCACAGGAAAAATTTTAGTATGATCTCTTCGAAGTTTTAATTCATTTACTCAGTAAGTGAACACTCCGTTTAAACTTTTACTTTAATTTTTTCTTCTATTTTTTGGGTAAAAATGATATTTTGTAGAAAGTTTTAAAGAGCAGTAGGGCGGAGAATTTTTGGTGCCAAAAGAAAAGATTGCGCCATGTGTTCACCCGAAACGATGCGATTTTTATTTGATTGATAGCAAAACTGTTGTTTGCCTGAAGTTTCACACATGTAAATGACACAGTACAAAAACTATTGTAAAGAACATAGTTATTCTCATTTTGATGCTTCATGTAAGCAGCATTTACACTATCAATCAATTAAAAATTGCGAAGAGCTTTTCGAGTGCGAGGCGCAAAGTGGTTTTTAGTGCACTAGGTGATTGCTGTTCTGAAACAATGGTAAATTTAGTATTGTTTCAAAAAATGAAAATTTTTAAAATTATCTTCTTATTTTTTCTTATTCGCGCAGCAGTACTTAAAAACCCAAAAAAAGTTATACCATTTTCCTCAAACAAAAATTATTCTAACCACCTTGGAGAGTCTGCCGTTTAACCTTTACAAAACTTATTTCGGTTTAGAAGACGTTCAATTTGGTTCCAAACCTCATAGGCTTGCTTAGAAGAACGTCCATGATGAGGTGAAAAGTGTCCAATTTGATTTGAAAAGGCTCCAATTCGACACGAAGTTGGTATATATTGCAAAGTCCGTGCGAACAGTGGACAGTACTACCCCAAGCGTTCACTCAGAGCAGACGTCAGCAATAACGGTTCGGGCACGAAAAAGGCGTGGTGCGATTCTGACAGTATGACATCAATGGCCTTCTGCTACGATAGCGGAAGACCGAAATGAATTCGCCAGACGGTACATGATTCACAGCTAAGCAATGCTTCTTTGGTCAACATCGCTGACCTAAGCACAGCTTATATTCTCATCATTCGGCTTTTCTGAATCATCTTCAAATGAATGCAATTAGACAGATGCGTAGGCAGTTGTTTAAGAAAGCATTGGAAGGTGCACCTAGGAAAGTGTTCGATGAATTTTGTTGCAAATTTGATATTTTTCTCTATCTGCAAATGCTTCGTCCATCTGAAATAGCCTATCCCTGCATATAAAAATCGATATCTATCGATGCACTTTGGTTTCATCTTATGCACCTGAGCATCGAACCCTTTGCGTAAGCAGCCATGTGCGCAGTTCAAATTGTAGTAGTTCTCGAACGAATATGTTCGCATAATTACTTGGTTAATCTATTCTAATAATTTATTTGAATAATTATCCGAATAGTCGAATAAAAGGATAAAGGATAAAGGACGGCGTTACTCAATCCCTTCTGGGATGCGCCAGCGCATTCTACTTCTACGGGATGTCGTGGAGGCAATTTGAATGCGTATTTGGCCGTACAATGACTTGCGGTGGCCAGCCGATGAACAAGTCAGCGCTTTATCCTTCCCAGACAAGTCTGGTACCAATTCGCCGACCCCGGAGGGATGGAAGGCTTGGTTGGCCTGGGCGGGAAATCCGAACCAGGAACCTGGTATCGGGTGCACGCGGCAGTCGCGTCTTCTCCGACTGCGCTACACGCGCCCGAATAGTCGAATACTCGTTTAAATTAAATTCGAACATGGAAAGGGAGCCATGCTCAAATATTATCCGAAAATTTTATTCCAAACAGTAATTACTTAGCAGATTTTAATTGATAGATTAGTAGATTTTTCATAAATTTCGTTGAATTTTTTTCTAATTTGCACCGCCCTTCTTCAATCCGCCCTTACTTCTTTCTAGAAAGTTAGCTTAGTTAGTTAAGTAACTTCATTTTGTGCTGCTCTTCTTCTTCTTCTTCTCCTGAGCGTTTAGTCCCGCGCAGTCGCAGGGTCCGCTGTTCTTGTGATCTGTCGCCACCTCATCCTATCAAGGGCGTCATCTGCCGTGGCGCCGACTTCGGCGAGATCTCTCTTGATGACGTCCTTCCATCTTTTCCTAGGGGCTCCTCTCGGACGCTTTCCGGGTGCCTCGTAATCTAGGGCCAACCTTACGGGGTGATTCTCTGGCCTTCTGAGGACGTGTCCGTACCACCTTAGGCGCTGCTCCCTCATCTTCAGCTGGATCGGGGCAGTCTTCATCACTGCCCTAACATCCTCGTTTCGCACCCTGTCCCGACGGGTCCATCCACATGCCCACCTCAGCATCCTCATCTCCGCCGCGTGCAGTTGCCGCTCCTGCGCCTTACCCAGGGCCCAGCACTCACTGCCGTAGAGGAGGGCAGCTCTTACAACTGTTCTATAGAGCTTGCCTTTGAGCGTCCTGGAGCATCTACGGTCGCAGAGGATCCCTGTGGACTCCCTCCACTTGAGCCAGGCTGCGTTTATCCGTCCCCTGACCGCCTGGTCCACACTTCCTTCCTCGGATAGGTCACTTCCGAGGTAGCGGAATTCTTCCACCTTCTCGATCGTTTCCCCTTGGCAGTCTAGGATCGATCCAGCGCACTGCTCAGAGCTGATGAACTTCGTCTTCTTCACGTTCAGCCGTAGGCCGTTGTCCGCAAGGGCTCTCTGCCACAGCTGCACCTTCTCCTCCAGCTCCTCCTGGTTGTCGGCTACTAGGGCGATGTCGTCCGCGTAGAGGATCGTTCTGAGAGGGCCTTCCTCAAGGTGGTTCACTATAGAGTCAAGCGTCAGCAGGAAGAGGAACGGGCTCAGAGCCGACCCTTGGTGTACACCCACTGTGATGTCCACTTTCCTTGTCACCTCGTGTGGAGTTCGTATTGCCGCTTTCGAGCCCTCGTACATGTCCCTTATGACCGTGATCAGACGTTCCGGGACACCCCTCCCTCGAAGGGAATTCCAGATTACGGTCCGAGCTAGCCTGTCGTAGGCCTTCTCCAGATCCAGGAATGCCAGGTAGCAGGGTTTTCGTTTCTCTCGATATTTCTCCATCACCTGACGAGCGATGAAGATGGCGTCTGTGGTGGACCTCTCAGGCATGAAGCCCCACTGCACCTGGGAGATGGGTACCATCTCCCTCAGCCTTGAGTCTACCAGTCGTTCGTAGATCTTCATCGTGTGTGAGATCAGTTTTATCCCTCGGTAGTTGGAGCATTCGGAAGCGTCTCCCTTCTGCTTGAAGATGGGGACTATGGTGCTGTTCCTCCAGTCATCCGGCATCTTACCTTCTTTCGTGATTCTGTTGAGGAACTGCGTCAGCCAGTTGATTCCGAGGTTCCCGAGCACCTTCCAAGCCTCTACTGGCACACCGTCAGGCCCTGCTGCCTTTCCGAGTTTCATCTTCCGTATGGCCTTGCGAACCTCTTCTTGCGTCCAGGGTGGGATGGGTCCTTCCGTTGGCTGTTCTTCCTCGGCCTCCCGACGAGGGAACTCGTCGTTCAGGAGTTCCTTGAAGTACTCCTCCCATCTCTCTCTGACCTCGGCCGGCTTCCGTAACACCCTACCGTGAGCACTCTTCACAGTCTTCACTACTCGAATGTCGAGGCTAGCTCTATGACGCGCCTTGGCCAGGCGGATGGCGAACTTCTCTCCCTCTGGCCCGTCTAGTTTCTCGTACAGGGCATCCATATTTCTGCGACTGAAGCGATGTGGCTCCGTGCCAGCCTTGACTGTGTTCGTCGCGTATGCCCCAACATCCGACTACGACGACGAAGACGTCGAGGCCTTCTACGTGGAGCTGGAGAAGTTTTATAAGGAAGATCACACCTTCTACAAGGTGATCGTCGGCGATTTCAACGCCAAGATCGGGCCACGAAGGTCGCGGAAGAACTTCACATCGGAACCCACGGTTTGGAGTGGAACGAGCAAGGTGAAAGGCTGTCTGAGTTTATCATGCCGACCAAGACCATCCATGGAAACTCGCAGTTCCAGAAGCCTCCCTCCCTACGATGGACCTGGGAATCTCCCGGTGGCCAGTTCCACAACGAGATCGACCACATCATCTTCAACCGCAAATATTGCCTGACCGACGTCTCCGTTGTCCCCAAGTTCTACACGGGATCGGACCACCGCCTCCTTCGCGCAAGGTTCCGCTTTTCGCGTCAAGGAGCGAAGGCCGCGAAGTTCAAAAAGAGGAGTCCCAGAACGACCATCAACTGGGACCTCTACACCTCTCTTGCCGGTCTTTGGGAAGATGCCGTCATGGACAACGTCGACGAGGAATACGACCGCTTCGTGCACCATCTCCACGATAGTTCTAAGGGAGCCGAGAGCTTGAAGACCACCAAGAGACGTCTGTCTCCGGAAACTCTCGAGCTGATACGCCAGCGTGGAGCAGCACGAGCGTCAGGCAACCACCAACTGACGTCCGAGCTTGCGAAGCTATGCAGAGAGGCGATAAAGGAGGATCTTAAGGAGAGAAGGGCGGAAGTGTTGGCTGAAGCTGCAGAGGCAGGGTTGAGCATCCGCAATGCCCGCCGGAACTTCGCCAACTTCAAGACCAAGATGACAGCTCTCCGACGTCCCGACGGAACCGTCACCTCTTCCAGAAGGACCATGGAGAGGGTCATCCACGACTTCTACTCCGATCTCTTCGATAGCCACGTCCACCTGCCCCATGCCATCTTCCGCAGGATGGATACGTCGTCCCCTCTGTTCTCCCTTCCGAGATCCGACACGCCATCTCGTCGGTGAAGAAACGTACATCACCCGGTCCCGACAGGATCAGACCCGAACACCTGAAGAACCTCCCGCCTACGCTCATCAACACCCTGGCGCGGCTCTTCACACGTTACCTGTCGGAGTGCAAGGTTCCATCTCAGTGGAAGACCAGCAGAACCGTCTTGCTGTACAAGAAAGGAGACGTGCACGACATTGGCAACTATCGCCCGATCTGCCTGCTGTCCGTAGTCTACAAGCTGTTCACTCGAGTCATCCTGAATAGGTTTAGTAGAACGCTGGACGAAGGACAGCCATGCGAGCAAGCAGGATTTCGGAGAGGATTCAGCACGATCGACCACATACACACCATTACGAAGCTCATCGAAGTGTCGCGAGAGTACAAGCTGCCGCTGTGCCTTACGTTCATCGACCTGAAGAAGGCATTCGACTCTGTCGAAACTGAAGCGGTCATCGAAGCCCTGCTCACTCAGGGCGTTCCTACTCAGTACATCAGAGTCCTTCGAGAGCTGTACAGTGGATTCACGACCAAGATCTCACCATTCTACAACGACGTCGTCGTCGACGTGAACAGAGGGGTTCGGCAAGGGGATACCATATCCCCGAAGCTCTTCAGCGCCACTCTCGAAAACGTCATGCGCGAACTAGAATGGGAAGACATGGGAGTGAAGGTCGACGGCCGGCAACTACATCATCTTCGCTTCGCTGACGACATCGTGCTCATAACACCGAGCATCAGCCAGGCGGAGCGAATGCTGGCCGACTTTGATCGTGTATGTGGGAACGTTGGACTGCAGCTGAATCTTACGAAGACGATGTTCATGAGGAACGGATGGGTTTCTGATGCCCCATTCTCGCTCAACGGAACGAACATCTCCGAACGCTCCAGCTATGTGTATCTGGGTCGCGAAGTCAACATGGCCAACGACCTAGCACCAGAGCTGAGCAGGAGGAAACGAGCGGCTTGGGGAGCTTTCAAGAGCGTCGAAGAAGTCGCGAAGAAGACGAAGAACGTCCGACTCCGTGCCCACCTATTCGACTCCACTGTTCTTCCTGCCCTAACATACGCCTCAGAGACCTGGGCTATACGAAAGCAGGATGAACACGCGATCAGCGTCGCGCAGCGTGGAATCGAGAGGACGATGCTCGGAGTGACACGACTCACGCAAGTGAGAGAAGGCCTCCGGAGTTCCGAGCTTCGCCGACGCTCGAGGATCAGAGACGCTGTCGCGTGGGCCAAGTTGTCGAAAATTAGGTGGGCCGGCCACGTAATGCGCTTCGCAGACACCCGCTGGACGAGAGCCATCACCGACTGGATTCCGCGGGATGTCAAAAGAACACCAGGACGCCCACCAACGCGTTGGTCGGACTTCTTCGTTAAAGCCCTGAACGACCGATATGACGCTCTTCGTGTCCCTCGAGCGAGGAGGATCCATTGGACCACTCTGGCACGCGACAGGGACGAATGGAGACGCTGCTGGCACCCGCTCGAGCAATTCGATGATCAACGGGACGACAGGTGACAGGTGGTGATACCTCTTTTTTTCGCAATATTGCTTGATAAAATGCATTTTTCCGATAGAACTCGCTAACGCTGACACAGAAACCTTTCGTTTTGCTGCTGTCGGCGTCTGAAACTTTACAGCTCCCACCCCTCGCCTCTGTCCGTTTCCATGTGTAATTGTACAATGTATGACCACAGCTCCTATAATAGCGATCCGTTGCGAAGGAGACGTTTCCAGCCGTCAGGAATGTCGACAACGAGGCCCCCGTTCCGGTAGCATTCTGTTCCGCCGCCTGCTTTTTTGTCATTTGTCTCCGGCGGCGGCGGCGGCGCGGCCATGGTTATCATTGAGGTCAGCGCGCCACCACCGTGCCTCATAAACTCATTTCCCTTAACTGGCCGGTTTACGAGCGTCCACGACCGCCGGCATCGCTCTTAAATTCCAGCCATCCAGCCGTTTTACCTCACTCTGCTATCACCAGCCTGACTCACCCTCGTGACCTTTTCAATTCGCCCTTTTGTTTCATGCACAGCCTTCTTCTTCTCCGAGTGGGAGTGTTTAGTCCGGCGCTATGACGGCCATCTCGTCTTCAGAAAGGCGTCGTCACCTTTGCAGAAACGCCTCCACAGAGGCCTGGCATTTAGACCATTTTCGCGTCGAATAGGGCACTTTTGAAGTCAAATTGGACACTTTTCGAATCAAACTTGACACTGTCCTGAACTAGTTTTAAGTCCTTTGAAATCAAAGCGAACTCTTCCAGATCGAAATGGCCTTCTTAGGGGATAAACTGCAGACTCTCCAAGGTGGAGGGAATTGCTTTTTGTTCAGAGAAGATTTGGTATAACTTCCTTTCATTTGATTCGCGTCAAATTCTTTAAGCCTCTAGTGGCTGGTAAAGAGGTTGAAAGCTGTCATAACGATGTTTTGTTGCGATCAAAACTCTAGCTCCACGCGGGACTCGAACCCGTACCTTCTGCTGACTGGGTGAGAATGCTCAACGCCATTACATTACGCCAATTCAGTTGCCTAAAACATCGTTATGAGAGCTTTTATCAACTTTTTCTAGTTTGCTGCTTAAATGAGTGTAATAGTTTCATTTTTTATTTTTCATCTTTTCGTGTTTTATTTTATTTTGGGCGCGTGTGGCGCAGTCGGAGGAGGCGCCGGCTGTCGCATGCATCCGATACCATGTTCCTGGTTCGGATTTCCCGCCCAGGCCAACTAAGCCTTCCATCCCTCCGGGGTCGGTGAATTGGTACCAGACTTGTATGGGAAGGATAGAGCGCCGCCTTGTTCATCGGATAGCCACCGCAATTCATTGTATGGTCATATACGCATTCAAATCGCCTTCACGACATCATGTGGAAGTAGAATGCGTGGCGCATCCCAAAAGGGATTGGGTGATGCCGCCCTTTATCCTTTATTTTATTTTATTTTATTGAGAAAAAAAGAAATTAAACTCTGTTTAAAAACAGCACAAGTCAGCAATCATATAGCGCATTAAAGGACCAAATTGTGCCATGCACTCGAGAAGCTCGACGCTATTTCCATTTGATTGCTAGTGCAAATGCAGCTTACATGAGGTACCTAAATGAGGATATTTGTTGTATCGTTAATAGGTGTGAAACTCATGCAGCCAGGATTTTTGGCTGCAAGTTTTTTGGCATTAAAAAATGGCTGCTTTTCTGCTCTTTGAAAAAAACATTTCATTTTTGCTTAAGCCCACAGCGGTTGGTATGGGAGATACAAGCTGTTAGAAGGATGTTTATTTGCGATCAAAACTTCCAGGCTAAAAAAATGAAAACAAATCAAAACTTCCAGGTTAGAAAAATTAAAAAATTAAAAATCCAGGTTAAAAATGAAATACTCAAAATGACAGGTGAGGTGTCTATTTTAAGTGAGAATTCTATGTATGACTCAATATTCCTTCGTGCTGAAACATCACTGTTGTGGTTGAATGGGTTTCTATCCCAATTCTAAAAGAGGGCATTGCCAAAACCGGTTCACACGCCATGACATTCAGGCCCTTTAGCGCCTGACACTGACAGATTTGTAGGTTTAGCTGCAATTTGCCAGAGAAAGTTCCCTCCATCGGTTCTGGTAGTCGGAAACGTTTGCCTCTCCCATCTCCCTTGCCTAGTAGTTCATGCGACATTTAGCTGGGATCCGATAGTTTTGTATTGGGCTGAATTACCGTTTGAGATAAGAGGTACACTGTCATCAGGGGTGCACATTTAAGGCCTATGTTATATTAGGTTGGAAAAAAAGTCTCTTCACACTTCGAAATTTTTTTTACCATTCTCCTTGTAAACGCTCTAGCCAATATTGATAGCTGATTTCGTAATCCTATCACACTTGTCTACCGTTCGCACGCGGACACAGGTCAGGCCCCTCCTTGTACTTCGTTATCCATCCAATCTTCCGGACTCAATGCCAAATCTACCTCATGGCCATTTTCGGCACGGCATTCTTCCTGAATTCATTAAAGGATCTACAGCATGTCAGGCAGCCGACCAAATTAACCATATATATATGGCTTGGGATCTACTACTCATCGCGCCTGTTATGAGTGATTCGGAAAGATTTTAGAGGGAGATTATTCACTCGAGGACAAAGCAAGGTCAGGAAGGCCAACTGAATCGGACGACACTGAACTACTCCATCTTCTTCGTACCGATAGTTGGCAGACGACACGTCAACTGGCAGAGAAGTTCGAAGTCTCTCATAGGATAGTGAAATCCATCTGAAGAATCTTGACTTTGCATGGAGATTTGGAACTTGGATTCCACATGCCCTGTCAGACACTCAGAAAGGTCGACGGCTCTCCATCGCTGCTTCTCTTCTGTCCAGATAAGGAAGAAAATCGTTTCTTCCGCGGATTGTGACAGGCGAAGAGTCCTGGGTTCTGTGTGCCAACTTCCGAAGAAAAAGGCAATGGGTACATAAAGGAGAGAACCCTAAGCCTGATCTCAAGCAGGGTGTTTACGAAAGGAGGATTCTCTTGAGTGTTTGGTGGGATGTCAGAGGAGTGATTTAATGGGAAACTCTCAGAAGTGGAGATACACTTACTGCTGCCACATACAGGGGGCAACTCCATAAAGTCGCCGCAGCTCTCCAAGAAAAGAGGCCTGAGAAGTCGAAGGTGATGATCCTGCATGACATTGCAAAGCGACATGTTGCAAGACTCACAAGAGAAACAATAAAGAAGCAGGGCTGGGAGGTATTGCCACATCCACCGAATAGCCCTGACGTCGGCCCTACCGAATTCTATTTCTTCCACGCTCTCAAGCAAGAAATTGGAGAGAAATGTTTTGAAACGGACGAAGACATCAAAAATTGGATTCAGCGGTGGTTCGACTCCAGAACTGCAGTCTTTTACGCAAGGGAAATTAGAAAAATTACCCCGTCTTTGGAGAAGTGTAGTGGAACAAAATGGAGTTTATCTCAATTGATTTGACTTTGTAGTTGTAAAGTAATAAATCTTTGAAAAAAATGAAAAGACTTTTTTCCAACCTAATACTTGTTGTCGACGTCGTCGGCGAAGTATAAACTATAATGAACCTATAACCTGTTTAAGGCTTTAAAAGCTAATGACTCTCGTGCTCTCCTGTGTGCATACATACAAGTGCTATGTTAGACCCATTATGGAGTGTTTCATTTCCGTTTTTAACCCTTGTCTGAAGAAAGTGATCCAATCACTTGAAAGCGTTCAAAATACCTGCACAGGTAAACTATTAATGAGGTGCTTTAAGCTAGATATGCTAACATTACAAACGGAGTTGAAAAGAACAAGCAACTTGGCTTGCCTTCCCTATGAAGCAGAAGGAAAAGGGCTAATCTGGTCATGGTTTTTAGAATTCTCACAAACAGAATTTCCATCGAAAGCATAGAGTTTTTTGATGTCCCAATAACGAGGAGTAGAAGAGGAAGACTCAAGTGCCAAGGTCACAGGTTAGGTCTAACTTCCTCACCTATCGGAACCTTAAGGAACTCAACCTGCTAATATGTAGGTGAATCTGAAGGTCTTCATAACATGTGTGTCTCTCAGTTTAAGCACGTTTTAACTCGAAGAGGGCTTTTGTAGATGGTTTTAGTCACATATTTTCATATTTGTTGTTTGTGCTAGTGTCTTATGCGCGTGCGATTGAGTGTAATTTACGCCGGAAATAAATAAATAAATAAATAAATAAATAACATAGGCCTAACGGTTAATGATATAATGGGTATCTTCCGAGTTGAACGAGTTGGCCGATTTTTGCTCTATAGGTTTCAATTTTTCCTTCAGTTCCTTTTTGCAATTGTGTACTTTCTCTCGTCGCATGGGTCGATTGTCAGAATGTCCACGTTCCATTTGTGGCCTTTTATTACAATTTTTAATCGTTGTTTTACATGGAGATGGTGGGTATGTATGATTTTGTGTTGTTTATTCTCGTCTCTCAAACTCTGAAGAGAACACTTCCTAGGTTGCTGTAAAATGATTTATTTTGTTGACAAGACCTCTCTAGAATGGCTCACCTTGGCCGTATTCTTTTTTTCCTTTAGGTTTTCTATTGTCAATACATTCAAAAAAGGTCTTCCATACATTTAACGGAGCACCTAACGACCACAACTATTCATCGTACACTTCTCTAGTCGCCAAGAAGACAACCGGAGTGTTGTGCTCAGGTCGACAGGAAAATGATAACAATACCTGTTTGACTCGGTGCTACTTATTGACTGCAACTATTACTGCTGCTATACAACTGCCTACTTCCCCACGGTACTGGCCTTTAAGGATGCCCAGTTCATGCTTTTCTTTCTTTCCTCTATTTCTTTCTCTTCATTCTATAGACAGCAGCTCATCTTCTTTAATGGCTCAGAGTTCATTGCCAGCTGCTATTATTTCTTTCTTTATTTATGTTTATTATTTTGTTAAATATTTGTTATTATACAAAATTCCCCATTTCTACATGCCCGATATGTGCATCGGTAAAGCCTGCTTCGGCTGTGTGAAAATTTATATTTGTAAAAAAAAAGTCGTGGCCTCTGTCAATCAAAACGGCACTCAAAATGCTTCAAGAATCATTTTCGGCCCGTGTTCATTGAACTTATGACGAGGCCTCCTGTATGGTTTCTCGGTTCTTTGTCGATGACCTTCAACAACAGGTCAAAGACTTTCTTAAACATAAAGGACATTTGAGAAATTAACTACAGGTTAGTTTAGAAACGAATCAGCGATATTTTGATAAAGTACCTTCTTCAGTGAGTCCAACTGCTAGTCTCTTTGAAAAAAAAAACACTTTTCGAGTTACATGGAAGAAATCTTTTTTGCAAATCTTCAAAAAGAACGTTTTTCCTGTAATATTTTGTCACCAAATAATTTTGTATCTCTTTTTTACAATAATTGCTCTTCACTTTTGCTGGTCCTTGAAGAGTCATCTTTTGCAGTGTTTTTTTGTTTTCAACTTATTTCATACTACTTTTGGCTTAATAAAGGTTTAATTTTCAATGTTCTATGTTCAATTCTTTCAAACTAACTAGTTATCCGATCCAAGACGGACGTAAAAAATATTAGAAGTAGACTGCGCGCCGCATCCCAAACCGCGTTTCAATAACGGCGTTCATCATCTTTCTCTTTCATCTTTAATTTTCTACAAACAATTTGTTTATTACTTGTTTTTATTTAATACTGGTTTATTGGGGCTAGGGCGAGTGTAGCGACTGTAGGCGCGACTGTCGCGTGCACCCGATACCAGGTTCCTGGTTCGGATTTCCCGCCCAGGCCAACCAAGCCTTCCATCTCTCCGGGGTCGGTGAATTGGTACCAGACTTGTCTGGGAAGGATGGAGTGCCGACTTGTTCATCTGCTGGCCAGCGCAAGTCATTGTATGGCCAAATACGCATTCATGTCGCCTCCACGACATCCCGTAGAAGTAGAATGCGTTGGCGCTTCCCAAAAAGGACTGAGTAACGCCGTCCTTTATCCTTTATCCTTTATCCTTTATTATTGGGGCTGTGGAGTACCCAAAATTCGAAAATTCACCATCAGGATTCTGGATGTATGCACACCTGCTCACGAGTGCTCAGCACAATACGACTTCTTTACTATTCATTGAAATCAGTTGCTATCGCACTAGCGCAAAGGTGTGCAATGCTCTCTCTTTATTTACCGTTTCCTGAGAGATTTGGCTACCTTCGCCGACCATTTTCTTACGCGTTGGCACACGTCAAAGTCTATAAAATTAAATAAATAAATAAATAAATAAATAAATAAATAAGTCGTTTCAACTTCTTCTTTAAACCAATTTTGATGCTTTTTAAAGCGTGACGCTTTCAAATTCAATCTGATCATTATCGAAATTAAAACGATGATCCTCCAGATAACAACAGACACTCGGTGGCTAAATCGCGTATCAGAGGTTGGATTCATCAACGATTTACATAACTTTAACAGAGCATTCACAGCGGAAAACTCAGATAACGCGGCTTATCGCTCACCACATCGCTTGATAAGCCGCGCTATCAGGGATTCCTGCTGTAATTTTCTCTGGTAAATTGCCGTATGTCGTTGCTAAATCGCGTATCAGGTCGGACTTTCTAACATATAGAGTTCTCAATGAATTAAACCGTTTGCTTGGTGAGCACGAAGACCTGAGGGAAATCTTTGTTCAAACTGTAGGAGGTGTCTCTCAAGGAAAAAATTGCGGAGTGTTTTACTGTGTCATACGCCTTGTTGGTGTTCTTGGTGACGATGTTTTGTTTCACTCGGCTGATGCTTTGATTTTGCATGTTGTTGAAATTGAGTGTTTGTGTTTTTGTGTTGATATGTTTCTTATTTCCCCCAGACCCTAGTCTACGCACTGAATAGAACGCTATCTAAAAAAGTAAAAATAATATTTGTTCACTGAAAATTTAATATAACTTTTTTGAAATTTTTAATTTACCTGCCCTCTAAATATACACACTCTTTGAATTTTAAAATAAATTTTATTTCCTAATAGAAAGCAGTGGTTTTAAGCTGAAAACTAAATGCCATAAATTTTTGTGAAAAAAGAAAGAAAACATTTCGTGCACAAACGTTTACACCTTTACCTGATTGATAGTGTAAATACTGCCTGCTTGAAGCAGAACAATGTAGTTGAATATATCAATTCAATTTTTTTGTTTTCCACAATTTATTTACAATCTGTTTTTCTAAAATTTTATACTATGCCATTGACGGGTACGCAACTTCAGGCAATCTGAAATTTTTACTTTCAATCAAAGGGGAAGCATTGCTACGCGTTGGAGGAAAGCATGGTGTAATTTCTTATTTTAATTTTTGAAAAAAAATGCCGTCGCATTCCAAAGTTTTGAAATAACTTTAGGCCATCGTTTTTCGTTTTAAAAATTTAAGTTTTGTAAATTTTTGAGAAATTTGTCTTCCTTTACATAGCTGATGAAATAAAAATCTTCAAAGGAAGTCGTACTAAATTTTCTTTTGTCAAATAGTTCTATGGAAAAAACTTTTTTTAGAAAGCGTAGAAAGAAAAAACTAGGTTAACCTCTGAAGGCGCTTGTTCTGATTTGCAGTTTGATTTCAAAACCATCGAGCTTACTTTAAAAAGTATCAAAATTGGTACGAAAAAGTGTTTTCGTTTTTTCGTTCAAATTGCGTCCAATTTCTTTTTGAAAAAGACTAATGTGAATTGAAAAGTGTTTAGTTTGACTAAGCAAATACCAGTATTTTACTTGACGTTGTCATATTTCTTTATATGGCCAATCATAGATACCATTTATGTTTATTTTTGTTTACTTATTGTTGCTTGACTATCTTAAACACGAAAGATTAGCTTTGAAATGTGTCTCATTCGGTCTAGAATGCGGTTAATTTGACTTGAGTATTGTTCAGTTAGTTTAACACGTATCCAGTTCGGTTTGAAAGGTATCCGATTTTGGTGCAAAAAGTGTCCAATTAGACGTGAAATTGCATAAATAAATAATGATAGGAAGTTGTGGTAACCCCTTCTTTACATTCGTCTAAAGCAAGGGGAAGGAACCTCTACGTGAACAAGAGCACTGAACTGGAATCTCAGTTTGCGCCACTCCATATGTGGAGTTCCGGAATGCAGCTCGTCGCCTGTACTGAGCAGGCTCCCCAACCGGACCCCGACCACCCACCGGCCGTCAGCTCGGGCTTCTTCCGGCCAGCAGTGTTTGTCCGCGCACTGCGGGTGGTGGTGGTCGCAACTGGCGATGAGTTCGAATATCGATTGATGGCTATCTCTGTGGGTGGTCCTGTCCTGCTTCGTCCACCCATCGGGCCCACATTTACTTAGAAACCCTTAAGTACTACCCAATTCAGTTAGGTTACGGTATTACCGTAATCGAACAGTACCCGGCTTCTTTCTCCATCAGTGGTTCCTCCCATTTGAGCGTAGAATTTCTTTGCTCGGAAAAAGACCACTTCATTTTCCATTTTTTCCTCTAAAACCTCTTCCTATAACTTGAGTCAACGCAGTTTCTGTAGCAAGTTTTATCTATTACGTTTACTATTCGACTCCATTATAGCCTACCAATGCCACACATCTCCTACTGGTGAATCTTACTCACCACATATTTGCTCTAACAAAACATTTTTAATCAATAAACCAATTCTAAAAATCAATCAATAAAACTTTTTTAATCAATAAATTTTGCAAAATGTTCCTTTCCTCTCTAGTCCTTCTCTCTGGCGATAACAAGAGGGTGCTGATAAGCAGCTGAGAAAAGGTCAAATGATAGCGTTTCAATGCTACCAGAACGCCTGAAAAATTCGTTCTCACCACAGTTTTGGTGTTTTGACCGTAACTAGTATTTTTAGCTTCTTATTTAGTTTTTATAGTATTCCGTGTCCAATAAAGGATAAAAGGATACAGGACGGCGTTATTCAGTCCTTCTTGGAGTGCGCCACGCGCTCCACTTCTACGGGATATCGTGGAAGCGTTGTGAATGCGTGTTTGGCCATACAATGACTTGCGGTGGCCAGCCGATGAACAAGTCAGCGCTTTATCCTTCCCAGACAAGTTTGGTACCAATTCACCGACCCCGGAAGGATTGAAGGCTAGGTTGGCCTGGGCAGGAAATCCGAACCAGGAACCTGGTATCGGGTGCACTCGACAGCCGGCGCCTCCTCCGACTGCTCTACACACGTCACGTTCCGTGTCCTATAAATGGCAAAATTTGTAGTTCACGGACGAGTTTTTCTATCTTCTGCAAGCTTTTCTCGCTCCTGCGTTTATTTATTTATTTATTTATTTATTAAAAGCAGGCATTAGATGCGTAACAATTTATTATACAATGCACATATCAGAAACGAAATAAAACTTAGAAAAAAAATCGAAGAATCAAATCGGATTGAAGGTGACATTTCTCTTAACGAATGTTTTAAATGCACTTTTCGACAAACTAAGAAGTTGAATTTTGGTTTAATATTTTGCGCTTTGCAGGGACTTTTTTATTTGAAAAATATTTTTCAGTTTTTTCTATGTTCTTCATGTTCCACAAGTCTCTGAGAAAACAACTTTGCATCGTATCCGTTATTTTTGAGTCTTTGATTTCTTGCTTTCAAAAAAACTAACGTCAAGTTGTTACATAAATATCTGGCTTCCTAATAGGAACATGAAAGAAACAGTGAAACTATAAAATAAATAAATAAATAATAAACATAGTTAAAACTAGAAATAATAAAACGGAAAGCAAAAATGCTAATAAGAAAAATTATAAAAAAAATTGAGGTTGACGTTAGCCAATCTCGCTGTGGGACTCGCCACGCATTCCATTTCTAGAAGCGTATTTGGAATGTGCAGTGCCTTGCGATAACGATGGAAAAGTTACTTTCGTCTCAGACAAATCTGCTACCAGTTGACAGATTCGGGATAGTTGAAAGGCTTGGTTGGTCTGTATGAGATAGAGAATTAAATACGGCGTCTATCAGCTCCTTCTGAAATGCGCCGCGCATTCTGCTTTCACCGGATTTCGTGGGGGCGATTTGAATGTGTATTTGACCTTAACAATGACTGGCGGTGGCCAGCTGATGAACAAGTCAGAGTTTTATCCTTCGTAGACAGGTATGGTACCAATCCACGGATTCCGAAGGAATGGAAGGCCTAGTTGGCCTGTGCAGGGCACGTGTCAAAAACTCCCGATTCGGGATGCACTCGACCGCAGACATTTCACTGGTCGGGCGGACTCCCGTTTTGTATCAGAAATTTAGATTTGCTCGCAGAAAGTATAGAGTGCTTTTCGGATGATCACTTTAATGCCCCCTACGTTCAGATTCTTTTTACTTGTGGGATACTTTGTAAATAGTCCAAGATAATGCGACAAAGTAGACGCCGATGATCGTCTTCGACTTCTACGACTGGAAAGACTTCACCAGTTGGAATTCTTGGCACTATTATACTTTTTAGGCTCCGGAGGTCGAGCAAAGATTGAAAAATTTGCCCAAATCTTACCCAAGGGTATTTGAAGTGCTAATTGCAAATCTGACATCAGTTTTTTTTTAAATTTCGGCCGATTACGGCATGTTACCGTAGGCCTACTAAAACTTGAGACCATGACCACTGGATTCGCCCATACTTCGCTATTCGTGATCAGCACCACAAATAACTCCCATAAACGAAGTTTTGGAGTAATTTTCGGTACTAAGCGGGCTGGTGCCCGCTGTAACCTGAGAGGTGTCTTAAAACAGGTAAGTTAGATCAGCCACACCCCGGAGTTCCCTTGCTTGCCTAGTTATGTGCCCTCCTCCGCGTCAGCGTGTCAGCGGAGGAGAGCACAGAAGCCGTGTTTATATGAGTCTTCCACGACCATGGTCTCATAATGGAGCGGGCGCCAACCCATTTAGTACCCATTTTTCCTCGACCCCTTCTCGGCCTCTGTCTGGAGTCGAGAAATTCTCAAATACCAGAGTACCAAATTCTCAAATGGGCTCCTCTAGGTGGTGCACTTCGGGATTTTCACCATATTTCCTGTCCAACATCACTAAACGAACCTTCCCAGCCCCCTTCAGTGGGGCCACACTGCAGTTGAAGCCGTAGATTTGCGCGTGAATCAAGGCACTTGTCCGCATTTGCAGGGCGCCCTTTATACTTGTCGCGCTAATCCGAGTTTCTCAAAGATAAGCCACGATTAATCGTCGTAAATCTCTCCTTTTTACTCTCCCACCTTCACAGATGTGGTCTATTTTGTTCTACATGTCTGAAGGTAGTGTACCTTAGCCTTTGCCTCGGTCAGTGTTCGGACAAGCCTCACGTGCCGTTTTTTTAATCGTTCGCTTTTCTTCCGTCGCTTCAGTTGCTTTGATTGGCAACTTTGGCGAGAACTATACAAATTAATAGACTTTTCGGGGAGAATCGGAGGGGGGGGGCTCAGCTTTCGTCCTTTTCCATAACCTCGACAGAATTCATTCAGGAACTTTTACAACGACAAAGTCCTAGTCGTGTATATCAAAACTTTAGAAGGCCACCTAAGATCGCTTAGACTAGGATAATGCTACCAGGCCTAGATTCATCAACCGCTTACCGCCCTCTAACGGTGAAAATACCGCCAAACCCCTTGATATAATTCACCAGCATCAGGTTTGGCGGTATTTTTACCGTTAAAGGGCAGTAAGCGGTTGATGAATCTGACCCCAGTTAGGAAGAATATACAGGGTGCATCCACTCTAGTCTATATCCTTTAACTGAACCGCAATTGATATGGATGGTGGTGAGTCTCCTGCTTTCATCTCTTTCTCTCAAGAAGTAGAGTACACAACTGATTAAGAACAGGGGCATAGGTTGAGGTCGTTTCTAACTGAAGTCTTCTAATCGTTGGCCTTCGGATATAAACGCAATGAACTCTGGTAGAAGCTGGAGGAAACCAGTCACTAGATGGTGGTCCCGCAGCGATTGCTGTTACGGTAACGATTCAAAAACGTACACCGGTAAGAACGTCTTGTCCTATGAGAATGTCTTGTGTTACCATATAGCTCGATTAGTCTTTCGTCCCATAATAGCTGAAACTTCGATAGTGCAGTTGCTTTCTATGGAACGAGTGAGTTCAACATATTTCAATAATGAACGCATTCAGTTCTTACGAAACCGCTCAAGAGCGGCCACCACCAACTAGGATTGCACATCATCATCATTACATGATACATTATATGTGTTCAAACAGGAAGCAAGAACAACAGCCAAAAACGCAGAAACTTAGTCAAAGGAATGATAAACAGGAACATTTGAGTAAAAGATGTAGAGAACTGTATTAAGCAAAGCAACACAGTAGCAGGGAAGGTAGCCAAAAATAGGATCAGGAACATTTTGCTTAAAGACGCCAGCAGAGGCTGGACGGTCAACAACGGAGATCCTTCCTAGCGGAAACTTTAAAGATTTTCCGGCAATCCAGTGGTTTTCACGAGGCGGACAAAATTGGACCCAGCACGATTTACAAGGAACGGACATCTTGTTCCGATGCGAGCCCTGGAGTACGACAACTTGATTGAACCCTCCCCCATCCTAGTTATCGAAGCTTGAAAACATTTTCACTGTTAATGCGAACCAGACCTTTGATATGTTTATACACCATAATCAGATCATAAATTTTCTGCGAAATGCAGGAGAATCTAAACCCAACAACTTATTTCTATTAGCATAGTTAGGTAAACAGGTGTAGTTGTATTTAAGAGTACGTAGTAATGCCTTCCTTGTGAAGCTCTTTTGTACAGCTTCAATTGTCTTGAACTCCCGAACTTTGGTGCGAGGTGCCGTATTTTGAATAGGCCTAACATATGTTTTACATGCCCGTACTAAATAGGACCCTTGTGGACAACAGTTCCCTATTTCCTTCTCTTGAAATGCAAATATCTCTGTTCTCTGCTATCCTTGTTCTGGCTCACATTAAGGTCATTATACTGCAAATCTAATTGCCTTCCTTCCAGAAGCTGGATCCCGAGGAGATCTTCACCAAGCACGAGCGCATCGGGCGCGGCTCGTTCGGTGAGGTCTATAAGGGCATCGATCGGAGAACATCACAGGTAAGTGTGCGGTGCTCTTTTAGTTGTTGCCTTCTTTCCGATGCCTCAGCTTCATTAAGGGTGACAGTTATTTCTAACCCTTGACTGCTATGTTGTTTGCCTTCAAGCTGAAATTTAGTACATCAGGCCAAGAGAACGAGGCAAGATTATGGTTTAAAGGTTGTTTTAAAGAGCAGGAAATCAGCAATTTTTTAGTGCCCGAACAGAGAGTGCGCCGTGCCCTCGATCTTTATTTGATTGTTAGCAAAACTTCTCTCTGCATGGGATTTCCCACCTGCAAAAGGTGCAACATGAAAAAAAAATCATAAGAAACACACGTATCCTCACTTTCGTGCTTCATGTAATCAGCAATTACGCTATCAATCAAATAGAAACCGCGACGAGCCTTTCGAGTGTACGGGACGATCTGGTCTTTATTGCGCTATATTATTGTTTCTAAAGAACGAAAATTCCATAAAATTATTACACTCGGGCTGCTGAAAAACTTTAAAAAATCGAATAAAATTGTACCAAATGTGTCTTGAACAAGAAATTATTCTAAGCATCTCGGAGAATCTGTAGTTAATCCTGTAAGAAGGTCATTTAGATTTGGAAGAGTTCATTTCGATTTCAGAAGTATTAGGCCGGCTTAGGAGTGTCCAATTTGATATGAAAAGTGTGGAACTCGGCGTGGAAATGGTATATCTTCAAAATCTTTTGAATGTCAATATCATTGTCTGTTTTCAGGTAGTTGCTATCAAGATCATCGACCTAGAGCAGGCCGAGGATGAGATAGAAGACATACAGCAAGAGATCCAGGCAAGTGACTTCTTAACACTTTGTGTTCTTCTAGGAACACCAATCGCTGTTGTTTTTTCTTTTCGTTCCGTTGATGAGGTTTGCTATACAACTTCTATTCGGCTTAGATTTTGGGGATTTTGCTTCAAGGCGTAGAAGAGTTGCAAACCTTAATTATACTCCCATCCCAAACACCACATAAACACTTTGAGAAAATTTCACATTAAACAGTACCTTCCCAGAGAATGGAAGGAAAACAGCGCAAAGTTCGAACGACTAACCTTACAGGTGGAAGAGAACAGAAATCGAACAACCGTAGATGAACATAAACGTGGGTGAATGAGCTTCAGCCCCTAAGACCGTCCCACTTAAACATCCGATGAGAAAAGATAAAGGATATTCGATCCCTCCTGGGATGTGCCACGCACTCTACTTCTATGGTTTAACGTAGAGGCCATTTTAATGCATATTTCACCCTTACAATGACTTGCCGTGACCAACCGATGAACAAGTCAGCGCTCTATCCTTCCCAGACAAGTCTGATGCCAATTCACCGACCCCGGAGGGATAGAAAGCGTGGTTGGCCTGGGCGGAAATCCGAACCAGGAACCCGGTATCGGGTGCACGCGACCGTCGGCGCCTCCTCCTACTGCGCTGTACGCGCCCACTCCTAGATGGTTAGGGGTAGGGAATACCTAATTGCTGAAAATCCAGGGCTGAATTTTTCACGCATGCACTGCGGTCATGAAGAGTAACGTTCTTCCTTAGCGTTATCTGTCGCGCAAAAACTAGCTGATAATGCAGCTTTCTTCTTCGTCTATCTCCTGTCTGCTAGAGAACCAAATGCCTATTACTTCTGCTTTCAGCATCTTTTATTAGATTTTCCTCCTTCTTAGCGTATTTTTTTCTTCTACGTTCGATATATTAGTCTTGGTTATCTCTTTCTAAGTAAGCGCGCATAAATCACCTATCACCTGTATCGCATCATCAGTTACTCAAGTGAGTGCCAGCAGCGTCTCCATTCGTCACCGTCGCGTGCCAGAGTGCTCCAGTGGATCCGCCTTGCTCGTGTGTCACAAAGAGCCCCATATCGTCATCATCCAGTGGATGAGAGGGCCGGCCCACATACGTCTCTGTTCTTAAGCGTACATAAATAAATCACCTGTCGTCCCGTTGATCATCGACTTGCTCGAGCGGGCACCAACAGCGTCTCCATTCGTCCCTGTCGCGTGCCAGAGTGCTGCAATGGATCCTTCTCGCTCGAGGGACACGAAGAGCGTCATATCGGTCGTTCAGGGCTTTCACGAAGAAGTCCGACCAACGCGTTGGTGGGCGTCCTGGTGTTCTTTTGACATCCCGCGGAATCCAGTCGATGATGGCTCTCGTCCAGCGGGTGTCTGCGAATCGCATTACGTGGCCGGCCCACCTAATTTTCGACGACTTGGCCCATGCGACAGCGTCTCTGATCTTCGAACGTCGGCGAAGCTCGGAACTCCGGAGGCCTTCTCTCACTTGAGTGAGTCGTGTCACTCCGAGCATCGTCCTCTCGATTCCACGCTGCGCGACGCTGATCGCGTGTTCATCCTGCTTTCGTATAGTCCAGGTCTCTGAGGCGTATGTTAGGGCAGGAAGAACGGTAGAGTCGAAATCGACATAATAATAAAATAAATATCCTTCTTTTCAAGCGTCTTATTACTGAATAATCTACAAGACTCCAAATGGTGTCCAAGATCTATGCGATTGTTTTTCAGGTGCTCAGTCAGTGCGACTCTCCTTATGTAACGAAGTACTATGGGAGCTATTTAAAGGTGAGTGGAACATCCATATGATTCATTTGCTCTTCATTGCTGAATCCTTGTTCTGTCTTTCTGTCCCTTTATGAACCAACAGAGCAGAACTAACAGCTGACTATTTGCTCTTCTCTTCGTTTTCACTCTAGATTTGACGCTTTTCGTTTTAAACCAAGCACTGCAAGGAAGGACGTAAAGAAAGATTAGGTACTTTATAACAAATGACAAATAATCTTTCGTTTTAAGAAATCTTGCATAAATAAAACTCATACAACTTCTCTTAAGAAGATGTGCGTACACTTTTTGAATGAGTATAGACTTTCTATTCCTTTGACCAAAGCAGTGTGCATTCCTAAGTTATCTGATACAAAGAATTGTTTGTATGGAGATGTGAAGTATATTTTCTCATTTCGAACCTTGTAATGTTTATTTGATTAATAGTGCAAATGCTGTTTACGTGAAGTTCCGCAATGGAGAATTGTGATTTATGTTTTCTAATATTTGTTTTTGCTGTTTCTAAATTAATAGACTTGCCAAGAGCAACAGCGTTATCATTCCAATAGTCAGTGCTATGTATAGGACGAGACCGTGGTACAGTTTCTCCATGTAGCGCACCAACAAATTTAGTGGCCTCCAGCACCTCGGTGCAGAATGATGAAAGGGTTACTCAATCCCTTCTGGGATGCGCCAGCGCATTCTACTTCTACGGGATGTTGTGGAGGCGATTTTAATGCGTATTTGGCCATGCAATGACTTGCGGTGGCCAGCCGATGAGCAAGTCGGCGCTCTATCCTTCCCAGACAAGTCTGGTACCAATTCACCGACCCCGGAGGGATGGAAGGCTTGGTTGGATTGGGCGGGAAATCCGAACCAGGAACCTGGTGTCGGGTGCACGCGACGCCTCTCCGACTGCGCTACACGCGCCCGTTGAAAATGTTTATTTCTAAAAATTAAAAACTATCCGGCCTAAAATGAAGTGTCTAGTTTGAACTGAAAATTGTACAAATTTCTTGTTTTGTTTTCTAAATGTTTGGGCCTCCTAAAGCGCGTGCTCAAAAATTCTCTACTCCTTCCTTATATTCGAGTGAACACATTTTGGATCTTTTCTAGTGCTGCAAGAATGTCATTCTGAGTAGTTATTGAGAACCCAAGCGAGAGTTTGATCAAAATGGCTCAGTGGTCTTTTTTACGTTGGGATTTAATACTCTTGTTCTCATGTATCGATGAGAGCTTTCTTGACACTTTCTTGTCAAAAAATGTAACCAATGTCTTCTTGGCTAGTGTAGTTTACAGGCGTTGTATAGTCTCTGCTTGTAATGTCAATCCATCTCAATCTGTAGAACCAAAGAACTCCTAGAGGTTTCTAGTCTTCTCATGTTGCTGTTAATGTGTACACCATTTAGGGATCAAAACTATGGATTATTATGGAGTATTTGGGTGGCGGGTCAGCGCTCGATCTCACGAAGAGTGGCCGACTCGACGAGAATCATATCGCTGTGATATTGAGAGAGATCCTCAAGGGTCTCGACTACCTCCACAGCGAGCGGAAGATTCACCGAGATATCAAAGGTGAGTTTTAAACGGCTTACACAATTCTTATAAAGTTCTAATCGCTTTTTTAATATCACTGTAGAACTTGTGATTGGTTGTGCCGTGTTATGTGCGAAGTTATCGACTGGGTGTAGAATTCTGTTTTCAATATCTTTATAAGGGAAGGCCATATACTTCCCTCTAAAGATTCTCAACGGGACCTATATGATGTTGTAAGGCATGAGATGGGGAGTACAGGTGTTTTTCGTTTTTGCTACGGGCCATTGGGTGCGCCGAGAATGACGAAAAACTGTCGCAATGCAGTACCATGTGATTTCCGGGATGCCGTACACGCACAGTGCCGAATTGGCCGAGTGGGTAGTGTTGAGGACTCGTGAGCACGAGGTCGGGGGGTTCGGATCCAGACCTATGCAAATTGCTGCAGTGGTTTTGCATTTTCTGCCACCATCATGAAATCATATAAGTCTTTCCATTTTCACACTACTGTGAACCATTCTCTCTGGCACGCTCCATGCATCAGTATGCATTAAAGGGAGATGTGTTTGCTAATGCATGGAGTGTGCAAGAGAAAATGGTTCACAATAGTGTAAAAATGAAGAAAAAACTTATATAATTTCATGATAGTGGCAGAAGATCCAAAACCACTGCAGTAATTTGCATAGGTCTCGATTCGAACACCCGACATCGTGCTCCTGAGTGCTCAACACTACCCACTCGGCAAACTCGGTACTGTGGTTGTACGGCATTCCGGCAATCACATGGGGTGGCCTTGCAGCAGTTTTTCGCCATCTTCGGACCACCCAGTGGCCCGTACCAAAAACGAAAACCAGTCCTGTGCTCCTCGCCTCATGCCCTACAACATCATATAGGTCTCGTTCAGTACCTTTGAAGGAAGTTCATGGGCTTCCCTTGTTAGGGGGATCTCACCGTCAGTGTAGTAGGCACTATGATGCGATTCATGTTGAAGTAATTTTCCGTGAGCGCAGTTTAGGCGCGAATATTCTATTCGATTCCATGAGTGGAGCTGTGAAACTGGGTGATTTTGGTGTGGCACGTGTTCTATCGACCGTCGCCGGCTTGAAGGCTAACACTTTCGTCGGCACACCCTTTTATATGGCTCCAGAAGTGATTCAAAGCGGTCAATACGACGAGAAGGTGGCGAATTCGTTCCAGACTTTGCCAACTTTAGCTGGTATTCTGTGTCTGTTGCGTAGTCATGTCAAGGTTCTTAGACTTCTGTCCTCATGCTGTTAGACATCATTTTCCTTGGTGGATAGAAGTGGAATAGAGATCACCTGTGTTTGAGTAGAGCATATGTCTCGTGGCCGTTCCTGAAGGTCTCGGAAGGCACTTTACCCGTTGTTCAGCTAGAATGTGCCCTCAGCTCTTCCCGCTTTTCTAGCCGCCAATGTGCTGGTCAGCGAGCAGGGCGACGTCAAAGTCGCGGATTTCGGAGTGGCCGGCCAACTGACGGAAACGGTGAAGAAGCGAATCACCTTCGTCGGGTCGCCGTTCTGGATGGCGCCGGAGCTGATCAAGCAGGCTAGCTATGACTACAAGGTGTGTTCCATAGGGCTTTTCTAGTTCGCTAGCGATCTGCCATTGTGCTTTTCAACGTTGTTGCTTCGGTGCAGTTTAAGCAAGGGTAGACCTTCCTCTATGGGGTGTACCTCTCTATTAAACACCTTCCTTATATCCCATTTTGGCGTAAAACTGAACATTTTTCAAACCAAATTAGACACTTATAGGCAAGATTTATGCTTTTACACTCAAAGTGAACGTCTTCCTAAGGAGAGAACAACTGCGCAGATGGCCACTTTCACTTTTCACTTTAACGACCTAGAAATTGGCAAAATCCTCGACTTTTCTCCAATTGAAAATTTCTCTAGCCACTCTTCGAGACGGCTAGAGAAATTTTCAATTTAAAAAATGGTACGATTCTCCTTTAGCTGTTTAAAATTCACCTTTCCCTTGTGCACTACTTCAATGTCGGCACAGCACTTCTCCGCTGTGATAGTCTCTCCAGTCTTTAAGAACTTATAATGGACTACACCAGCCATTGTTCATCATACCGTCACCACGGTCTCATTTGAATGGAAACTTGGTTTCGGTCTCCTTGAGACTCTTATTCTTGCCCACTCGGCGTGCAGAGATTGTCATAAAGGGTCCACTTTTCGTCGCATGTCACGATCCTGTCCGAAAAGAGCTCCCTTGGATTGCGCAGCCTTAACGAAGCACAGATGTCGTGGCGCTTCAGCCTCTGCCCTGCAGTCACATCGTTTCGGATCCGTTCATCCAATTTCTTTCGTTGTCCGATCGCATTCAAGTGGAGACTGACAATGGTGCCGTCAACGCCGAAATGTTGTGCTGGCTCTCTCACAGTTTGACGCGGATTCGCTTCCACCATGGCTTGAGTTGGTCGTCGTTAAGGAGTGATGGCGGCCTACTTCGGTCTTCATCTTCAAGTCTTTCACTCCAGATCGAAGCCTTTCGAACCAGTGGCGAATTGAGCGTTCCTTAGCGAAATCCTCCCAAATGCAGCGTTGATGTAACTAGCTGCGGCCACGGCGTTGTGTCCATTTCTCCATTCATATAGGAAGAGCACCCGAACATCATGTTGATTCATACTAAAGAAACGACGTTGAAAACTGAGCAAGAGGCAATTATGTCGCAAAAGCTATGAATGGTAAGAATGCCGAGATTCCGCGCCTTCAGAATCTGTATACAATGCCTGAAACGGAAACATTAATCGCCACGAAAAATCGAACAGAAATTGAGGTAGCAAAATCGGGCATCTCATATGCAACTATCTAATTTTATATAATTTTTGTTATCAGTCAAAGGGAAACCGCAATGTCCCGGACGGGTACTGCGTAACAACCTCCATCTCAATCTCATTTAAGCCCTAAAAATGCCACCGTCCCGCACTTTAAAAGAAGAATTTTAAATGTTTACACTTGAAGGAACAGGTGAATTGAATATTTCAAAGAAAATTATGACAAATTTTTCTTTAACAAAAAAACATCATAATCGTTTGGGAGAAAAAATGTTCAATTTGATTTCAAAAGTGTCAAGTTTGCTTAGAAGAGTGTTCAATTTGGTTTTAAAAGTGTTCAGTTTGGTCTGAAAAGGTGTCCAATTTGAAGCGAAATTGGTCTGTATTGGAACTTGCCAAACTCATCATCACTTCGTTACTCCATGTCAGATCAGGTTGTAGAGGTCCGCCTCATCCTACTTGAACCGCACTGCCCTTTCCTTTGTTGCCTTTCTGTCCCTCTGTTTGTGTCATAGCCAGTTGTAAGTGTGGAATATTGTCCATTTCTACAGGCTGATATATGGTCGCTAGGAATCACTGCGATAGAACTGGCCCAAGGCGAGCCGCCACACTCGGATCTTCATCCGATGCGTGTCCTGTTCCTCATCCCCAAGAATCCGCCACCACAACTCAGTGGTCCTCAGTGGTCGCGTGTGTTTAAGGACTTCGTCGAGCTGTGTCTGAACAAGGACCCGGATAATGTGAGTCGCTTGTTTATCCCTATCACCTTATATTGAGTACTGGATCGGGGAGTAGGCTAGCTACAAGTTTTGTTTCTGTTGGTTGCTATTATATCGAACCTAAATTTTCCATCGATTTTAGCTTCTAAATCCAAAAGATCATAGCTTCAGTTCAGAATGAATATTTTCAAATAGGGGGTAAGAAATGTCGAGTTTGACGTATCTCTGCTGGCAGAACTCACAGGTAGAAATTTGCCTTCTTGTGGACAGTTTAACAGTTAGGTTCGAGAACCGCCGGAATACATTCTTGATATACTCTTGTACAATACGAGATATCCCCTGAAGTAATTTCACGACATTCGTGCAAATAACGCTGTTAGTGCAACGTAATTGTAGATTATACAGAATAGTATACGACTTTAAATTTAAATCCTTATTTGGAGTTGCAGTTCAGATAGGTAAAACCACTTTGTTTACCAGGCAGGACACATTTTCAACAGATTTTCTTAGTTTGTTCATAGATTCTCGTTACTTTGTTCTGCTCCGATTTTTTAGCATACCTCTTGAATCTCAGTGAACTGTGCAAGCAATGATCACCAAAAATGGTTATTTTAGAGTGTCTTGGAAAATTCGCGATAGTTCCAGATGGCAAATACTTGGATCTGTCCTAGTCGGGGGGGGGGCACTTATCAAAAAGGTATGTAAAAAATCGACTTGAGATTTACCGAGAGACTCCTGGAGAACACGATAGAACCTAAAAGAAAAGAAAAAGCGAGCGAACAAACAAAAGAAATCAAATCCCTGCGGTTTTAAACCGTCTCAACGGGCAAAGAGCGACGCAGTGAAGGCATGCCGTGTGCTGACCGCCGCCTGACATGTTATTAACCAGGATCTAACATGGTGAAGACGGCGCATAAAGCCGCATGTCGCGTGCTGACCATCGCTTGACGTGTTATAACCAGGATCTAACATGGTGAGGAAGGCACATAACTTCGCATCCTTACAACCGCGGCGAAAACAATTGTAATTTTTCTTTTTTTTTGGAATTTTCTAAATTTATGTCCTATCGTGTTCTCCAGGGGTCGTTCGGTAAGTCTCAAGTCGATTTGTTAGTACTCTTTAGATATGTGTCTTCCTCCCCGACTAGGATAGGTCCAAATTCTTTCCTTTTTTTCGGAAACCGCTTCATCTTATTGGGCATTATTCACGCCTTATGTTAATTAAATACTATTTTAACAGTTCAATTCTTTTCTTTTAAATAAGGTATAGTGCAGCTGGTAGAGGTGCCGGTTGTCGCGCTCTCCCGTTATCAAGTTCTTGGTTCAGATTTCCCACCCAGACCAAACAAGCTTTCCATCCCTCTGCTGTCGGCCAATTGGTATCAGACTTCTCTCTGAAGGACAAACCTGCTGACTTGCTCATCGGCTGCCCACCGCAAGCTGTTGTATGGCCAAACACGCATCCAAATTGACTCCGCGACTTCCCGTAAAAGCAAAATACGTGGCGCATCCCAAAAGGGATTGAGTAACGCCGTCCTTCATCCTTTTTATCCGAATTAATAAATAAGCCATTTTTAGATTCACTTTTCAAAGCGTATTCGATATTTTTCAAATCCAACTTGACTCTTTTGAATTCAATTTGATCATCTTCCAGATAACACCAGACACTTTCTAAGAAAGTTAAAATAACCTTTGTCCACAGGAAATTTCATACGACTCTTTTTTTGAAATTTTTAATTCACCTGCCCCAAAAATAAGCACTCTCCTTGAGCTTTTAGAAAAAAATTTCCAAGGGAAAATAATTTAAAGCTGGGAGTATGGAAAGACATTTTTCTAAAGAGGAAGAGAAACTTTGGTGCACTGAAGGAAGGGTTTCATTTGATCGGTCTACGATATTAGTAAATAAGGATAAAGGACGGTGTTATTCAATACCTCCTGGATGCGCCACGCATTCTACTTCTACGGGATGTCGTGCAGCCGAGTTGAATGCGTATTTCGCCAGCCGATGAACAAGTCAGCGCTTTACCCTTTCCAGACAAGTCTGGTACCAATTCACCGACTCCGGAGGGATGGAAGGCTTTGTTGGCCTGGGCGGGAAATTTGAACCAGGAACCTGGTATCGGGTGCAGCCGACAGCCGGCACCTCCTCCGACTGCGCTCCACGCGCACTCTATAGTATAGTGATGAGTATCCGCGTCTGTCACGATATTAGTAATAAGGACAATTCCGCGCGGCAAGCGTAGCTATGTAAAGTAACGGTTATGATTTTAAGTAGATTTTTTACTTTCTTTTTGATTTTTACGGTTAGAAATCATGATTTTAGCGTAAAAAAGAAACACTGTATGAAGGCAGTGTTAGCGGCTCGAGCATTTTCATGATGTTGCATCCCATTTTCGGCGTTTGTGCAACATCCTTTTTCAGCGGCCGTCGGCAAACAGTCTTCTGAAACATCCGTTCATCAAGAAAGCCAAGAAGAATGGTATTCTGGTCGAGCTGATCGAAAGGGCACGAGAATATCGGTCAGTTGGAGAGTCTTCCGACGTTCCTCTCAGGATTCTTACCGAACGATGTCGTAATAGCCCTAATTCAGGTCTCGAACAGGTGTGTCGTCTGACAGCGACCTCGACGAGGATTCGGATGGCGGTGGCGGAGCGAACAGTTGGGATTATCCGACGGTGCGTGGCGCGAACAGTGAACGTTTCGAAGGCCACCAACGAGACGAGACGGTCAGGCAACGAGATCGACCTGTGCGTCCGGGCATATCGGAGCGGACTCAGGTGTCGGTGAACGAGGACGACGATCAGAGTCCGAGTGGAACGATTGTTAGGGTGCGTTCCCAGCTGTAGAATATGGAAGGTATTTTGAGTAAATTATCCGCCTTTTCAGTCGAATGCAACGGTGTTAGCGATCGCGGAGCAACTGCGAGGGACGTCCCTGAATTCGACTTCTAACGCTGTCAACGGCGGCAGTGCTGGCCGTGCATCTGCTACCTTTGCTCCAACGACAATCACGGTGGCTAGTCCGCCTTCTAGTCCAGTGAGTTCTGCCTTTTTTCCCGAGATTATACATAAGTAATAGATCAACGAGCAAATTCTAGAATCTTCCCCATCGTGCGCAGCAGCACACCCACTCGCCGTCGTCATCGTCGTCACGAGCACATGAGCGCCAGCGACCGCCGCCGCAGAACGCTCGAGGTCGAGACCATCATGCATCCTCTTTTCATCCGATGGAGAATGGAACTCGAGAGTATGGAGGCTCTGGTGGAAGAAGCAATCGACACGAGGTTAGTTGTTGTGCTCTAAGGCGTCTTTTATGCTCTCGCCGCGGGGCGGCGCAGTTGCGGAAAGGGGAGCGTCAGCGACGCGTGGCCTCGAGCTTCATCGTACTACGGTCCTTGCGCCATGACAGATGACGAGGAGACAGTCTTTGAGTCATTGGAGGACCAGAACAGAAAAGATTCGTCTGGCTGATCAGCGGAATGCATCTTGCCAATGTTAGTGGTGGGATTCCTGTGGGGAGCGACGAGTTCTCTCTTACGGCTGGGGTCGAAGTCGTTCGCTCAATCTAGGGTAGAAGTTGGTGGTGTGGTATAGAGTTGAAACCCATGCAATGCAAAAGCGGCACTTAATGACCCTCATTTCGCAACATGCGCGTGTTCAAAAGTAAAACTGGTGGAAGGTACTCATCGTCGAGAATCACTCAGAATTCTCTCTCATGTGGCCATTCCGGGGTCATTGTTCACAAAACATACCTTTGTCAATGTCTACAAATCTCCATTTCCTTCCTAGGTTACGAAAGCTACGGGTGGCTAACGTCATGTTCACTGATTTCGCCCAAGCTCCAGCGTAATACGAAAGACGGGTGTTAAATTCATGATCAGCACCCCAAAGAGCTCCAGGGGCGAAGTTCGGGCGAAATCGGTGATTATGACCTTGACAGCCTTGGTCACCTGAAGCTACCGTAATCAATTTCAAAAACGGATGTCAGATTCATGATCGACGCCCTAAATAATACCCCTTTCCCCTCCTGGGCGAAGTTTGGTTGGCCCCTACCCTCTACCCCTCTACCTCTGGAGTCCTGAAAGTACAATAGTGCCACCATTTTGCTACACCCTTTTTGTTCTGTTGATTGAGAGAACCTAAACAAAAAATGGTTCATCACAATGTGAAATCTCTCACTCTTCAACGAGTCTGTCGCAGCTGATCGCGCTGTGTCGCGCCCTTCCATCTCGCGGCGTGATTCGCCGAATACCGTAACCCAAAATCCCGCCAAATGTGGTGTATTGGGACGGCGGAGTATGAAAGCGAGGCGGAGGCGCCAATAATCGATAGTTATATCAACCGTCCCGCCTCGCCGCCCTGCGGCACGCGTATACAGGGTGCGTAAAAAGTGTTGACGCAGTAAATGACGGCTGTGGAAATAGTAATGCGCAGTAAGTTTTAAAATATTCACTTGAGAAATATGGAAAATGATCTTGCAAACACGGTAGAATAACTCGTAATTGACATTGGCTTCTTTACTGTGATTACAGGAGCGAAAACGACGGAAAAATTCATGAGCACGCGCCGCAAGTACTCGCTTGGATTTGGTTCCGTGCTTTTAACAGGGTAGCCTTCTGCGACTGGTCACTTCTGTTGAAAGTAGCCCAGGCCTCATTCTCCAAAATCTCCTAAAAATAGTAATCCAGCGGATTCTTGTTTAAGCTGTGCTCGTCTGAGAAGCTGTTCACACCTGCGCGCGTTATCTGTTTGCCGTTATCGGACAGAGGTTGATAATTTGAACGTTAACGTGCGTGAACCTCTTGTAATCATCATCTGTTATGACAGAGCCGTGGCTGACGTTTGGGTTGCTGACCTCTTTCCTCACCAACCGTTTCGAACAGCGCCTAATTCTCTTGTTAAGGAAGTATTCAGCTCTTTGGGTAACAGACAAAAAAGGGCCACCGTAACCACGACGGTATCATGTTTCTTCAGTTTTTACTAGAATATTTTTTGAACACAATATTGACAACAAAAATAACACACAAAAACTTTGAAAAGTAGAAAGAGAAAGTTGGGCTGAAACAAAAGGTAGGTGCGTCAATACTTTTTACGCACCCTGTAAAAGCAAAAAGCATGGCTTATACTGCCCTACTCGCGAATATGGACAGCATGGAGAAGTAGGGACGTGCCATTAAACAGGCTACATCGATTGGTCGTGCCAGTCAGAGAGGGCGTGTACTAGACATTAGATCCGACGCCAGTTCCAATAATTCCGATGCACTTTTTCAAACCCGTTTAGAAGAATTATGCGAATAATGGTGTTCTTGAAAAGCCTCAGACGTTGCGATGATTGCTCGAGTAGCTTTAACAAGGACGGATCTTCGTATAGCGCAAATATCTGATTTCTCTTCAGATCTCATATAGGATATCCGAATCGGATAGAATATCAGATTTCTGACCAAATTTGTTATCTAAATTATCCGGTGTGGTGGAAATCACCCCCACATGAATTGTCATAAGATCCGGGCTATTCAAAAAATGCCATGGTTCGCACAATCTTTATAACCAGAGTTTGAAACAAATGACGGATCCGAATTATCCGAATCGGCATCGAATCCAATTTTTAATGACTAAGAATAAGCTTTTGCACTTTTAAAGGTGGTAAATCTTGGCTTCCGATCAAGAATAGAAAGTTCTGGAACCTTTAAACAATCAGCTACTGAGTCTCTTGAAAAACCTAGAATGTCTTTGGAGTGCATCCCGTGTTTTCTAAGGATGTACGAAACCCTTAATGGTGGCCAGCAAGCTATCGTGTCATAGTTCAAGAGCGGATAGCCTACCTACATTCACTAATTCATTCTAATTCTTCCTCTTTCCTAGGAAAAATTTGATTAGTGCAGCGCCATTTTTTGCGAGACCTCCGAGGTGAAAATGCTTATTTCTGCGAAAATTCAGCAGAAAATGACTCCAAGTACTTGGTACGGGAGTAGGTGTTGGTATGGGACGAATCAATTAAGATTCTTAGTCTTAGAAAAGACTTTGATATTTGCTCTAGAAAGAGCTGTCTTCGCTCCAGGTCCCAAAATTGGTACGCCTTAACACGGGAGAATTTGGCTTATTAGGCCGATGCACCAGATGACCAGGATGGGTGCGGGAAGACGTGGTGGCCCTTGTTACAAAGATAAACGTGCGACGGTGGTTCAGATTTATTATCAAAGGAGGGGTATGAGTGGTGAGCCCAATCGGTGCTCACCACGTTGAGAGTGTGGCTTATCTCCTAATACAGCCCAGCAGCCGTCCCTATTTAAGGGAGCGGCGCCTTACAAAGAGCGCAAGAGGTCGTAGACGACGACATTTGTAAGGAAAAATTTGATTACAAAATCTGTTGAGCTGAGCTCAATTTGTACCATTAGGACCTCTAATGGAAAGTTTTAATTTAATTTTAATAGAAAATCGTCGTTGTAGGGTGAGCGAGAACGTCAGACTGGTTCGGGTGGTCGAAACGGCCACGTGAATGCGATCCATGTGTCGGGTCATCATGAACGAGCGCCGTCGCCACGTCGACGAACTCCGGTACGTTGAATCCTGGCCGCCTACATGTACAACTATCCGGCGGGTGCACTACAATTTGCTTCTAGGGAGCCCTCGAATACAGTCTTCTACCTGCTCTAGAGGGTATGTCGCGGACTCGCCACGCCACAGCAGAGCTTGATGCTCTGGCGAATGCGTTCCGACAGGCTGAGGAGGTACACTGACCTTATCCTTCTGCGGTCTGCGGTCCTTTTCAATAGTCTGTATGTTTTCGGCAATAAGTGCTGCGGTTTCAGACGTGTCCTGGTATATGCAATGAGCTAGTGGAAGAGATCCTGACACGGCTTTCGCATCCACAAGTGAATCAAGGTGATCTGAGGCGAGCTGTGCAAAGACTGACCACGTAAGTGCCTTCTTTTCATTGTGTATACACCCAGCCTTTTATTTGTTGTAGTTTCTCCTTAATTATGTTGTTTCATATTTTTTCCCTTTTTCAAAGTCTTTTAGTGACTTTAGTTCTGTTCACTCTATTTTGAAATCGTTTGGGTTATTGGTATTAGGTCATTAGGTATGAATTAGCCGATTTTGAGTCAGAATTTTGGTTTATTATTTCCCAAACAATAGACGATGTAATCGATCAAAATGTGCGCCTAAACAATCAACGCATCTCTGCCATCTTCACGGTATCTTCCTCATGCCGAAAACATAGAATCGTGAAGGGTGAGGAGCGATGAAATCACAGAAGGCGTTTTTCATATCCGCTTGAGAATTGAATTTTTATCTTGTAAGAGGTGGTCCAATGCTTGGAAGATGTGGTAGTTAGTTGGCGCGAGATTCCGTGAATGCGATGGGTGAATGAGAAATTCCAAATTTAATTCCTGCGGTTCCAGCAACGCTGTTTGTACGACGTGTGGTCGTGCGTTGTGTTGCAAGAGTATTGGCCTGTCTCTGTTGTCGTTCGTGCTTAATTGCAAGCTTCCTCATCATGTAGCCCAGCTGGTTACAGTAGACGTCTGCAGTTACCACTTAACCAGGGTCCGGATGTATCAACACTTACGTAACTTTAACGGAGAATTGTAAGCGAAAAGCTCAGAAAACGCGGCTTATCAAGCGATATGGTGAGCAATAAGCCGCGTTATTTGAGCTTTTCGTTTACAATTATCCGCTAAAGTTACGTAACTCGTTGATGAATCCGGCCCCAGGTCTCATGAAGCTGTAGTGGATAATTCCATAAGTAGACCACCAGTCGTTTCTTTGAGGATACTTATAACGATTTATTCAAATACAAGACACACGAAAGCCAAGAGACAAAATTTACAGGAACTGAGTAGGATAATTCCAGGAGAGCTTTATGAAGACGACAAAACAAGAGATGACTGTGGGCTCTGACCCCGGGTATTTATGCCCTAGAAGGAGGCGTGACCATGGCTGCTAGCACCCCATCTGACCCGCAGACCAGCAGGCATATCCCGAAGTCACTGCCCCCAAATATACCGCGGGGTATATTGCGCCGAGGCAGGGCCGAGAGCATCAACCTACTACCCGCGGGGTATATCGCTCCGAGGCAGGGCCGAGAGCATCAACCTACTACATGGGGGCCCTCAAACAAAATTAGCGCTTCCACTGCGCTCTTTAATTAGTCGCGCATACCACGACCGCGTCTGTTCCCACGCATAGAGCGCCACTGAAAGTTTTGCCTATCCGCAAAAGTAGGAGGACGTGAGTGGGAACGAGGATTCCGTTGCTTCGGAGGACCTGCGTTGATGGGCCTGTGGAACCGTTCGCGAACCATAGATGGTCCCGTAGGAGCTTGCAGTTGTCCAGAGAGTAGTCGTTTGGGTTCCGTGAAGCGCTTAAATTCCGGCAGTTTCAGCATCGAGCTGTATTGCTTCAGTGTGGCTCCCCAGAAGCGCTTAGCCGCGCTCTGAGTAAAATGAGGTCCCGTGACCAGACTCATTTTGTCCGCCAGAATCTTGAAAGGTGCATCCCTCATGTTCTCCTCGGATTTAAGTGGCAGCAAGCAGCAGAATCGTCGTTTCAAAGATGGCCTCTGCATAACAGTTTCTTCGATGAAATCCCGTAGTAAATCTACGGATTTCCCCCAGTTCTGGCCATCCTTTGGTCCTGGTAATGCCACAAATTCTGTTCCTTTAGATACTGCTTGAAGTATCAAGCACCATGCACTTCTCCAGTGGTGTGGTTCCACATATTGGTTCGACGTCACCATCACAATCGCTGACCACTCTTCTTCGAACCATTCCGGTTGGAGCAGATCTGGGGAGGCAGCTACCTTTGCAATCATGGAGCCTGATGCAAATCCTTGTTGTACGTCCTCGAATCCCGCTGGCAGTAGCAGTAGGCTGCGACGAGGTTTCACTGTACTCCAGGAATTCGACGTCCATGGGTTTTCGTCCGCGTATTTGACCGCATCGAGATGCATCCTCGGCAGGTTGTAGGGATCCGTACTGGAACGCGGCGAAAAGGGAACTAATACCTTTCCAGCGTCAGCGGCCGCTGACAGAGCAGTATGAACGCAGTGATTGCGATAGTATGCAATAGCTAGGCCAAGTGAAGATGGGGTAACGATATCGTATACGCAATCGAGCATTCTGGCTAGGCGAAAATATTCTGGTACGTGTGACTGTGTTGTCACTGACAGCACTCTAGCGAAATCGTAAGGAGAACGGAAGGCGAATGTCGTCAGAGGAGCAGCTGGTAGAACGCTGCTGAGCGGCGCATTGACGGAGCATCCAAGTACTTGGCCGTTGACATCCAGGCTTCCCGGGCAGCACCAGTCAATGTCGTGGACGTTCGCAGAAGACGAGAAGCTGCAACTGAAATGAAAACGTTCGCTTAAAAAGGCACGATTTTGTCTCGGGCATAAACCTACTGTTGCTACCATTTTTTTACATCGCTTTCCCCGCTTTGTTACTCCTGTAACTGGGGTATCATCTATCTCCAGTGGTACCTTTATTAGGTGGTCAAACTGAATTCTAATCGGTTCTTTACTTTCCCCTATCCATGTAATCAATGCAGAATTATTACTGGATTCCAAAACACGAAAAGGACCAGACCAGTCCATAACCAATTTTGGGTGGCGCGACTTTCCCCTTTCCGCAGGAATTTTCATATAAACGCGATCACCCGTTTTGAACGTAGTGCTCCTATCCGTTTTGTTTTTCTCATCGTAATTGGACTTCATGCGTTGTCGATATTCCTCCGCATATTCATTTATGCATTCTCGTGCTAGCTTCAAACCGCATAACAGTTCTGTTTTATAGTTGTCGTAGTTCACTAGGTACGGTGATAACTGAGTACAAGGTATAACGGCTGATGGATATTTTGGATCCGAACCGTACAGTAAAAAGTGAGGACTCTCTCCCGTAGCCCGATGTGGTGACGCGTTGTAGGCGTACACCACGGTTGGCAGTACTTTATCCCACTCCGCAGGGACAACCGTTTTCTTTTTTAACATTCTAACGATGGTGCCATTGACTCGTTCCGTCAAACCATTTTCACGTGGGCAGTACCCCTTAGTAAATACCTGTTCGATTCCCATGATTTTACATAGAACGCTGACTATGTCGTTCTCAAACTCGCCACCACGATCCGAAAGAATTATTTCGGGCCACCTGCCAGCACCACATATCCAGTTGGCAAAGATTGCTTCAGCAGCAGTTTCGGCCTTCTTATCCGCAACCGGGTAAGCACCTAGATACTTGGTAAAATGGTCTATAATGGTGACTATGTAGCGATTTCCGCGCGTCGTCAAGCCCATTTCTAGAATATCTACTCCCACAATTTGTAATGGTCTTTCCACTTCAATAGGTCGTAAAGGCGGCACATTTTCTGATCTTCGGTTGGTCAGGAAGCACTGTTGACAACCTCTACACCAGCTGATAAGATCTTGGTACATTCCTGGCCAAAAAGTCGTCTTCTTTAGCTGTATGTACATCTTTCGTGCACTAAAATGTCCGCTCAGTACGCCTGAGTGGGCTTCTTGGAACAGATCCCTTCTATGCGATCGCGGAACTACGATTGCGAGAGAACCGTCTTCGCTTATCAAATGTAATTTCCCATCCTGGATCAAGAAATCTGAGCACGCAAGGACCCTTCCGTGCCTCGAAAGTCTAATTTCGTCGTTTTGGTTCTTTTCAACTCCCTTTATTACTGGAGCAAAATCTGAGTCTTGACGAAGTTCAGTGAGCCATTCGTCTTCCTGAATAGCACACACTACTTTTTCGTCTTCAGCATACCCATGAACAACCGTTGAGTTTTGGGGTAGTCCACGCGAAAGAGCATCTGCAACTACGTTCGCAGTGCCCTTAACAAACTCTATCATCAGGTTATAACGCTGAACTTCCAACGCCCAACGTAGAACACGAGGTGAAACGTTAGTTCGCTTAAAAAGGGAAGTCAGCGCAGCATGGTCAGTTCTAATAATCGTACGTACACCATAAATGAAATAGTGAAACTTTTTTAAGCTAAAAATAAGGGCAAGCGCTTCCTGATCGGTCACATGATAATTCTTCTCCGCACCGGTTAGATGTTTTGAAGCGAAAAAGATTGGATGCAACAGAGCGTCATCTCCCTCTTGTGCTAGTACCGCGCCTACGCCTATTCTACTAGCGTCTGTATAAATTATGAATGGACGAGATCCGTCCCTTGCTTTTTCGATATTAGGTTGCGCTAGCACAGGTCCCTGTGTTAGTGCCTTTTTGAGTGCCACAAATGCAGTTTCCTGCTCACTGCCCCAGAGAAATTTCTTTTTAGGACTTGTAAGCTCATACAAAGGCTTGGATATTTGGGAAAACCGTAATACAAATTTGCGATAGTACCCCGCCATTCCCAGGAAGGTTCTAAGTTGAGCTAGGTTTTGAGGGCGGCCATAATTTTCAATTCGAGCGACCTTCTCCGGATCCGCTCCTACTCCATTTGCATCAACCATATGCCCTAAGAATTCAATGCTTGGTTCTAGTAAACGACATTTTTGTGGCTTTATCTTAAGGTGAGCTTTTCTAAAGGCTCCCAGCACTTTTCGGAGAACGTTCACATGCCGCTCTATGGAATCTGTGGCTATTAGTACATCGTCTATGTACACAGACACTTCGGATCCTAAATGCTCACCCAGCACTTTGTCCATTAGTCTCTGGAACTTCGCCGGTGCTGTAGTAAGTCCGAAAGGTAAAACGCGGAATTGGAATTGACCCGCTGTGGTGGTAAATGCGCTAATTTCTTTGGCCCGTTCAGTTAGTGGGACCTGCCAATACCCACTGGCCAAGTCTAGAGAAGTGAACCATTTTTTTCCTTGTAAGTTCTGCAATGTAACATCAATAGGAGGTAGGGGATAACTGTCCTTCTTTGTTACCTTGTTGACTTCCCTGTAATCTACACATAGCCGTGTAGTGCCATCTTTTTTGGCTACAAGTACTATGGGGGATGCCCAAGGAGAATGACTATCTTCAATCACCTTCCTTTCCTTTAGTTCTCGAAGCATTTGATCCACCTCCGACCGAATACCATATGGTACTGGCCTTGTTTTCTGCCGAATGGGTGAGTGTCCCCCAATATCAATGTCATGACTAACGAGGGTGGTTTGCGTTAGCTCCGTGTCGGAAATAGCAAACACATCATTAAATTCCTTGACTATCTTCAGCATTACCTCAGGAAGGGGCCCGGCTTTACGATTCTTGTCAAGAATATCAATAAGTGAGCGGATCCTATCCAGATCCTGCATCGCAGAAGCCTGAGGAAGGACCATCATGTCACTGGGAACATCGGTCACCTTCGGGTCAATCCATGTTTCGTTTGACCAGTTACCTAGATTCTCGCCTCTGGTTATAATCCAAGGTTCGCAGCCCTTATTGACTACCGATAACTCAGATTTTCCTTTCGTGATCTGACATACGCCGGACTCGATGCGAGGATTCCTCGACCAAAACAAACAAGCTCCGCTATTAGTTCCACCACATATGCGTACTGTAGCTCCTCCTCCGGGAGCAACAAGTACCCTGTGGTCGGCATAGACCTCGTTGGAAATTCTTTTACACTCAAGACAACTAAATTCCGTCTTGTTTTCGTCATTCTGGTGAGGGGATAACCTTATAAAGATACCTAAATCATCCAATGCATTTGTCCCCAGAAGCAAAGTATTATTTTTACTTTGTTGGACATGCATGTGGACAGGTGCCGTAGCAGCTCCCGTAACGCTCACTTGTGTAACTATTTCCGATACAAAACTCATAGCATTTCCAGAAGCGTCAAAGAGAGTGCGTTGCTTTCCGTCACCGACTATGCGGGCTTTTTGGTCCAAATCTGTGCCATATTTACGAGCTTGGTTAAGCAGGCCTACAGGAATAATAGATACAACAGATCCGGTGTCTACAAGAGCCGTTGTGGTTACACCAAAAATCTGTACCTCCACGGTACTTGGTTTACCTACAACGCTGGGCTTTGCTGATACGTTATTTCCATGTTGCTGTACCGCCTTGCACCACTCGTCAAGCTGTGCCACTAATGAGTTCCCGCTTTCTGCGTTAGTTGATGCTCGAATAATCCCGACATCGGCACCACGCTCTTGATTGTAACGGTTCTGTAAGGGACGTGGCATATTGCATGATCGTGCGAGGTGTCCCGTCCCACCACAATTGAAGCATCGTACGCCAGTAATGCCTGATGGTTGAATCCCAACCCGGTTACCATTGTTTGCAGGCCATCGGCTCTTTCCCTGTTCGATCGCGCCCCGATCGGATGCTTTCCTTCGGAAGCCCTCCTGCTCCCTATTAGGGCCAGAACCGAGTGTCTGAGCATCAATCTGCATTTTTTCCAAGCGCACGGCTACTCGCTTTACTTCATTGAAAACGTTGCCATCGGCAGCGTCTAGCGCCGATAACATGTAATAAGAGCAGTGCCAATGTTGTAAGCACGAGTATAATTTGGACCCTCTTATAAAATCCCATTCTGTGCTGGGATGAATCTTCCTAGATAAGTCTTCCATGCGATAACAAAACTCCGCTACCGACTCACTTTGCCTTTTTGACAGACTCTCCCATTCCTTAACATTTTTGAGACGTTCACAGGGATCCCTGCGCGCCATCTTCAGAGCTTTTACGACATCAGCGTATGCCCCTTCCTGAACTGCTCGTGGTAACCCTTTAAAAAATAACAGCGCTGTGCCTTCAAGGTGATTAATGAGAATATCTCGTCTATCCGAATCACCCCATACCGTAGAAGGAAATTTGACCTCCAGTGCACGAAGAAAATCGACCAGAGAATTTTTACCGCTATATTTTTGAACGCTAGCCACGCTCTGGGCCTTAAAAACTTCCCGGAAAATAGTAAACATGTCATCTACTCTAGCAGTGGTAGTTTGCCTATTCTCTTCACCATAGGTAGCACTAGACATGGACTCACCGAGAGTCGATCCTAGGGAAGAGGACGTTGACGACAGACGCGACGATGCGCGAGATGGTACCGTCCGGTCCAGTTGTTCCCCAACGTTCATGACGGGAGACATGTCCGTTTCCTGAACAAACCCGTTTCGTCTTCTGCTTCCCAGGGAGCTACAATGGCTGCGAACCGCACGCCAGTCAACTCCTTCATGATCCTCACCTGTGGCGACCGCTTCCCCGGTGCACTCGGCCGCTGTTGTCCCAGGCCCTCTTGCCATGCTCATCACCTGTTCCTGCAAACGTCTGATATCCTTTTGCAAATCTGTGATTCTGTTATTTTTATCACTGATCTCCTTTTCACATTCGGAGTGTGCCGTTGCTAACCTATTCCGCAACTCTATGACAATATCATTTTTACCGCTAACTACTTGTGAGACTTGGCTTGGTTCACACCCTAAACTTGAAGCTAGCTCACACAAAATGCTGCTGTTCTGGCTCATTACCGGTAGGTTTAAGCGCAGCTCAATTGGTGAGATCCCAATTTCGTCAAAAAATGTCGCTCCCGACGGAACCTCAGCCGATAGCTGTCCTACGACCTTTTCAAATGTGCATTTTACTGCACCTTGAACAGCATCTAATAGGTATTGCCTTTTCTGGCAACTCACATGTCTCATTTGTTCATCCAGAGCATCATTTAACCTCTTTAAAATATTTCCGAACGAAATATTTATATCCTCGATTGAGCAACTCACCCCGAGCGTTCTCCAATTTTCCAGCGGCGCAGCTGCTTCCAGAGCTTCAATACTGTCCACGTTCATTCCGTCGTCCAACGTTCTAGCAATATCGGTTGACGTTGACATGCTATCGAACTCAATCTATATCTAGAATGAGAACTATTACCAAGTCTCAACCGGCTTGGCCCCCAAGTCGTTTCTTTGAGGATACTTATAACGATTTATTCAAATACAAGACACACGAAAGCCAAGAGACAAAATTTACAGGAACTGAGTAGGATAATTCCAGGAGAGCTTTATGAAGACGACAAAACAAGAGATGACTGTGGGCTCTGACCCCGGGTATTTATGCCCTAGAAGGAGGCGTGACCATGGCTGCTAGCACCCCATCTGACCCGCAGACCAGCAGGCATATCCCGAAGTCACTGCCCCCAAATATACCGCGGGGTATATTGCGCCGAGGCAGGGCCGAGAGCATCAACCTACTACCCGCGGGGTATATCGCTCCGAGGCAGGGCCGAGAGCATCAACCTACTACACACCAAACAGACACCATCAACTTTTTTGGAGGACCTTGGGTTTCGGCTGTGTTTGGGGGCTTCGTCTTTATCCAACCATCTTGCCAACCTTACGGTTGTCGTAGAGAATCTGCTTTTCATCACTGGTAACAGTGAGATGTAAAAATGGTTCGAATTTTTGCGTGCGAAGAAAGAAAGACAAGCGTCGAAGCGACATCACTTCTGCTGCTCGTTCAATTCATGCGGTACCCATTGATACAGCTTCTTTGCTTTACCGATATGCTTCAAATGGTCCAATAATGTAGGGATAGAGACCTTAAACCTTGCTGCTAGTTTGAGGTGTATTCCACTATAGCCTTCAGTTCATCGTTATTCACATTGGACACGTGTCTTCCACGTGGCTCATTGTCAAGATTAAAATCCCCAGATCGAAACTTCTCGAACCGTCGACGTTCCGTGCGTTCGTTAGCTACCTCGTCGCCGAAAACCTCGTTAATGTTTCGGACCTCCTGCGCTATCCTGCTCCCACGACTGAACTCATATTTCAAAACGACACGAATTTTCGATTTTTCCATGGTATCGAAAAACTGCTCTGAAACCGACACCTTGAAAAACAGTTACAAAGTAAAGCAAGCGATCGAAAGTGTAAGAATGTATCTTCACAGCAGAGAAAAATCTAGAATTGAAGCGCTTTTAACCGAAATATTAACCCTAAATCTTAAGAATGACGCAATCGGCCATTTCATGCTTAACGCCCTAATATAATAACCGAGAAGGGTGAGAAACAAAGGTGTTGTTCTCACCGCTACTAGTTATTGTCTCGTTCTTAGACGGTCAGTGTTTTATTGGGTTGTTCGATAGTTGCTGTTGTTTTGTCCAAGTTTTTCATTAAATCTTAGCATAACGTGGTTAATCTATAGATAGGATCGTTCAGCTATTGGCCAAGATTGTCATCAACTTTATTACGGTTAACGTTTCGGCGTCCTCGCCTTTTTAGGAGCCCGGATAAGTCAGAGGCACTTGTGGAACTGTTCCGCCAAAGACCAGTTCTTGCTACAGAATACTCTTCCTAATCAGGGGAGGGTCTCAGGCGTAGGTCTGAACGGGGGAAATGGATAGTACTGCCAGAATCTCCACCCTTCATATAGTAGAAGAACATGTTTCGTTTTTGTTGAGTCCTTCAACCCTCGAAGGGGGGGGGGTACAGTAGCGCACCGTCAGCGAGTGCCCACGTGTACGCGCGCGCGCTGTTGTATAGGAAGCGGCGAAAGGCTCCGCGGCAAGCGGGTCGGTGGCTCAGCAGGGTGCGGGGCTGCTTCGCAGGTGCTAGGTCAGGTGTTCGATTCCCGGTCTATGCAATATTTTTGAATTTTTCATGATTGCAGCCTTCTTTACCAATTTGCTTCCTACACATCTTTTACATATTTATTTCACTCTAAATTGTCAACTAAGGATCATATTCGCACTCAATGGGATGTTTGGGCAAAAACGGTGACCATGACCTTTCCATTGATCACCTTTACCTACTATAATTTAACTGCAGGGTAATACGGAAAACGGATGTCAGATTCGTGATGACCATCCCAAATAACCTCCTGGGAGAAGTTTGGGTGAAATCGGTGATTATGACTTCGACAGCCCTAGTCACTCATACCTGCCGTAACCTACCGTAATCGGCAGAAAATTGAAAAACGGATGTCAGATTCGTGATCAGCACCCCAAATAACCTTCCTGGGAAAGGTTTGGGCGAAGTCGGTGATTATGACCGCGACATCTCTAGTCACTCGTACCTGCTGTAAGGTCATTGTTTAACATTCGCTGAAAAACACAAAACATTGTATAAATCAGAATCTGAGAAAACTCACAGCTCACAGAAACCTTTATTTGACAATTTAGAGTGAAATAAATGTGAAGGAGATGTGTAGGAAGTTAGTTAGACTGCCGTATGGCACGACTTTCACGACTCCAAAGGTCGAGAAGAGGTAGAAAAAAATTTTCCGCCTAAGGCTCACCCAGGGGGTTACTGGGAGTGCTGATCACGAATCTGACATCTGTTTTTCAAATTTCGGCCGATTACGGTAGGTTATGGTGGGTACGGGTGACGGTGCAATACTGTACCCCCAATTTCGAGGGCCCGTAACGGTTTGGGTTCAAGGACTCAGCAAAAGCGAAACATGTTTTTCTACTATATGAAGGGTGGAGATTCTCGCAGTACTATCCATTTCCCCCATTCAGACCTACGCCTGAGGCCCTTACCTGGTAACGAAAATAGAGGCGGGATTTGATATCCGAGATACAGCCAACCTTAGGATTTTAAATTGCTTTCTTTAAGCCTCAAATGGCTGATATCGATGTTGTAAGCTGTCATGACGATGCTTTGTTTCGATCAAAACTTCTAGCGCCAGGCCGGACTCGAACCCGCACCTCCCTCTGACCGTGCGGGAATGCCCTACGCCTTTACACCACCGGCGCTGTTTGATCGAATGCAACATCCACACCCGATATATGGGTGAGTGCTGATCGGTCCCACGAGGTGTGGATGTTGCGTTCGATCAAACGGCGCCGGTGGTGTAAAGGCGTAGAGCATTCTCGCCCGGTGAGGTAGGTGCAGGTTCGAGTCCCGCCTGGCGCTAGAAGTTTTGATCGCAGCAAAACATCGTTATGGTAGCTTAGGGTTTTAGTTCTATTTCCAGCGTTTGGCTTTTGGCTCTACAGATGTGTTGACATTCTTATGAATGTTTGTCCCATTCAATTCCTTCTGATCTGTTGCTTTTGCAGGCGACAGAGCTGAGCAGTCTGGCCGTAGCCCCGATCAACACCGTGCTTTAGCAGTGGGTTACAGCAGAGGATTTGCTGCGATCAGTGGCCTGACGAGACGAGTTCCAGTCGGAAGGATCCGTCCGACGCCCTTCTGCAGGTGTTTTGTTGTTGAGAATGACGTCACCGAAGCCAATGTTCCTAATTGTCGTTTGTTCGAGTTCGTGTCTGTTGCTAGCTCGTTAGGCCTCAGTCCTATGTCGCGTATGTTCGTGTACTTTTAAATGACCGCTGTTGTAGTTGTTGTTTGTCTGTCTGTCTGTCTGTCTGTTGTAAATCTTGTACACATTGATTGATTTGTGTAAGTATAGAGACGTTGCATTACATTCACTAGAAGATGTGTGTCTATGAGTGAGTGGGCTTTATCGGATATAGAACGACCCCGTTGCTCGACGAGATTCCGCCGATTTTCCTCTGTCTCGCATATCTCCGTTTCGAGAGTTTCAGTCTCATTCCACAGTTCTCCTCCAAAGTGTTTCGTTGTTCTTCCATTCATTTTCACTTACCCCACATATACCATCCGATCATTCGATACCACGGGAATTGATTTATTGTTGCACAAGAATGAGGCAATAAAGATGTCTAATGGATGAGAGACGCGCTGGTTTCACAGGAAGAGCTGAAGGCTTGCCCGGCTCTTTATCTTGTAGATCTCGACGGGAGTCTCGCAGCGGCAGGCGACGATGGCGCGTGCGATCTGAATGACACGGTTGTGATAGCGTCTCAGCGTTGTGCGATAGAATGGGGCGGAGACCCACGTCCTTGCTCCAGGAGACGGCCTTGCGCACGAATTCCCGCAGCACTGTGCAGGGCTGAGTGATTTCTGGCATGAAGAACAGCTCACCGAACACGTCGCCGTTGTCAACGCTCACCTTCCTGAAAGCGGGGAATGATCAAACGCCGTGCCGTCGCGTTGAGAAGCAGTCAAGGCCTGTAGAAACGGAGGCTTCTGTAGACTGCAAGTGGCTTATGCTTCAAGGGCGACAGCCTGGGCCGTGCTGAAGGTGAATAAGGGGTTTCGAATCGTAATTCTGTGGTCGTTGACCGATATCGATTGGTTGATCGACTTTGTCAGTTGCGAATCAGGGTTGTGCGTTAAATTTCTTCGGCAAATTTTTAATGTCCATTTTTTGCGAAAACATTTGAAAATTTTGGCGTTAAAGGATAATGAATAAAGGATGGCGTTGCTCAATCTTCTTTGGGATGCGCCACGCATTTCACTTCTATGGGATGTCGCGGAGGCGACTTGAACGGGCATTTGGTCATTCCTTAACTTGCGGTGGCCAGCCGATGAACAAGTCAGCGCTTTATCCTTCCCAGACAAGTCTGGTACCAATTCTCCGACCCCAGAGGGATGGAAAGCTTGGTTGGTCTGGGCGAGAATCCGAACCGGTAACGTGGTGTCGGGTGCACGCGACAGCCGGCATCTCCTCCTGCGCTACACGTGCCCTCAACGCTGAACTAGCCTAGTTTGAGAATGGAGAACACCAGGGCACCCACCAACCCGTCGTTCGGACTTCTTCGTGAAAGCCCTGAGCGAACGATATGATGGTCTCCGTGCCCCTCGAGCGAGGAGGATCCACTGGAACACTCTGGCACGGGACAGGCAAGAATGGAGACGCTGCTGGCGCCTGCTCGAGCAAGTCGATGATCAACGGAACAACACTTAAGGGAAGGCACCTCCTGCGTTGGTGCGTGAAATGGTTCATCCTCTGGCAAGAAGGGGATTGCTACAGAGTTCATTTCCTCAGTTAGCGGCTCTCAATATGCTATACGTGAGCCGCGCCATGACAAATGCGAAGAGTTCTTCAGGAACTACGATCCTACACTCGCATGAAGAAGATCGTACGGAAAGGAGTGGATACATGCACATTCTACCCTAAGGATTAACATGCGTTGGGATGCAGAAAACTTGCCGACGCACGTTGGACGACGTCTTCCGTCTTGGCCGAAGACGTCGTCCAACGTGCGTCGGCATTCGGAAGATGCTGTCAAATGTCCTTTGGCATTCAGAAGACGTAAAGGGGGACCACTAATCATAAGGGGAGGAACTATCAAGGGGGACCAGCTAGGGGTAGACCAGCACGGGGTGACCAATAAGGGACACTAGTAAAAGAAGAGAGAGTAAGAGAAAACAAATACGGGGAGGGGCAGTAAGGGAGACCAGTAAGGTAAAGGTGGATGGTGGAAGGAACTAGGAAAGGCGGAGACGTCGACCAACGTGCGTCGGGATGTCACGATTCAGAAGACGCGCCGCAGATGCCAATCAGAAAACTTGTCACTTATCGATCAGACAATCATCGATCGATATTGTCGATTTTCTCTCAAATATGAACAATCGTGGTCAGAGTTATGTGGTTATGATCGCCGTCGTAAGAGCTTGGTCTCAGGCCAGGGCAATCAATATCGATCGATATTAAAATATTAGGTTGGCAACTAATTTCGTGGACTCTCAAGAATCTTCAGCAAAAGTATTTATTAACAAATAACTAATGCCAATCTTTAATTGAAATAAGATCCCCCAGAACGCAGAAGTGCTTCCCATATATCAGGTAGCTGGTCTGTCTACCGGCCATAGAATTATTGTGCTTTTAAGTCCAAGAATCTTTGGAGGTGCATTTTGACTCGGTCCACATTATTAAATCGTCTTCCAACCAAGAAGTACTGCACCGCACTAAAAATGTGGTAGTCTCTCGGCGCAAGGTCTGGGCTGTAAGGTGGATGAGTTTGACGCTCCCAGTCAAGGTCTTCTATTTTTTGAGGCGTCCGGTTCGCTACGTTCCCTCCGTTTGGTGGTGTCAAGAAGGTATTAACTTCTGGGAGCTCTTCAAGAACGGTTCCAGCATTAATGCTGTAATCTACTCTTCTCAACCTGGCCGCGCGCAGGCTGAACTCCGCTGGAATCTGTTCAGACAGATTTTCAGGAGCGGAATTACCTATCAGCAAGATAACGCCAGATCACACGACACGAATCGGGAGCTTCAAAAAATCGAAGACCTTAGCTGGGAGCGCCTAACTCACCCACCTTACAGCACAGGCTGTGCGCCAAATGACTAGCACCTTTATAGCACGCTGCAGCACTGCTTGGTTGGAGGACGATTTATTAATGTGAACCATGTCAAAATGCACCTCCAAGGTTTCTTGGCTTCAAAAGCACAAGAATTCTACAGCTGTGGGATGGGCCAGGTAGCTGATAAATGGGAAGCAGTCCAGCGTTCCAACAGATCTTACTTTGGTTGAAAACTGTTATTTGTTATTTGTTTATGAACACCTTTGTTGAAGTCGCTTGAGAGTCCACGAAATTAGTTGCCAACCTAATATTACTGGCCGGCGATTTCGGTTTTGCTCCCAATTTAACTAATCGGAGTAGGAGACACGAGGATATTATGACCGAGGGAATTCTTCCAGAAGGTTGAAGGTTCGGTAGGGAAGCCAAGATCGCCCAATGTTGTCGATTTCAATTTGAATGTTTCGTTCCTACATGTTTGTCTGTGTCGATGACGATTAGACAAATCGCCACCGCTGTGAGGGTCCCGCGTGGAAAAAATTTCTTTTCAACATGATATTAGAAGCGATGGGGTCAGGGATGGGCGGAATTTCTGTTTTCTGTTTTCTGATTTTCTGGCTATTTTGAGCAAATTTTTTCTGTTTTCTGTTTTCTGGGAAAATGGCCAAAAATTGGCCAGAAAACAGAAAATAGAGCTGCGAACAGGATTACATCCAACAAAAATTATCCAAAAAGTATCGTAGAATTATGAGTTTCGTTCCAAAATATGTTTCTAGAAATTTTTAAATTGCAAGCATGTGGCGCTTTTGGATGTGCTCTGTAGAAATTGCGCCATACACTCGTGACCTGTGCCGCTTTGTTTGCTTGATTGATCGTATAAGTGCTGCTGGCATGTAATCCCTTCATAGGACATTTCTCGTCTTTCATAATTTGGCTTCGTATTCTTTTGAATTTCAACAGTACTTGCACCATCTACGATTACTTGCAACTTTATATTAAAGCTACAAAACTAGTGTTTTGGACGGGATTTAATTGCCCATTAACTAACCCGCTTGTCCTATGGTAACTGTGGGTAGGATTATTCTCCACCTCGGGTGTAAATTTTGAAAACGTAGAACTTTCTTTTCCAAATCTGCTTGGCTCTTGGCTATAAAAAAATAGTAAGAGTCAGAAAAGTTATGGATAGTTTTGGTTTCGCTGATGTGCGGTAGTGATGCACAAAATTTTTTATGTATCACCTGAATCATTTGTCGTTCCATTGATCATCGAAGTTCGAGCGGGCGCCACAAGCATTTCCATTTGTCACTGCCGCGTGCCAGAGTGCTCCAGTGGATCCTAGAGGGACACCAAGAGCGTCATATCGGTCGTTCAGGGCTTTCACGAAGAAGTCCGACCAACGCGTTGGTAGGCGTCCTGGTGTTCTTTTGACATCCCGCGGAATCCAGTCTGTGACGGCTCTCGTCCAGCGGGTGTCTGCGAATCGCATTACGTGGCCGACCCACCTAATTTTCGACGACTTGGCCCATGCGACAGCGTCTCTGATCTTCGAACGTCGACGATGCTGGAAACTCCGGAGGCCTTCTCTCACTTGCGTGAGTCGTGGCACTCCGAGCATCACCATCTCAGTTCCCCGCTGAGTATGCCTTCTTCACGTCGACGAACGTAAGACACAGCAGCAGCTTATGTTCTCGAGACACTTCGATGGGCTTCGTAATGGTGTCTATGTGGTCGATCGTGCTGTCCCCCCCCCCCCCCTCCCCTGAAATTCTGCTTCTTCACATGGTTGTCCTTCGTCCAGCGTTCGGCTGGTCTTATTCAGGATGACTCCAGTGAACAGCTTGTAGACTACGGACAGCATGCAGATCGGGAGATTGTTGCCATGTCGTGCACATCTCCTTTCTTGTACAGCAAGACGGTCCTGCTGGTCTTCCACTGAGATGTAATGTGATGAGTAATAATAGTATGATGGTGAGGGTATATGCTTGATTCCCACTCTACAGTGTCTACGCGTTCAAGGAAACACTTTCACTTAAAACTCTCGTGCTGACAGCCCCGCCGTCACACTGATATACAAGTTTTTTTAAACAATTGGGACCACTAATCTAGCGAACGGTCTGGTCTGTGATTACGTCTACATTTGGAGTGCATCAGTGAGCCTTAAACCGCTGTACTTTAGTACGAATGTAATTGGTAAAATTCATCATTTATAAGCTACTCTTCTTCGTACATATCTCTCCTTTTAAGCCCCAACCTTTGAAGGACAAATGCATTTATTTTTCACAGAAACACTCGCAGCATTGCGATTATTGATGTAATCGTTAGGGCTTTAGATGTGAAAGGGGGCTGATAAGCAATGTTGCATACTTCAAATGTCGAGAATCCTAGGATCTTTGAGTCGAGGTTTACAATTTGCTGGTTGGTTTGAATTTTGAGCGCACTAGAAATTTTTATAAACGCCTACAAGTTAAAGCGCTTGTTCTCGACTACATTTCTAGTCATATAAAAACATTTGCTTTCGGAAAAATGCCCCTTAGGGTAGAATAGTTAGGTCGTCTGATAATTTGAAAATTTTCTGTTTTCTGGCGTTTTTGGCTTTTCTGTTTCCTGATTTCTGTTTTCTGACGAAAGCGATTTTCTGTTTTCTGTTTTCTGGGAAAATTTTTAAAATTTCCGCCCATCCCTGGATGGGGTCCTTCGTTCTGACACACAGGGTTTTCATCGTGTGACCAAAGTTGATCAGGCACTCTGTGTCTATCGAGAATGGCGGTTTTTCCTGAGGTTAGTCAAGTGGAGGACAGTGCTGCGGGGCAATAGGAGGGTTGTCGAAGAACGAAGGAAGAAGAAGGCACTGATTTGCGCAAACAGCGACGTCACTGAACCGTCGGAGATGAATCCGATGACGAACATCGTGGTGATGGTAGGGGAGGGGTGTCTGGATGGCTTCATACCGCAGAACTACTCACAGTCTTCTAGGAGCTGAACAAGAAACACTCACACGCCTTTTCGTCGAGCTGCGCCAAAATCACGCAAAGCCCTGCCAGTGTGCCGTTCGAGCTGTAACAAACTGTTGTCAATCATAGCGTGATAGGAATCGTTCTTAAACGGATTCCACTGATGGATGGTCTCAATCTGCACCATCGCTGATGCGCACGTCCTGAAGACATTCATAAGAGGTAAGATCCTTCGAAGTTCGCTCCACTGGCGTTATCTGCGAACAGCTTAGTTCTAGAGAAGAACTTGATTGTATTAATTTAGCGTTGAACATACCATTTCTTGGCAAAACCTTCTGTTGTCAGCGAAGTTATGGGTTGAGTCGTTGTGGGGATTTCCTTCACACTGAAACTTCTGTAATACTTGAAAACAAGAGAGAGTTTCTTATCTCATGCTTGTTCTTGCATTTTCAGATAATTATTAATCAAATGGCTACAACGGCACCGATGTGCAAATATTGGGTTGATCGAAAAGTCTTGCAACACTAGCACAACAATATTACAACACAATACAATGTAATACAATATACAAAAACTCAGTCCACGATATAATCCCCATCCACGTCTAAGATTCTGCCCCATCTTTCGCAGCCTTTCAATTCCTTTCCGCCAGAATTACGAGTGCTCTGAGCTGGAAAAGAATTCAGAAACCTCCGTTTCCAGTTGAGATCGATCATCGAACTCTGTACCTCAAAGATGCTGCTTCAGAGCTCTGAGCAGGTGGTAATCAGAAGGGGCGTGGTCTGGAGAGTACGGTGGATCCAAGAGTTAGGCTGGGTAGAACTTCCCAGCCTAACTCCTGGATTTTCTCGCCATTAACTTCTGCGACATGAGGACGCGCTTTGTCGTGCAGCAGGTAGACATTTCCCCGTTCTGGACGCTTTCGGCGCATGGCATCGGCCAAGCTCTGGAGCTGGGTACCGTATAGAGATGCTGTGACTGTGGTCTCACTATCCAGCAACTCCTAAAAAAATGATGCCTTCTGAGTCCAGCAGGTTACGGTCCTTGCGGAATGGCCTTGCAGAAATTCGTAGTAGCCGATAGGTCGTAGGATGCTGCTGCTTATCGTCGACATTGTTGTTGTATTCCTACTCGACGAGGCCTTATATAGTATGCTCGAGGAAGCTTCAAGAATGTACTGTGACGCCACTTCACAAGATCAATATTGTAAGAGCTTCAACAAATTTAACAGACAGTAGTGTAAAGTGTTGCAAGACTTTTCAATCAACCTAAAAGAGCAGGAAGCTTTGTGCGGGATGTGAAAGCTGACACTCAGTAGTAGGGAACATTTCCTTAACGGCACTATTGCACTTTCACGTTTCCCGAGGTAGAGAAGTTTCGTCCAAGCTTCGCCTAGAAGGGGGGGGGGGTATTTTGAGTGTTGATCACGAATATGACATCCATTACGCTGGAGTGCGGTAGGTGCGGGTGACTAAGGTCATAGTGGCCTAGACTGCCTTAGTCACTCATACCTACCGTAATTCGCCGGAATCTCAAAAACGGATGTCAGATCATGATCAGCACCTCAAATTACTCCTCTGGGCGAATTTGGATGAAAATTTTCTCGATCTGTCCCCGACCACTCGAGTCCTCGAAATATGTACAATAGTGCCTCATTATCTCCTTGCACAGTGCACTAAAGTAGCTGATGCGCGGAAGTAGCTTAAATTTTTAATTAATAAAATGCATATTCAAAATTTGCGATTTTACACTCTTTCCGTTACCTGCCTTTAGCTTCATTATTATGTATTAATTACAGGGTGCGTAAAAACTTACCCCTTCGTCGTTGATTTCGATATTACTGCGGTTGTCGCTGTTGGTGGGGTTGATCGAGTTACCAGCGTTCGCGGAAACGTTGTAGCTATTCTGGAACCGACATTACATATATCTTGGGGTTGGATTCATCAAGCAGTGGATGTAGGCAGAGATACTTTAAAGCTTATAAGCGTTGACGAATCCGGCTCCTGGACAAGTATTGATAAGTGCTCTAAGGTCTAAAAGTATATTGGCTTAAAAATCACTGAAGACCTCGGTAGTGACAGACAACTGATTCAAACTTGCCTTGGATTCCGTGGAAAACGTTTTTAACTGGCTCAAACCTATGACTCTAATCTGTTCTTTATGTATTCCACGTGGTTTATGTATGGTGAGGCCAAACCTGGGTGCATGAGATCCGTTGGGGAACGTTTTCGTAAGAGGTGCTATAATCTTCATTACATCGCGCATGGGAGCCACGTTAATCGGCTGACACGCCTGCAACAAATCGTTATTAATTTTTTTTCAGAGAGAAAATTCATTTTTTACCCCCTTTGTATGTGTTTCATTCTGAACAAGTAGCAAGCGTTATTAAAAGCCATATAATTATAAGCTGAATTGAAAGGCTGACAATAAAGGCTAGGGTGCATTTAATTACTTATCTTAACGTAAAAGCTCATTCTTAATGCCGTAGAGATCTTTACTGGAACTGATTCAACTTAAACAATTTTAGGTTGTAATCGATGGGCATTGGGCTGTCGCAAAATTATTCGCCGAAACAGACCGTCTACTTTAAACTGCTATAACGCAGCTTAAACACAACTTTATTAATCGAAGTAAAAACTAACAGAATCTATAAAATTTGCCAACGAACTGGTAATAAACCTTATCCGTTACAATAAAAAATGAGGTCACAGGAGTGAACGAAATCAGGAAGGCACATTCAACATGGGCCAAATTAGGGAATTGTTTCTGACGCAAATGAGAATCAAGAGCTCGGAAAAGGTGCTAGTCAGTAGGAGAAAGGTCCGCAGAAGATGGTGGGTGAGGGAGAACTTCGACACCTAAATGGGTCAATTTTCGCCGGGGAATTTGTGAGGTGTGTGGCCTTGCGTTGTCCTGCAACAGGAGCGGCCCTCCTCTATTCACGACTCTCGGCAACAATTTTTGCAACTTCTCATACTTTTGGTATTTGAGAATTCTATCTAATGACTTATGTCAAAAAACATTCTTCGGCATGACCAAGATTTAATATAGGTCTATGGATATATATCGATGTAAAAAGGTGAAAACGCCAAAACGTAGGATGCAATAAAGTCTTATATTAATTTTGATCAAGCTGAAGAAAATACTCGTCGATTACAATATCAAAGATGCCAAAATTCATCGATCGAGAGCAGGACGTGGAGTTTTAGAGTGGATTTTGCCACTCAGCGTTCGACTGTCTATAGCACCACATTTTCAAAAGCATTTAGAAACAGGTGGTGTATCTATTGGAAGGATTGGATCTAGCAAAATGCTTCTCAATACCATACAAAAATATTCAAAGTTTTCTGAATTTTTGGTGCGTTTGTTTGACGTAGAGTGTCAATCCACGATGATTCATATTCGAGTTCAAAATTGGGCCTAAACCAAGGGCAGCAAATTGAATAAATCACAGCGCTTTTGCGTAGGATACCTCTAAGCGTCAATGAAAAATTTCCAGAAAATTACTTCTCAAATTCCAAACTCGACGCCGATCTTCGACCTGCCAGATTTTCGAGTGTACGTTTAGTTACCCAGCGTAGTGCAGAATTCTTGGCTCATTCCCAATTGATTTGATGGAGGTAATGACGACATTTTTGTCTTTTAGATCATTTTCGCTATAAACCAAACACGTTTCATTTTAAGCTGGAGACTTTCATTTTAGTCCAGATGCTTTTCACCCATATATAAAACTTTAAAGGTCACTTTGTTGTAAATGCAAAATAATTTTTTGTTTTGAAAAAAAAAACTGCGTGAAAAACTCTTGCTTAACCTAGGGTGTATTGAGAAGACATATGCACACTTTGTGAATGAGCATACGATTTATATAGTGCACAATGTTCATTCTTGCTCCGACGCTAAAAACTGATTGTGTGAAGAAGAGATTGCGCCGGGTACTCGTTCTGAACATTGCAATGTTCATTTGATTGATAGTGTAAACGACGACCATCTGAAGTTATGCAATGATATACATTGGTAGTTTCTTCTACTGCATGCAGGAGGTAATTACGCAATCATTTCAGCTGCAGAACAAGAGCACGGCAAAATCTTTCCCCATAACACACCATTACTTCACTGATCTGTTAGTATAATCCTTAAAATATTAATTGAGGCTAACGGTAAGAACTTTGGGTTTACTCGAGCAGCATACTTTTTTCTGAGGATACTCCGGATTATTGAATTTTTTAATAAAAACGGAAAGGCAAAAATTTAACTTGGTTAGAGAGTGTCCAGCTTAGTTCTCATCCGTACGGTCTTAAATTAAAAAGCGCCTGATTTAAAAAGAAAAGTACATAGCTTGAACTGAAATTTGTTTAGTTTAAGACGAAAATTGTCTACTTCAATGTAGAGTCAATAAACATAGATAACGGATCAGCCAATAATCGAGTTTTTCAATTGAATTTCCTAGTTGTTCTTTATTCTCTCTTTTTTTACATAAAAATGATAGGAGCTCACCTGAGTCGCCGGAATTGCAACGAAGATTGCCAAGAACCAGGAAAACATTGAGTCCACACCAGATGCGCAGAGCTAAAGGGATGGAGGTGGGCTGGCACGTCCACGCTACATTCGTTTTATGCCTCTAAAAATGTCCTTTAAAAACAGTGAGGCAACGCATTGAGGCATTAATGAGGCGAGACATTTAATGTCTGTCTAACAGAGACGATCGGGAAGGAAGTGTTTTTATAGAATTTGTAGAAAAGCGATCCAAACCATACTATAGTATTGTAAAGAAATCTGCGCATGGTTAGTTATCTTTCTACTTGTCATTGGGCTGTCCGAAAATGGCAAAAACGGTGTCATTGGGCTGTCCGAAAATGGCAAAAACGGTACCGCTTCAGAGAGAGCTGCCGACCACGAATCTGTCACTCTTTTTCCAAATTATCACTTGTTTGCACTACTTTCCATCAAAGGTTGAAGTCGAAGGTTGGAAAATAAGTCTGACCGCTTTCTAGAGGGAAGCGATCCCACTAACGTGGACAGCTTCACTCACCCATATCTACCGTAACCTGCCATAATATACCGAAATTTTAAAAACAGATATCATATCCGTGATCAGCACCTTAAATAACCCCCGTGGACGATGTTTGGGCAAAATTTTTTCTTTCGTCCTCTCATCGACCTCTGGAATCGTGAAATGGAATTGTGAGATTTGCCGGTTATTCTGCGTACATACACCCCGTTACTTACATATACCCATCGTAACCTTCTGCTATAGTTTCAAGAAAAATGGTTGCCAGATTGGTGATCTGCATCCCAGATAACCCTATAGATGAATTTGGGACGAAAAATCTTTTTCGATCCCCACGGTTGAGGGAGTGAGTAGATGTGCTGCTATCTGCAACGCCCCGGCTCGTCTCCTGTAAGTGTATTGGAGAATGGTCAGGAAAAAATACACAGCTAGATAGAAACCATGAAGTGGATAAAATACGCTGTATTCGGAACAGTTAGTAGAATTGTAAAAGTTGCGAGAAGAATAAAAAGCAGTCGGCAAAGAAATCTGAAGAGCAATGAGCATGTCTTGATGATGGGACAAATCAATGCTTGTCGATCGTGTTCACGAATGAGGTGATAGTGAGAAACACTTCCAAAACTAATTGAGGACATACCAAAGAGGTCATATGGGGATGGCATCTAACGGAACCTTTCTCGGCGAGGCAAGCATTGTTTAATGCACGCTCAATGTTGCTCCACACAACAAAACCAGCTTCTTCCACATCGGACAGCAGGTTGAAAGCGGGGTTAGGACGCGAAGAAGCTACCCTACGAGAGCCAAAATGTGATCTTCATCTGCGAAAACGCTAACAGTCCACCTAGAGACGCGGAAATCCCATCCCCGGTATCGCACACTCGACCCCCTCCCGCAAGTCCGCCTCTCTATCTACTCGGCCATCCAGTCACTGCCGAAACCATTGCGAATGAATCACTTAAATGTACACTGCGGCTTCGTCTAGGAAACGTAGGAAATTATCATATTACTATAATCAAGCTTCAATTTGAGCTCCAGTCTTTTGTAAGCTAAGTTCAGAGCAGGATAGGGCCATTCCACTGTGTGCCACTGTGCCGACTTCTCTTCCTTCGTTGAAACGTAAGGCAAAAGCGACTATATTCAGTGCAAAATAGGAAATCCGGTGGTGCGTTCTCCACGTTTCCAGTCATCCAACCATTTACTATCCTATTGATTCTCCATGTCTATAGACTCTCTATTATCCTATTGTTGTTCTGGTTGTGTTGATGTGGTTTGGGTTCTGTATAACGTCTGCCTTAAGCAGCGTAATAAATGAAATGAAATGAAATGAAATTCCAGGTGTTACTTTTGCCTTATCAGCCCGCCCTGAAGCGGTACCATTTTCATTTTTTTCGCCATTTTCACCACCCAGTGGTCCGTAGCAAAAACAAAGCACAGTTCTGTGATCCTCGTCCTATGCTCTACAAGACCATATAGGTGACGTTGAGAATCTTCGGGGGAAGTTCGTGGGCCTCCCTTGAACTTGTTCTTTTGATCTAAGCGCAGTTGTTTAACAGCACATCCTGAAAGGAGCATATCTGCCTTGCGCATACATATATACCATTTGCACGTCAAAGTGAATGCTCTTCTAAACAAATATGATACTTCTGAAGTCAAGTGCCAGCTTTGTCTATTTCGTTGTTTACGATCCGGTACATGTTGCATAGGTGAGCAGCATTGGTAGGTGGGAGCGCGTCAGCCAATTGTAACCAAACAAAGCATAGGCCAACACATGCCAGCCCATCAGGGTACCAACTGTATATGCCCTCTCTGAATGGCATGCCCATTCCATGCGGTCTGATTGGTTTAGGCGTCAGAATCTATCAATGCTGCTCACCTACGCGACATATACCTACGATCCTACATCTTCGACGACATAGAGGTTGAGACCTTCTTCGTAGCGTTGGAGAATTTCTACAAGAAAGACCACACCTCATACGAGGTGACCGTCAGCAACTTCAACGCCAACATCGGACTCTGGAGACACGAGGAGCTTTATATCCTGAGCAGCGATTTGGAGAAGGACGAGCAAGGTGAAAACTGTCTGAGTTTAGCGTGAAAGTCGCCCACGGAAACTCATAGTTTCAGAAACCTCTCGCTCTATGATGGCAACCCCCGATCGCTAGTTCCACAACCAGAACGACCACATCGTTTCATCCGCAAGTATTGCCTGACCGCCTCCTTTGATCATCCCAGGTTCTGCTCTGGATCGGACCATCGCCTTAGTCGCGAAAAGTGCTGCTTTCTGCGCTAAGGAGAGAAGGTTACAAATTCAGGAAGACAGGTCACTGAGAGAACCATCAGCTGGGAGCTCTACATTTTCGTCTACCTTTGAAGGGATACCGCCATCAGCAGCATCACAAGGAATTAAACCGTTTCGAGCACAATTTCCACGATAGTGCTAACATGGAAAGGTTCCCAATTCGTGTTGAGCTTTTGCGATGCTACATATTTTGACAGAATGTAGCGCCGTGTGAGTGGGGTTTAGAATTGTTGATTGTTGAGTTGATTTTTGCTGAACGCTTTCTTAAAGACAGAAAAATGAGGTGTGAAAACGTTGCGCAACATTCATCAACCCCTATCACACCCCAAAGATGTGCCTCGATGGCGCAGTCGGTAGGAGTGCCGTCTCATAGGACCACGCCGGTGGCTTCTGAGTTTGAGTCTGCGTACTGCCGGTATTTTTGCAGATAGTAGTTTGTTGTTATTACGCTTTCTCATGATCACAGGAGTCAGTTTTAGACCATAAATGCTTACAGCAAACCAAGGCTGTCTATTTGCGCCTTTATATGCTCCAATTTTTCAACGATGCGTATCTGCACCATATCATTTATCTGGAAATAAAAAGTCTTATTGCTCTTCCCTTTTAGTCAACAGCTGTGGTACAAAACCATGAAACAAGTAAAACACGAGCGTCTGTGGTAATTCCTTGCCAGTGAGGAACAGTCTCCTCCCTGGTAAGGAATGACCACTTCTTCTTCGTTGAACGCGTAATCCGTGAGTGTAGAGAAGAGTCCTGGGTGAACATCGACGTAACCAATACCACCCATGAAAAAGCTAGCACATATGAAGGCGAAAATAGACTGCCTTGGTTTGATGTAAGCACTGTTGGTCTAAAATCGACTCCGGTGATGAAGGGAAAGCGTGATAACAACAAACTAACATGTGCAAAAACATTGGTAGTACGCGGACTCGAACTCAAGAGCCCTTCGGTTTGCTTCTACGAGGCGGCACTCCTATCGGCTGCGCAACCGAGGCGAAACACGGGGTGTCATAGAGGTTAATGATTGTTGCGCAAACATTTGCACCCCTCTTTCCTTCTTCCTCTTTCTTAAAAAGAATACGTTCAGGAAAGAACTAACTGTAATTCTGGACAAAATCCTGTCAAAACAGCATCGCAAAAGTTGAGAAACTTGCGTTATAAGGGAACCGAGAGCTGGAAAGTCACCAACGGCTCTCTGGCAGCTCTCTTCTTATCTATTTTTATTATGCTTTGAAAGTGTATTTTTATAAATTGGATTCCTTGCAAAGTCAGAAGGCGTCGTACTCCCATTCTGTATTTTCTGCTATCTGTCCCGTTGTAAATTGTATTTAACTCAGAGGTCATGTTCATTCCATCCACTGCTTCTAGCCTGATAGCTAGAAGCGTCTAATGGTTTAAGATATTTATTCGACACAATATAAACCATCACAACGAGTAAACAAGGTCGATCCATTGAACAGGGCAGCATCAAGTGCTGCAAAATCAAAACTCGGAACATTGAAAAATATTCGTCACCATTGGTCGCATTGGCCAGATTTTTTATGTACATCAAGAGGAATTCGAATTACGACACGACTATCTTGTTGCAGATCCCGGCGAGTTGCCTGAAACAACGCAATTTCGCTCTTGTTCTAAGTTCTATCCTTCAAGCCTCTCAAAAGGCTTGTGCTGAACACTCACCGTGCTCCCGCCTCGGATGCGCACTGACAGAGCCGACGCATGCCGTCGGTTCCCAACCCGTTCGCCTTGCCGCATTCCCTCACCGTGCGAATGATCTCGGCGTTAGGAGGCAAGGCTGGTCCGCATCTGAATTCACACAGTCGACACGGTAACTTCGCGTGGAAAGTGGCCGTAGAAGAGCGACCTACCCGTTCTGTGAGAAGCACTGTATTCTCTGGTAAGTCACGCATTGGTTCAGGCAGTCTCCGAACGGCTTGATGACGCGGACGAAACCGAGCACCTGGGCTGAGATGCCTAAAATTATAATGTTTAAGCTGATTGGACAGCAGAATCCAATGGTGCAATCCTAGTTGAAGGTGGCTGCTTCTTAACTATTGAATACGTTCATTTTATTAAACGCCGATTCAGTAATGAAATCGGTATATGTCGCGTAGGTGAGCAGCATTGGTAGGTAGGAACGCCTAAACCAATCAGACCGCATGGAATGGGCATGCCATTTAGAGAGGGCAGATGTACAGTTGGCACCCTGATGGGCTGGCATGTGTTCGGCCTGTGCTCTGTTTGGCTACTATTGGCTGGCGCGCTCCCACCTACCAATGCTGCTCACCTACGCGACATGTACCATGAAATCAGATCGTATGCAATTAGTGAATTTTGTTCGGAGATTTGCAAATGATTAAGAAATGAAGTGCAGGGTTCTGCCCGTATTGCGGGCCTCATATCGTATTCAGCAGGATGATTGACTTCAAACGTATTGGCCTAGAGTTCTTCTTGAAAAAAAAATCTCACGTCTTTTTAGCTAACCATGCACGTAAGATTTTTAAAATTCTCTAAAAATTTACTGTTAGCCTGCACAGGGCATCTCAGTTAACCGAAACCTTGACAGCCTACCTAGTCTAGCCATTTGGGCATTCATATCCGCAAATAGTGCTAATTTGAGTCCGTTCGGATTCGCCGCTCTTGTCATCACTGGATATGGACTCCGAGAGCAACTGTAATGGTGGACATTTTTATCGACACCACAATATTGTGACAGTCCTTTTTTATGTCATTTGCACACTTACGTGTTGGAAAATCGCTCCTTCATGCAGCCAATGATTTTGTCGAACTGTATTTCTCGAAGGCATCCTTCTAGACGGGGATATGAAATTCCCGATTGAGCGGCGTAGTACTGAAACATCAATTATAATTCAGTTAAATTAATTGTTTGTGCAATTTCAGCGTCGGGTTTTTAAGCGAAAATCTTCTTCAGGGATCGGATTCATCAACGACTTACAGCAGTTGAACAGTGAAAATTACAGCCGAAGTCCCTGATAGCGCGGCTTATCAAGCGATATGGTGAGCGATAAGCCGCGTTATCTGAGTTTTTCGCTGTGAATTCTCTGTTAAAGTTATATAAGTCGTTGATGAATCCAACCCCAGATTGTTTTGCTCATTTTCCTCAACGAGATTTTGCCCAGCGCCCAACACAGTATAGTCTTATAAACTGCAACTAAGGCCATACTGCAGTGCAGATTATTTGCAGATTAATTCTTTATCACATGTGATGGAAAAAAATTGGGACAACTAGCGAATTCCATTTAAGTAGCAATCATAAAAAGGTGCCCTAATAAAGATACTATGCAAAAGAGGCCACAACTTGAAAAGACATTCTAAATCCTTTTAAGCCAAAACCTATCCTTTTTGCAATAACCAATTTCACGGAAGGAAAAGACTTGATAAATCTTCAACTCTGAATTTGTTGCAATTCCAGGCTCCAAAACGCTTTATGTGTTACTTGTGAGGATTCTGTTTGAATTGTGATTGTATAGTACACTTTACGTCTGCGTCCAAGCGTAGTGTTGTCAACAAAAGTCTAATTAGTTTAAAAAATACTACATAGAAAGTAAAAAGAAGCTACTCTGTCAGCAAAGAAAAGCTCATCATAATTCAAATATTTCTATAAACATGGAAATGCCTTGAACTAATTTCTTCGGATAGCTAGGTTCGTCGTCGAACTTTTATTCTTTTTTTTTAAATTGTTCTTGACCCAGATTTTAGGACATTTTAGGACAAGGCTCCAGGTGCAAGTCTAGTGTCTAGTGGGTCCACTTAATATTATTGACAAATTTTAAATTGTTTCGTCGAACTTTAAAAATAAATCAATAAATCTCTAACAGAGTTCTTCGTTATCGCGCTCTTTTTTCTTCCTTTTTTTTTTCGTTTTTTCCTTACGCGTCTCCTGACCCAGACCACTGCATGTCGACCGCATAACTGTGGTTATAGGAAGAGTTGTTCGATTTTTTATTTTCTTTCAATTTGCAGTGTTCTTTTTCCCAATCCCATTCTTTTTGAATTTTTAGGCAAGAATATTAGATGGAAGCTTCCACTAGACCTGCACCAGGCTACATTCCATGTACCTCAACAGCCATATTTCGTAAAGCAAACCTTACCATTTGTTTTTTTATGTTCCTTACTCAAGTTACCATCCATTTACAGCTACCCTAATTCAGGGCTGATCTTTGGCAACAAAAATATTAATCAGTCAGAATAATTCTCTCCGTTTTCGATTTCCACGTATGAATGAGCCTTAACTTTTGTGAGAGTTAAATGTTTTACTTTTCTTGTATATTAAAGACTGGTCAAATTATCTCTGTAAGATTTTGACACCCTTCCTTAGACTTCTCAAAAAAGAAAAGAAAAAGACACCAGATTTCATTGTTTGAAAATAGTTTCAGGTCCCAAAAATGCAATCGGCCAACAGACAGCGGAAAATAGCGAGGGCGAAACTGCCTAATCTCACTCGACTGGTTACTATTTCCCTCCCTGAGCAGCAGGAAAATATCCGCATTTTTTTATCGAAACTCGTCCTCACTTAAACTTACTTAACTTCACTTATTCTTACCTGACACTGTCCAGCGCAACTCATGACTAAGTTCCCATCGATCTGTCGAGTACAGTACTCGAGTTCCGGGCAAGTACACTGTCGAACCATTTGGCCCATTTGGCCCATTGCGCCCATCTGGCCCATTTGCCCCATTTGGCCCTCAACGCCGAGGACAAGAGCAAGAACAAACAGCAGAAATCGCATATTCTGAAGAAGTGGAGTATAAATGACCTTAAATGTGGCTAGATCTAAAGAAATAGTGTGCCAATAGACTCTACCTACAATCCAAGTCAACAAGCCGAAGACCAGACTTTCAGAGTATGGTGCCCAAAAAAGAAGTTCAATTTAATTCGGGGACATAAGAGAAGATTCAGCATATATTTACCACTAGGAAATGCTTTTTAAATCCAAATCACCAACATGCAGCCATAAGAGAGGAACACGTATATCTCTGGACGATCTAATGCGGCCAATTTATACGTCGACCCTCGGTGACCCCTATGGCACAGCATCGCCAGAGGCAGTTCATGTGAGCTGTGATTGCCAGAATGGGCGCTCGCAGAGAGGTCACCCACTCTTTTTGATTATCCCATGGTTAGCGTATGAGAGAAGATCTAAACAGGCCGGTGGAAACTTGACAACACTTCAGGGCGTGTGTCAGAACTGTGTGCAGAGAAAATGTTGACCGTTTTTTCTCTCTTCTAACTACCTTGGGTGAATACCTTGAGTGAATGCTACTGCTCGACTGAGGAGCAACCTGTAATTTAAGCTTCTACACATTTCATAGCTATAGTCCTATAATGCATATTTAGAAGGACGAATCCAACCGCTCGTGAAAACAGAAAAGTCCAATTTTCATTTCCTATAATCTTGTCTGTTGGAAGGAAGGAACTGTCCAAAAAATCAGCAATGTAGATGTGATATGAAGAGCTTTGAACGAGAGATACACACCCTTAAACAGGCGAGAATGTCTGCTTAGAATAAACGATTGTTCAACGGGAACAGGTAGAAGCAAAGCTCAAGCAAAAAAAAACGCATAGTCAAATTCATTCTTACAAAACCTGTAGAATTTGCAACATATAGAGCTACATTCATGCATTTGATTCTAAGTAGTTCTCAAACATGTGGCTTTCACAGCGTTATTTTCAAAAGTTTCTTAGAAAACTATCAGAGACTAAACCTCACGGAACACAGAAGGTTGTAAGAATGTACGTCTTCCAGCATATGAACTCCGGCTGTTCAAATTTTCGTAACTAGGCAGTTGACACTAGTTGCATTTCTCGGTAGATTAGCCGAGATTCTCCCACCCGGATTTATGCAATTGGTTCTTAACCTTAAACGAAGATAAGCTGCGTTCGATCGAACGGCGCCGGTGGTGTAATGGCGTAGAGCATTCCCGCCCGGTCAGAGGGAGGTGCGGGTTCGAGTCCCGCCTGGCGCTAGAAGTTTTGATCGCAACAAAACATCGTTGTGACAGCTCACGACCTCGATACCAACCAATTGAGGCTTAAAGAAACTGATTTGAAGATAAGCTCGTTTGAAGGTATACAACAACAATGGTGGAGACTTTCGCTTCGATTTAATACGATGGGTGTCCTGTATTGGAAATTTCTCTTCCCTCTCCCAGCCAAGGACGCCCACGACCGTTGAAGGTACTCTGGGACAAACGTGATTGTCGGAGCCGCCGAAGGAGGATCAGAAGGTAGTGCTTCATGTGAACATGACGGACGGTCGGTCCGATCATCAACAGTGCACAGTGCATATAAATAGATATAAATAAATAAATAAATAAATAAATAAATAAATAAATAAATAAATAAATAAATAAATAAATAATGCGGGCTCCATGATAAGTATCGTATATCAGAAAAGGCCGAAGGCTTTCTGCCATAGTTGTATCTTTTCTCCCAGCTCCTCCTTGCCAGGGTTTTCCTTGCAGCGCGATGCTGTCTGCGTAGAGAGTTGTTTCAGCGGACCTACCGTCCTGTAAATGTTTCAGCACTAGTTTTCAATGTAACCTGCTTGGGAGCGCCAGTGAATCGTTACAGATACAGAACTTTAGCCGTCCACATTTCTGGGAGGATTGATGGCTCTATCGAAACACTTGCTGAAGACAGCGTAAAACTCGCTGATGGATGGACTCCGGGATGCGGTCCATCAAGGCTATCATTTATATCCTGCCGTTCATCATTGGGTTGCCCCAGCGAGCGTCAGCAGCGCCTTCATTCGTGCCAAAGTGCTCCAATGGACCCTCCTCGCTCGAGGTACACCAAGAGTGTCATATCTTTAGTCCAGGGCTCTCGCAGGATGTTAAGGAAATACCAGGACTCCCACCAACTCGTTGGTGGGAGTCCTGGTATTTCCTTAACATCCTGCGAGATCCACTCGGTGACGGTTCTTTTCCAGCGGGTATCTGCGAAGCTCATTACGTCGTCGGCTCACCTAATTTTCGACGACTTGGTCCATGAGACGGCGTCTCTGATCTTCCTGTCAAGATGCATCAGGACCACCTGTGTGAAATATGCTGACAACGCCAAGTCCCAGCTAAGGCCTATGTTATACTTCGGCGACGCGTCGGCGAAGTATAGCATAGCCCTAGGAGTGAATGCGCGGCTTAGTCGAGCCAGAGGGGTACGTACGGCTGTCGGCAGTTTGATTGCTTGGCTCTTTTCCCCCCTCCAAATGCAAACCAAATTGAGGACAAATGTCGTTGTTTAGAGGTCATTTTTAGGAGGAAAAACGGAAGGGACTCAGAGCCGAGCGTTTGAGAGCGCGCCAGCAATTCAGGCCAATACTGGAGTATGGTACGCCTGTTTTTAATCCTTACACACGAAAGGCTAGCAATGTAATATATATATATATATTTATTACATGGAAATCCATGTTAGCTAACATGGTCTGAACCTGCGAACAACAAATAATCCAGAAACGATGAAGAAATGATATGAGAGGAACGTAACATTAAAAACATATAAAACTAATCAAATAAAAACCAACAAGCTCAACATTGCGGATCCAGGTGCTTCGCGATAATGTTTTTGAAGGAGTATAAAGAACGTGGAAGAGGATGGTTTTTACTAATTCCGATGTAAGAGGAAGTTGCCCTATTGACGAAAAAATGAACCCTACAACTGAGCCTGGCTTTTGGCACAACTAACTTCAACGCACCTTGTAATGGACAACTTCACAGCCAGGAACCCTTCAGGTGGAATACCGCAGGCCCCAGTCAGAATTTTATGCAGCATGATTAGGTCAAACTTCTTCCTGCGGTGTGCCAAGGAGGAAAGCTTGAGATTAAAATTCCTAACGTTTGATCGAGGTATGGCATCATAAGAGAACCCAACCATTCTTATAAAAAGTTTCCTGTAATATTAGAGGGGGGGGGGGGCAAAAGTAATGAGACTCCCCATGCCGTGTCCATATAGATCGCGACTGGAGTCCCGTTTCGTGCTTCTCGTATTTGTATGTTTGTTTGCTACTTACTGAACGCCACCTGAGAAGCGGCCACCTTCGCCCTTTCCAAAAGCCTGTCCAAACCCCAGTCTGACGAGTTGATCTGTATCGCGCAAATCTCGCCCAATTCCCAACCCCGAGCAGCCGGACTCAATAATCACGCAAGATGAGAAGTACGTCTTCTACCTTAACCCTGCCATGCAGCGAGTCTGGGTGAGGCCTGGTGACCTGTTACCGACCTTCGTTCGGTGGAATGTTCACGACGAGAAACACCTTCCGAGCTTTTGAGTCTACGCCCATGGACCGGTATACTGGAAGCTGTTTTCCAAAAGCACGGCGATGGACTCCAAGGCCATGGTGAACGAAATTGAAGAGATGGACCGGCGACTCGCACTTATTCGATCTCGGCGCTTCAAGAAGGTCCTCCTCTTCGACAACGCCGCACCCCGTCGGGCAAAAGTGACCACGGATAAGCTTGCTCAGTTGGGCTTCAGATGCCTCACCCACCGTATTCACCGTACATCTCTCCATGCGACTACCACTACTTCTTGAGCTTGTAAGACTTCATGGTCGGAAGAGACGCAAGGACCCAAGCAGACCTCGACAGCCATAACGAGCAGTGGATCAATACCAGGCTTAAGCACTTCTGGAAGTATGGGATCAGAAAGTTGGCTGATCGATGGAAGCAAGGTCATTGGCCTTAATGGCGAACACATTGCTCAGAACCGTTGAGTTGTAAATGAGTTATAAAGAGATAAAGAAATTTATTGAATTTGTCTCATTAGTTTTGGCCCTCCCTAATAGAACGAGTTTAGAACAGTTTCATCAGAAGCCTTATGATTCATAACTGGGGTTTGCATATAATCAAATTTCATCAAGTAAAGTCAGGAATCGTGATTTTGGGCTAGACACTCTTGAGTTCAAAAGAGGGAGAAATAATCTGTTGCTCTTTCACAAAATTGTCAAGGATGAAATCAGTATAAGTTCGGTGGCCTAGTGACGTTGAGTGCATCTAATTCTCGTCGTGGTACAATAAACTACGATGCTGGAAGAGCCAAGCGAAATTGTAGGCGCTTCTTTTTCTTGCATAGGACTCTCACTTCATATGAGGAGCTTTGCAAAAGACAGGATCTTCCTAGGAATTATGAAGCTTTTAAAACCTTTCTGAAACTACATCTGAATCCATAACGTACGGGCGCCTTAAACGTCGTCCATCCTTTAATTTCAGCTAGATAATATATGTAGATTGTATTATACAGTTTGCGCACGATTGTATTTGTACTCGTGTAAATAAGTAAATAAATAAGTGTGTATAACCACGGATCCCATAACTTAGTTAGGGAGGCGCCATGGGCCTATTTTGGCTAGCAACGTGCTGCTATTTGTTAGCTATCTGGAGCTACGAAGTAATATTTATTCGATACAGTATAAGGAGCCATAGTAAGTAGGTAAGGTTTACATAGTAAGCAATTTCAGCTGACGAATGTGATTTAACGACTAAAACACCGAGAGGACGAGAAATCGAAAGAATACATAAAGAATACATATTTTGGCAATTGTCATGTTGATCAGAAACTTCCTAAGTAAATCACCGGAACGTAGCATTACGACAGTACTATCCTGGGACAGATGGCTGCGAGTTGTCTGAAACTACAAAAGTTAACAACTGATTCTACATCACGAGCTAAGTCAGTCTTCCGATGGCCACTCACCGTGCTCCGGCCGCCGCTGTGCACATACACAGCCGCCGCAGGCCATCTGTACCCATTCCATTTGCTACAGCGCACATTTTCACCGATAGAATGACCTCGCTGTTAGGAGGCATGGCCAGTCCGCATCTTAATCCATCGTGCTCATAGCAATAGATGCAACACTTTCAGAATGCTGGAGAGAAACCTACACATTTCGGGAGAGACACGTCATGCTCTGCTTGGTCACACATTCTTTCTGACACTCGAAGAACGCCTTGATGACGCGAAAGAAACTGACCACCTGGCTTGTAATTCCTGAAAAGGGATGTTCACAAAATTCAGTAGGTTTGGGGTACCACACTATACATTGAATCCGAGCGAAAATTTTCAGATAATTGGGCCATTCGGGTAACGCTAATTTCGCGAAGACCAGATTGCGTTCGATAAAACGGTACCGGTGGTGTAAAGGCGTAGAGCATTCCCGCCCGGTCAGAGGGAGTTGCGGGTTCGAGTCCCGCCTGGCGCTAGAAGTTTTGATCGCAACAAAACATCGTTATGACAGCTCACAACCTCGATCCCAGCCACTTGAGGCTTAAAGAAACTGATTTGGATTGTTTCTATCAAGACCATCGGCTTAACTGGTTCCATGCTGATATCAGCGGCCAGCTCATCCCGGATACGGGTGAGTGCTGATCGGTCCCACGAGGTGTGGATGTTGCGTTCGATCAAACGGTGCCGGTGGTGTAAAGGCGTGGAGCATTCCTGCCCGGTCAGAGGGAGGTGCTGTTCGAGTCCCGCCTGGTGCTAAAACTTTTCATCGCAACAAAAAATCGTTGTGAGGACCAAATTTTCGAGTGATTTACAGAGCGGGTCTTTCGAGGACTCCAGATTTTTGGATGACTCGGATCGGATTACCCGTTGGGATATTCGAAAATGATTCATTTAGATCCAATGTATAGATCACATTCTAACACCCGATTAGAGGAATGCACTGGTAGATTCACCATAAAATTTTTAGAATATACATAAAGCACCGTAACTCATATGGAAAATCAAGGACGCTACTGTCAAACAAAAACTGCATTTCATCGCAGCATTTACAAAAGATTCAGCTTCAGCAAAAATTAGAATATGGGCAGGTCTAGTGACCCTAGACATATGCTTCAGCAAAAATTAAAATTTGGGCAGGTATAGTGACCCAAGGAATTCACTCTGTATCTCTTCTACAACTGACTGCTTTAGCCTAGCCCGACTAGCTTCAATGCATGTCTTATTTTGGAAATCTTTGCAGAAGGCATATAGCTTCGCAGGAGCAAAAAGAAAGGTGGACCAGTTGACATGCGCCAAAAATTTTCAACACTGGAGATGGTATAGGCGTTGCTTTCCTGTGTCTTCGCTGACTCAGAAAAAAACCAGAACACCAAACAATTTGATAAGCCGGCAAATATACATTTATCATATTACCATTTATTAAATTAACTTACTTATGACACTCATTTACCGTCTTTGCATCTGCTGAAAAGCCCCTGCCCGCTTTTGACTCAATTTAAAGACCTCTGAGCTTACCTGATTTGCTCAACTGCCTGTTGGCCTCTGCAAGTGCTGCCAACCGTAGTCCGGTTGGACTGAACACGCGAGTCGATACTGGATATGGACTGCGAGAACAACTGTAACAGGAGATATTTCCTAATAGATTGATTAAGCTTGAATTCATCAAGTTTTTGTACTCTGTACCTTTGCGATATGAATTATTTCTAAAACAATTGCTGTTTGTTTACGTTTTACTTCATTTTTTTTTGTATTTGAATGTTCTACACAATTGTTCGAAGTCTTGAGCGACTGGTGAAGGGGCTATGAGCTAGTACAAGACATTTCGTGCCGGTTGTGTAATGGGTCAGCATCCTGCATGGAAAGTAGAGGGTACGGGTTCGAGTCGAGCCAGACGCCACAGTTTTTATCTCTTTATAGAAATTGTCTCTTAATTATTGCTTAATTATTTCACCAATTTTCGTTTCCTTTCCTTTTCATCATTTTTCTTAGGGTCCTTTGCCTTGAAATCAGTGGCAAAATCAGTAAACAATAGAGTTTCTTTGTAGTTTCAGAATATGACTTAATAGTTGAAGTTCAGTCCGATAGACCGCGTAAGCTCCTTCGCAAGTCTTCATTTTGCACTGAACCGGTGAAAGAATGTTATCCAAGCCATCAACTCCAGCTGCTCTCATCAGATTGAGGCACAGACAATGAACATTCGATGTTTCTGTTCTTCGTCCTCACTGAACAAGCAGAAGAACGAGGCTAGGTGTGAGCACAGCCTCGATTAAATGCCCATCGTCTTCAAGATTATCATTCAGAGGTAAAATTAATATCATTCAATTAAAGTACACAACGGAAGCTAAACAACGTCCCAGACTTAGATGTTTTCCTCATCGCATAAACTCTCTCCAGTTATGGCTACGTAAATAGCTTTCATGTGTATAAAAACACTCACGTGTTGGAAAACCTCTGCTTGAGGCATTCAGTTATGTTGTCATACGGTATTTCTTGGAGGCATTCGTGTAAGCTTGGATATGAGATTCCTGCTCTGCTGGCGTAGTACTGAAAAGGAAGGATTCTAGTAGGATTTTAAATTAAAATTGAACACTTCAAATTGGATTATCAGACACTTTTCAAACGAGCTTCACACTCTACGAACCTATTTGGAAACTTTTCAAGGAAAGTCGAACTCATTAGAAAGTAAACTGAACATCTTCCAAATCCAAAAGAGCGTCTTTCAGATAAAAGCAGGCATTTTCTAAAAGGTTAAAGCAGTTGTTTATCTATGGAAATGTGCAATGACTTTCTATTTCTTTTTAAATCGGCCTGCTCCGAAAAACAACACAACCTTTAAGAGCTTATATATTTTTAATTTTTATTTAAAGATAGTGACATAAATTCTACTCAAACTGATAAAATCAGCAACTTTTAGACCGCACGAAAAGGAGATTGCGCAATGAGCTTCTCCAGGACGTCGCGATCGTTTTGATTAACAGCAAAAAAAAAAATCTGTTTGTAAGGAGACACACTTGTTAAAGGTAAATATTTCAAATAATTTGCAAAAGTTGTACAAATTTTTGTTTCATTGTTTTAAGAGAGCAGCGTTCACACTATCAGTCAAGTCAGGGAGTGCTAGATAGGTTAGAATGATATTTTATTTTAATACACCAAAATGGATGCTTTTCTGCGCTAAGCAAAGATAAAGTAGGGTTCTAAAGCTTTAATCCATTATTTTCAATTAAAAATAGTGAAATTTTGAAGAGAGCATTTGTTTTTTTTTTGGGCAGATTATTTACATTTTTTGGAACGAAGTTATATCAAATCTCCCAATGTTCATGTTGCTTTCAATTACAACAAGCCTGCATCGGAAATGTCCATTTTAGTCTGAAAAGTCTTCAATCTGACTTCAGATTCTATAAGATATTGCATTAATAGATTACTTCCAGTTTTACACGCGAAAATTTTGTTATAGCATCTCCATTTTTGTTCTTTTTGTCACAGATCTTTGAAGATTTTATGACTTCAACCAACAGATACTGTTAGGTGTAGGATTGTTAGACAAAATGTTTGAAAAAAAGTTCTGGGTTCCATGATTAAGTAGCCCAAACCGCCACAAACTTCAAAGGTCGCTTATTTATGGGTATCCACGGAGCTAATTATCTACCACATTGCCAAGAAATTCTCGCAACCCCCTGCAGTGTAAAATTGGCATTTTGCCACGTAATTTACTTTCGTAGTTCAGTTCTGCTCCCAGAATTGAATTTTAGCCAAGTTGAGGTCTTACTGAAGATGTCTGGAAGTTTAGGCGTGATTTAATATTCACAATTGAAAGTGACGCTATCAAACTAATCAGCGCCTACCTGACACTGTGCGGAGCAGCTAAGTATCAGACGCGAGTCTATCTGACGAGTGCAATACTCGAGCTCAGGACACGTGCATTGCCTGATCATATTACCGTCAACGTCCAGAACAAGAGCAAAGGCGAATAGTGCAAGCCGCATCGTCTGAGCTTATGGCATTCTTTTTTTCTAGCAAAAGATTGTGAGTTAGGTGAACAGCCAGTTAGACGTGTTTCTGGAAGGGGCTGGTGGCAGGTCATTAGGTCTGTAGACTTTCATGAAGAGCGAGAAAGTTGATGCGACAATGCTGCCACTTTCTGATGCGGAAAAATTTCTTCGAAGGCCGTTTAGACACCAGAATTAGAACGAATCACCAGAATAGCATGGGTTTGGAGCCCTCCTTTTATTGGGATATCCTGGATGACTCGCAGGGTGGGGGATTGCCTCAGGCCGTTCCTATGAGTTATGACAGTAAGAGGTGACAATCCTAGAGAGGTCGCTTTCTTGGCTATTCTTTCGTTATTAACCTACGGAAGGTCATACAACAAACATCGGTGTAGAACTGCTTCCTTAAGATACTCCACATGTCTTAGGATACATGATAAGAGACGCGTTGTTCAATACCTCTTGGGATGCGCCACGCATTCTATTTCTACGGGATGTTGTTGAGGCAAATTGAATGCGAATTTGACCTTCGGTGACCAGACGATGGGCAAGTCAGTGTTTTATCCTTTCCAGACAAGACTGATACCAATTTACCGATTGGGGTGGCGCGTGTAGCGGAGTCGGAGAAGGTGTCGGTTGTCGCGTGCACCCGACACGACGTTCCTGGTTTTTTTTTGGCCCAGGCCAACCAAACCTACCATCCCTTCCAAATCGTTAATTTGGTATCAGTCTTGTCTGGAAAGGATAAAATACTGAGTTGCTCATCGTCTGGTCACCGAAGGTCAAATTCACATTCAATTGGCCCCCACGACATCCCGCAGAAGTAGAATGCGTGGCGCATCCCAAGAGGTGTTGAACAACGCGTCCCTTGTCATGTATCCTAAGACACGTGGAGTATCTTAACGAAGCAGTTCTACGCCGATGTTTGTTGCATGACCTTCCGTAGGTTAATAACAAAAGAATAGCCAAGAAAGCGACCTCTCCAGGATTGTCACCTCTTACTGCCATAACTCATGAGAACGGCCTTAGGCAATCCCGCACCCTGCGAGTCATCCAGGGTATGCCCATAAAAGGAGGGCTGCAAATCCATAGGACTTCTGGTGATTCGATCTAATTCTGGTGTCTAAACGGCCTTCGAAGAATTTTTTCCTCATCAGAAAGTGGCAGCATTGTCGCACCTACTTTCTCGCTCTTCATGAAAGTCTACAGACCTAATGACCTGCCACCAGCCCCTTCCAGAAAACGTCTAACTGGCTGTTCACCTAACTCATATTTTTTGCTAGAAAAAAAGAATGCCATAAGTTTAGACGATGCGGCTTGTGCTGTTCGCCTTCGCTCTTGTTCTGAACATTGACGGTCAAATGATCAGGCAGTGCACGTGCCCTGAGCTCGAGTACTGCACTCGTCAGATAGACTCGCGTCTGATACTTAGCTGCTCCGCACAGTGTCAGGTAGGCGCTGATTAGTTGGATAGCGTCACTTTCAGTTGTGGATATTAAACCACGCCTGAACTTCAAGACATCTTCAGTAAGACCTCAACTTGATCAACATTCAATTCTAAGAGCAGAACTGAAATACGAAATTAAATTACGTGGCAAAACGCCAATTTTACACTGCAGGGGGTTGCGAGAATTTCTTGGCAATGTGATAGATAAATAGCTCCGTAGGTACCTACAAATAAGCGACCTTTGAAATTTGTTGCGGTTTGCGCTATTTAATCACGAAGCAAAGAATTTCTTTTTTTAAAACAATTTGTTGAACACTCCCACACCTGACACATCACATTCCATTTTCTGCGAGTATTTGTTGGTTGAAGTCATAAAATCTTCAAAGATGTGTGACAAAAAGTGCACCAATAGAGACGCTCTAAGAAATTTTTCGCGTGTGAAGAAAGTGGAAGTAATCTATTAATACAATATCTTATAGAATCTGCAATTCAGATTGAAGAGCTTTCAAAAAAAATTGGAACTTTCTGATGCAGGCTTGTCGCAGTTGAAATCAACCTGGACATCGTGAGATTTGATATAACTTCGTTTTAAAATTTTTAGTTATTCTCCCCCAAAAAGCAAATGCTCTCTTCGAAATTTCACAAAGTTTTAATTGAAGATAATGGATTAAAGCTTAAAAACTTACTAGTTGAAGTAAAACTTACTTTACTTTTGCTTATCGTAGAAAAGCAGCTATTTTGGTGTATTAAAATAAATAAATAAATAAATAAATAAAATCTCCTAAAGGTTGTGTTATCATTTTAGGGCAGGCCGATGTGAGAAATTAGAAAGTCATTCCACATCTTCCTCAGATAAACAACTATTTTAACTCTTTTAGAAAATGTCCACTTTTATTTGAAAGACGCTCGTTTGGATTTTTTTAGGCAGCTTAACTTCTAACGAATCAGACTTTCCTTGAAAAGTGCCCAATTAGAATCAAAAACTACGCAGATTGGTTAAAAATGTGCAATAATTTGATTTTAAGCGTCCGATTTCACGTGAAAATACGACTCATAGAGTTCCTTCCTTTTTTCAGCATTACGCCAGTCAAGCAGGAATCTCATATCCACGCTTACACAAATGCCTTCAAGAAATACCTCATGACAATATAACTGAATGCCTCAAGCAAAGGTTTTCGAACACGTAAGTGTTTTTATACACATGGAAAACTATCTACGTAGCCACAACTGGAGAGAGTTTATGCGGTAACCAGAACATTTAAGTCTGGGACGTTGTTTAGCTTTCGATGTGTATTTCAATAGAATGGTATTAAGTTTTCTTCTTACGATAATCTTGAATACATGGGCATTTAATCGAGGCTGTGCTCACACCTAGCCTCGTTCTTCTGCTTCTTCAGTGAGGGCGAAGGACAGAAACATCGGGTGTTCAATATTTTTTACATTTAGAAAAAAAGCTGTGCTAAGCCTTAATCTGATGAGAACAGCTGGAGTTGTTGGCTTGGAAAATAATCCTCTCTCCGGTTCAGTGCAAAATGAAGAGTTGCGAAGAAGCTTACGCCGTCTATCAGATTGAACTCTTAAGTCATACTCTGAAACTACAGTAAAACACTATTGTTTATTGATTTTACCATTGATTTCAAGACAAAGGACCCTAACAAAAATGTTGAAAAAGAAAAGAAACGAAATCTGGCAGAATAATTTGGCAATTATTAATGGACAATTCCTATAAACAAAATTTAAAAATGTAATGTTCTCGAGTTAAAAACTGTGGTGTTTGGCTGGACTCGAGCCCGCACCCCATTACACCACCAGCACGAAACAAACGTATGAGCTTAAAAGCTCTAAGCAGTGGCTCAAGGCTTAAAGCAAGTGTGTTGAACGTTAAAAAATAAAAAAAAACGTAAACAAACAGCAATTGTTTTAGAGATAATGTATATCGCAAAGGTGCAAAGAACGAAACCTTGATGAAATTCGAGAATAAGAAATCTATTAGGAAATATCTACACTTACAGTTGTTCTCGCAGTTCAAATCCAGTATCAACTCGCGTGTTCAATCCAACCGGACTACGGTTAGCACTTGCAGAGGTCAACAGGCAGTTGAGGAAATCAGGTAAGCTCAAAGGTCTTTCAATTTTTATTTTATTTTTTTTATTTATTTATGGGCATAGAACGGATGTCTAGCGTAAAAATGAACAAAATAACACTTGAGGAACAAATGCGTACTAACCACATCTTCCTGTTATCACTTAAACATATAATGACTGCAAGGCGTCAACAACATTTACTATTTGGCATAACTTCTACAGGCTTGAGCGGACAACCTCGTCAAGTCCTCGTACTTACCAAGTAGCAAATTGAAATCCTTGAGAATCCTATAAGTAAGGAAATCTGATCTGACTCGTGATCTAGCAATTGGGAGTCGAAGAATGACCTTTCCTCTTACAGAACGTGCCAGTTCACCATCGATAAAATCTACTGGATCGATAGCCAGTTTTTAGCTAAAATTTTGTACAGCATAATAAGATCAGCAACTTTTCGCCTAGCGTTCAGTGATGAAAGACGAAAGTAAATCGCCCGTTGATGTCCGCATGGAATTGAACTGTAATCCATCGAGAAACGCCGCATCATAAGCTTTCTGGTGAAGCTATTTTGTATACTTTCTAAAAGGTCAATATCTTTTTTCCTAGTTGGATTGAAGACAGTTGTGCCAGCTTCCACGATAGGACATACGTAGGTTTTAAAGGCTCTTATGTAAACCTCGGGGATATTAGATTTTAAAACTCTGAAGATATTATATAAACGATAACTCGCCTTTCTCACCAACATCCTGCAATGCTTAGAAAAGCAAAGGTCGCTCGTTATAGTGTAACCCAGATCTCGAACTTCATCGACCTTTTTCAGAAGCTGCCTATTAATCATATATTCTGGAGATTGAGCTTGGCTTTTCTGTCCAATCATCAGGAAATGTGTCTTCTCTATTGAGAGTGGTAATTCCCATTTCTCTGCCCAAGAGCAGAAAAAATCAATAACAGATGGGATTGTTCGGGTACCTCCTTCGTTCTCAATTCTTCAGTAAATGACTCGAAAGCAAGCAGAGATCATTCAACGGATGTAGAGACGCTGAATAAGTGTCACAAATAGGTTAATTTAACAAATTGTAATATAGTAAACATGTTTTTGCTAGCTTATCCATCAAACAGTTATATGTTCTAAGTTTTTTCTGAGTCAGCGAAGACAAAGGCAAGGAAAAAGCAACGCCTATACTACCTCCTATGTAGAGAATTTTTAGCGCATGCTGACTGGTCCACCTTTTTTTGCTGCGAAACTATAGGCTTTCCACAAAGAATTCGCCGGGGCTAGGCTAAAGCAGTCAGTTGTAGAAGAGATACAGGGTGAATCCCTAGGGTCACTAATAAAAGGATAAAGGACGGCGTTACTCAATCCCTTTTGGGATGCGCCACGCATTCTACTTCTACGGGATGTCGTGGAGGTGATTTGAATGCGTATTTGCCCATGCAATAAGCTGCGGTGGCCAGCTGATGAACAGCCAGTCAGCGCTTTATTCTTCGCAGACAAGTCTGGTACCAATTCACCGACCCTGGAGGGATGGAAGGCTTGGTTGGCCTGGACGAGAAATCCGAACCAGGAACCTGGTATCGGGTGCACGCGACAGCCGGCGCCTCCTCCGACTGCGCTACACGCGCCCAGGGGTCACTAATACATGCACCAAATTTTAATCTTTGCTGAAGCTCGATCCCTTACGAATTTTGCGAAAAATGCAGTTTTTGTTTGGAAATAGCGTCCTTGATTCTCCGCATGAGTTGCGATGCTTCATATTCCAAACATTTTACGGTAAATCTACCAGTGCATTTTTCTAATCAGATGTTATACTGCGATCTATATGTTCTGAGTAAATCATTTTCGGGTATCCCATCAGATAATCCGATCCGAGTCATACAAAAATCTGGAGTCGTCGAAATTCCCGTCCTCTGAATCACCCAAAACCCGGGCTTCGCGAAATTTGCGTTATCCGAGTCGCCCAATTATCCGAAAATTTTTGCTCGGATCCAATGTGTAGTGTGCTTTCCCCAATCTATTTTATGAACACTCCTTTTCAGGCATTACAAGCCAGGTGCTCAGTTTCTTTCGCGTCATCAAGTCGTTCTTCGAGTGTCAGAAAGAATGTGTGACCAAGCAGAGCATGACGTGTCTCTCCCGAAATGGGTAGGTTTCTCTCCAGCATTCTGAAAGAGTTGCATATTTTGCTACGGGCACGATGCATTCAGATGCGAACTGGCCATGCCTTCTAATAGCGAGGTGAAAAGATGCTCCATAGCTAATGGAATGGGGATAGATGGCTTGCGACGGCTATGTATGTGCACAGCGGCGGCTGGATCACGGTGTGTGGCCATCGGAAGGCTGATTTAGCTCTTATGGAATCAGTTGTTTACTTTTGTTGTTCCCGACTGCTCGCCGCAATCTGCCCAAGAATAATGGTGTCTTAACGCGCAAAAAAGTTGAATGGGTTTATATTTAAAAACTCTCCCAGTGAGTATTTTAAACATCATATGAAGGTCACATACTTTCCTTCTAATGAAAAGGCTTGGTAAACCTAATATTTCAACTTTTTTCGTTACATGTCGCTAAGATGGTTGACTAGGGCGAACCAGGAGACTGGATTCAGGTGCAGCGAGTTCTTCCCACTTTTCCACATAAGCTAATAACGATCTAGTCATGGTTTTCTAACGATTGTCAAAGAAAGCTAGAAAAGAAAGAAGGAAAAAAGAAAAAAGGGTTTAAGTGGCGAAGACTGGAAAGATTGGGAGGTGGTGGCGTGCCAACCGATCATAACCAGGCAGAGCAGTTATCGAACACACGCTAGCCAATCAGAGTGCGGACATACAAGTCCTCTCTGAATGGCGCGTCATTCTCGTGCGATCTGATTGGCAAACGCGTTCACTCCACAATGCTGCCCATCTTGGCGACATGTAACGAAAAAAGTTGAAATGTTAGGTTTACAAAGCATTTCCAATAGTAGGAAAGTATGTGATCTCCACTGATGTTTAAAATTCTCACTGGGAGAGTTTCTAAATATAAACTCATTCAATTTTTTGACTATGGACTGACGAGAAACATAAGAGGAAAGCTCGGTCTATTTCGGTGGCAGAAACGAAATCCCCAACAAACTTCTTCACCTTCAGAAATTTAAAGGAGCTCGGCCACATTTTTAGTGCAAATCAGGAAGTCTTACATGGTTTCAAGCTACGTTTACGTATCCGAGTGCCTAGAGTTGTGTTTTTTTGTTGATTGAGTTCGTTTGTGTTTTTGTTCTATCACTGTATTTTTACGTGTGGCCTTGGTCCACTTCATATATAGATAAATAAAAGTTGGTGACCTATAGCGTACTTCTAGGAAGTGCCCACAGTTCCTCAGAATCGAGGTTCCTTGATCTGGTCCCACCGAGGCCAACCAAGCCTTTCAAGTCCTTTTCTTGATTTAAAAATTGGTGCCAGACTTATCTGGAAAGCGAAGAACAAGAGGATTCCAGTCAGAATAACAGTGTGGCCACATCCCGTTTGTTTGGGAGCCAAATACGCATTCAAATTGCTCGTAGAAGTAGAATGCGTAGCGCACCATTAACAAGTATTGATCAGCACTGACCACTACCATTGGTCTTTAAGTATAAATAATTTAATTTAACCGGAACCCTTATGTGATCAATTAAAACCAGATGAAAACGCTTTCGAACACATTTGTGATAACTACAAAAATGAGAGGTCATGAGGCTTTTAGCTGGTGGTGAAGGATAAAGCACTCAATGCGCCACGCATTCTATCAATACTTCTGCGAGATGTCGTGGAGCCGACTTGAACGTGTATTTGGCCATACAAATGACTTGCGGTGGCCAGCAGATGGACAAGTCAACGCTCTATCCCTCGCAGACAAGTCTGGTACCAATTCACCGACCCCGGAGGGATGGAAAGCTTGGTTGGCCTGGACGGGAAATCCGAACCAGGAACCTGGTATCGGGTGCACGCGACAGCCGGCGCCTCCTCCGACTGCGCTACACGCGCCCTTCTAGCTAAGACTATCATTAATTAGTGCGACATTTTGAACAATCCTTCACATCAAAGTGTAGGCCAACCACGTTCTATATCCTCCATGGGCTAGATCTATAAGCCGCTTTCAGCCTCTATCGGTGAAAGTACCGCCAAACCTCGTGCTGATGGACGTCATATCAAGGAGTTTTGCCGTATATTTCACCGTTACCGGCCGGTAACGGTGAAAAGATGAATTGATGATTTGTTCCCAGGTCGGCGTTGACATCAGACCTGTTTTAGAGAATAAAATATGATACATACTGGAACCTACTATAGGAGCACATCACTCTATCTGTCAAATACGCATTCAAATCCTCTCCACGATATTCCGTAAAAGTAGAATGCGTGGCGCATTGCATAAAGGACTGATTAAAATCCTGTCAAATTTATGACTTGCATTTTACCTGTATCACATGTTGTTAAGTTGACCATAGAGTACCAAGAAGAACTGGCGTCGGCAGCTTTTCCATACGTCCTTGTCTCGTGCCAAAGTGGTCCAGGTACAGTAGTTCCTCCACGCTCCATGGGTGATTTCGCAAATATGTACGGTAGTTACATGCTAAAAAACGCATTTCAATTGCATAATTTGATAACGTCTTTAATGGAGCAGATGAAAAACGTAAAACGTTCCTATTTTTTTCCTTAAATTACCACGATGGAGTCTCCTGGAAGGAAGCGGATTGATTTTTTTAAAGCTGTGATGGGCACACCATCACATGACCACTGCATACTATTAGAAGAAAATACTGTTCGATGACGAAGCACGGTGTAGTTCAACATGGCTTGTGGAGGGTAGTTCTTGTCGAAAAACGCTCGAAAAGTTAAAGCGAGATGATTTCTTTGCTTTATTCCTGATCTCCATTACATCCTCAAAACCGTCCCTGTTATCTTTAAAATTCCACTGCCTCTTCGGTTTGTTCCGCCTATGACATGCCTTCTCGCAGTAATGCCCAGTTAGTGTAGTGTAAAACGACGGAAAAACAGACATCAGGTTCAACGGAGCGACGACCGAGATCAGCACCGCAAGAGAATTGGGACCGTCGCCCGGCTGCACTTTGTGGGCGGTTCTTCTCTAAAAACAAATAGATGTCAGGCGAAAGTCACCGGAAATTCCGCTGAAGGCCAAGCATCTCATCTGAGTCCTGGTCGAAACTTGGGAGCTTATGCTGAGGTGTTTCTCAGTAGATTATAATCAATTACCGAACGGCCTCCCTTCACTGAAGAGTAGAAGGGACACGGTTCTCCACCAATTCTTATATCCTGATATCTTCTCATTTGAATGTTTCCTGTTTCGTTACGTTAAAGCGCAAGCCAAGGAAAACATCACCAGAATTGAAGTGTTGAAAGGACGATCAACGATTTCCCTGAATCTCAGTCTCCCTAATTGTGGGAGAAGGCGATGAACTGTATTCTAGGTTTCACACTGTAGTGGCCAACGATGGCGATTATTTATTTATTTATTGCACTCAAGGTGCTCATAACATTGTGCACGTATCATGTAAGATCACACCCAGTTCAATTTCTGAAACAAAAAAAAAAATCGGAAAAACAAAAAAGTGAGCAGCTCCATAATAAGATACCAAAGAAAGGAGCAAACAAAAGAACTCGCAAGCAAAGTGGAAAAATGAAATACTAAAATATGCTTTGAATCCCTACTTCTAAAGCAGTAGAACTCGTGATGTCTTTTTCCTTTGCGGTGCCTTCATTTTACACTTGACAACTGTGAAATCTCCAGCACATTAAGAAGGTGTGGTTAAGCAGCCACTGCTGAAGGGATTACAAGGTAATCCCTTACAATTGATATCCTCTGTTGTTGTGTTATTCACCTAAAGCAGTAGTGGGTGAGGAGTGATCGTGTTACTGATGTTCAAGTGGAAAACAGCATCAGTCTGCTATAATTCATAAAACTAATTAAAATCAACGTTTTACACGTTGGGGATTACCGATGCTCGATAAATGTTTCTCGCTGCTCAGAATTGTGTACCACTTAACTACATTATGGATCCTCTGCGATCTTGAAGATCCTTTTTAGTTTTTCGTTGCTGACGAGATGATTAGTTTTATTAGGTTGTAACGAAATAAATGGCACTGAACCTCTGTAAAACTAAACAGTTAATATCTCGGCTTGTAGGCAAGTTTATTAATCGAAATAAAAACCTGATTCTACACATCTTTGTCAACGTGACACATGCTTTTTTATCCCAGTAGCATAAAAATCAGAAGTTCTGGAATTGACGAAATCTTCGAAGACACTCTCGGCACCCTGTTGGTATTTGAATATTTTCCCTACCAAGAAGTCGCCAAGATGCTTGAAGAAATGGTAGTCTGTTGGGGAGAGGTCGGGAGAAAACGGAGGATGTGGTAGAGTTTCAGTGCTCAGCTCCTTCAATTTCTGCAACGTCATTCGTGCTACATGGGGGCGAGCATTGTAGTGCAGAAGGAGAACTCGCCTTCGGTTGACCAAGGCCGGCCGGATATCCTTCAACTTTTTCATCATTTCTTCAATTTCAATGCAGTACTTCTCTGCCGTGATGGATTCACCGAGAGGGAGGAAGCTGTGGTGAATAATTCCCAGCGAACACCACCATACTGTCACCATTACTTTCTTTTGGTGCAATTCCGGCTTCGCAAAAACCTTGGGGCTCTCATCGCTGCCCACCAACTGTGCGGATCGTCGCCTGTTGTCGTACATTATCCATTTCTCGTCACAGGTTACGATGCGATCAAGGAATGGGTCCGTTTCGTTCCGTAGAAGCAGTGCGGACGAGATCTCACATCGTCGGTTTCTTTGCTCCTCAGACAGCTCGTGAGGCACCCATCTTTCCAGCTTTTTGGTCTTTCCAATTTCCTTCAGATGCCGGGCAGCTGTGTTGTGACTGACGTCAAGAACCTTCGCTATCTCCCTGGTACCTTTGTGTGGATCCTCCTTTACCACATCTCTCAGCTTGTCCTCATCAACATCACTATGCCTCCCACGACCATCATGTTCTTCCAAGCTCTCATCTCCATTCCGGAACTTCTGATACCAACGCTACGCCGTCCGAATTGTGGAACATCCTTGACCGAATGCGGCGTTGATCTTCTCGTCCGCCTCCTTAGCTGTAGTGCCCAGCTTGAATTCATACAAGTAAATGCCTCGGATTACCCTTTTGTCCATCTGCAAAAAAGTCAATAAAACTCTAAAGTTTTCCCACTTTTACATGGAAAATTTGGTACTCTCCGGTAGAGCAAAGTTTGCGCTTCTAAATGATATGCCACATGTTACGGCTTGTTCTTGATCAAACGCGTAAAGACGCGCCAAAAAATGGCGCGAGTCAGTGCCATTTAATTCGCTACAACCTAATATATATAGCTTTTCCTCTGTAGTGGTGGCAGCGACTTTTCTTCAGCTTCCTTTCTTAGCATCTTTTTTTAGTCACTTGTTCAGGTTGGTCCTAGGCTTCATCCTGGCTTCTACATATTTGTAGTAATAAATCCTCTTTTATCTAAAGTCACTCTACAACCATTTTGCGTGCCACAGGTGGTTTGTCCTAGTCAGTAGTCCCATGGGGCGGCCAAAGTACCCATGGGCCGAAGTTCCGGTAACTACCACAAAGGCGTCACAGCTGGCTGCCGCGGACAAGCAAACTTCGTTGGCACGCAGTGATATGTACCTACTTTCCTGATTATCAACGCTTGTCTTAAAATTACATGCCGCCGGGAACCTACATGGGTAAGTTTCTAACGCATTTTTTGGATACTGAATAAGGGCCACTGCCATTTTTGTTAATATTCTTATTAATTTTTTGTTTTCGTTCTCGTTCTCTGCACATGGCTGTTTGCCTTTTCTCTGAATTTGAAGCACGTCTTCTTGAAATATAAAATAAAAAAATAAAAAAATAGAAATTCCGTATCTAGCTCATAATTGTGCCACATAATTTGCTGTGTTGAAACCTACATATTGTGATAGGCAAGTTGAGTGATACAACAGGTTAGCCCACAGAAAAAAGAATGAATCAGTTTTGTAAAAGCCAGCCAGGCTATAGTGTGATTCATTACGTTCAAACCACTCTCGAGCAACATTATTGGCTCGTCCACACCTAAACGTCAAGTTGTGGGGGGCTCCAGCGTTCTACCCCCTCGTCCTCCTGGCCCGCCCACCCCAACCCCCTGGGCTTGCTAGAGAGTCCAGTGACTGCCTTACGAGATATTGAAGACGCAGACATTTGCTACGCCTTTGTTTAAGAGGCGGGGGGTGGAACGCCACTCCGCCAGGTTGCAGCCTTACGTACTTAGTCGAGCCAACACTTCTTTCAGTAACAGCTATTGTGGCTACTAAAGCCACAACTGGATGAGTTAAAAATCGAAACAGCCTGCCGAGTGGGAAACATTTACGAAACATTTTTGCTCAGTCAAAGCTCTGCCACCAACCAGCTAACACCACTAACAATCCAGTTTCGTATTGACGTATACGCCCGACGTATGGGCCACGTATTGAAATAGAAGGAAATCGTCCCACTACTAAGGCGATAGCGTGACATCATTTGGAACCACACGGTGCTATTGTACTAGGGTTTAAAGGGGCATGAAATGTGTAGTGTCATGAAGGCAAAGCAAGATTAAAGGAATCTCATAATCTGGAGCCATCACCCAGAACAACCAGTAGCTATTCCAGTATACATCAGGCATAGTCATCGAGATCTTATAGTCATCATTCACACATAGCAACATCGAGGTGTAATGGAAAATTCGTAACTGTTGTCTTAATATCATCCAACACCAACAACATGGCATTCAACACGAGGATGACTGATCGTGTAGACCCTGTAATGGATGATAGTTTCCATTAAAGAAATAGAGTTATACTTATGCATAGAAAAGGCCTCTCCTGGTTGACTGGCTCTTTCTATGCTGACGGCCGAAGGAATGCGATGACGATGACGAAACCGTAGCGAAAGGCGCAACTCACGCTTGAAATGAATCCACAGGAAGAATATGCTGTTGGCTGCGAATTCGTCCTGTGGATAATTGCCATGGCGACCAGTCGTTCTAATCTCCTTAGCTCCTAAATAAACTTGTCTTCCGCATAGCTGTTTTTACCAATGTCCATGAAGGTTGTCTTTTATCAAGCTTTATTTCGTTGTTGGATGTGTATGCACAGAATCCAGAGCTTGTACAAAAGTAAAACGTTAAAAGCTTGAAAGGGGTAGATTATTCCTAGCACCTACGAAGCATCGATTTTCATAAGGCGTTTCCTAAAAATTTGATCGTTTTCAGAGCTTAAAATGTTCGTAGGTAGACGTCTTCTCCATCATGACCCATCTTTGGAAAAAAGAAAGTTGAATAACTGCAGGTAGTTTTTCTTATGAATGTGATGGCAATGAAGACTGATGGTGAGCCAGTACTTGCTGGAGTTTTATCTCATCATGAAGCATTATAAAACAAAAATCATGATCAGTAATCACCCTTCTATAGAACAAGGATCTCAAACCTTGAAATTTAAAGCGATCACTGTGACTAGGCAGGCATCTTGATGAAACACCTTGGTGCAATCTGAAGTAGACAAGTCTAGGGAATGTTCGTTGAACATTCTCCAATTTCAAAGTATGTTTCCTTGCAGTGGGATCCCAAACATAGGAGCAGTACTCTAAATGGGGTACGACGTACGCCTAATACAACTTGACTAGAGTACCAGGATTATTGTTGCGAACGGTAAGAAAATTGAGTAAAGAAAAGCGTAGGTGTTTATTGCGACTTCACCGATAAGGCAGAAAAAGTCAAGTTTGGTATCTATGATTACACCAAGGTGTACCTCGCGAGCGTTTAGAATTATACCACTGGCCGCATAATAACCTGCATGCCCTTCTCCAATATGGAACACCGTACATTTGTGAGGATTAACAGATAGACTCATTTTTGATGCCCACGTACATGGACCTGATACTGCTAGATCGATAGCGCAGCAAGTTTTTGCACGATTTTCCTGGTCGTAAATTCCATAGATCTCAAAGTCATCATCATAGATCGAAATGTTAATATTTTTGGAAGCTTTTATGACATTTCATATGCCAGCGATGTGTAGGAAGACCAATGGAGACAGGACACCACCCTGACTCTGCTTGTATTTGTCAGAATAATGATGTCTCACTCGAGCAGTCAGAAGCTTGCTTTCCAGATAAGAAACAAACCAATTCAAGAGGCATCCTTCTATACCAGTTACATTGTTGAGTGATTTCCATTATTTACTGAATAAAAAACACGAAAAAATGACGAAGAAAATGCGGAACACCCCAAGACAGTCTTACCACCTTGATAACTGCCCAAATTTAGCTGTTTATGCGGAAATCTTTGATGCTATTTACAAAACACTATAGTGTACAAAAACCAACGATAGATCTAACAAGCAATAAAAGGATTGAGAAAGGCATGGTTATACAGCTTCTCATATTTTTGGTAAAACGCTACTTCGTCTATGTCAAGATCAAGGTGTACCAGTCTTGTGAGAATCCTAATTTTTGCAGTGCCTTCCGGTGAATGGCAATAATTCCAACCTAAACATTTAAGGTCGACTCTCATTGACAACTGTCAATTCTATTAGTTTCAAATATTCTTTCCCATGTCAGACAGCATCAGAGTTTCAGTGTAATGTCTTCTTATAGCATTTTAGTGGCGCCCAGCAGGAGAGGAAAGGTGTGACGGCATCGCATGCGATGCAGAGTTTTTGTGAAGACTTCGCCTTCATTGTGTGCTGGGGATGTGAACGACGAAAGGGAACGCCTTTTTTATAAAGACGGGTGGATCGAGTCGAGGAGCAGTTACTGGAAATGACGTCAGTGTTGGAAAGAGATCGTCACCCCACCCAAACAGTGTGATCTGGCCACCAGAACTGGTCATGTTCGTCGAATATTTTGACAGTTTTGTGTTCGTCGCTGCCTAGGCAATCGAAACTTGTCTAGGATTTGTGATGAAAGTGTGAGCCTAATCCTGGAATCAGGGTCAAGCGATTTTGGGATTCGATTTTTGCCAAAAATTTACGACCCCTTTTTATCTTTGACAAGTAATGCAATATTTTGCTCTTCTTTGCCTGACAGGTTTGGTATAAACTCCTTTATCGCGACCGACGTTTCGACGAACTCGTCTTTCTCAAGGTGTGAAAGAACCTCGAAATGTTTGGTTCTACAGAGTTCATTGGGTCAGAAGCGTCGCGTCTACCCTTACACGAACAACATGCCCTTAAGAGTGTTAAGAAGAAAATTAAGCACATTCGCCCCAACTAACTCACCGATATCCCACCAGCGCCAAGAAACCGGCACAACTGGTCGCCATGGAGCAAGTGAGACATACTGGTCCGGTCAGATATACTGCTCTGAGCACGGTGGTATTGAGAATGTATGCGACAGTATACGACATCTCATGGCTCACACAAAGGGATAAAAGGCAAGAATTCACTGGTAATGGAGATGCACTCGTTCCTGTTGTTCATGGATGGATTGCGCCTGTGAATCCAGAAGGCTTTAAGAGGCCTTTCTGGTCCCTATTTCGCTCTCATGATACAGCACTGTGCACTTCACATTAAAATCGTCACCGGAGTGGGCTTCCCTTCGGTGTTTTCCAAGCGGGGTTAATAAGCTTTGTTTCTTCTTTCCAGCAAGATGTTCCTTAGCGCGGATACCCAGCAGCCTCCCATTTCCTCCAATATATAATTCACTGCAGGTTAAACACTCTATCTGCTAAATGACGCCCTTCTGCACGCAGTCTCCTGTTCTTCCATACGGACAAATCACGCAGTCTTGCGTTATACATACGCGGTCGTATAACCGATTGCGAACAAGCTGACGTTTAAAAAATAAAAAAAATAAAATAAAAATAAGAGAGAACCCTCAGCCAAACCGGAAGAGTAGGACCTCCCCCCCCCTCCAGACGAGGCCACAGTACGACCACCTTCGGTTCGCGAACCTCAAGCTTCACCTTGCCTTGGATGTATGCATGGCTAGACAGTATGTAGTTTCTGAGGCTTACTATTCCCTACTCGACCGAGGACATGGCTCAAGTAAAGTAGCATTCAGTTAACTCTGAAGAACCGAAGAGGAAGGAAATCATTCTTTGAAACAGTCAAACGTATTAAATATTATTGTACATGCTATATTCATTCAGCATATAACCCAGATTTGCCAGCATTGAGGGAATCATAAGTGGTCTTCTTTCGTGAATCTTTCAATTTCAACCTGATTTGTATAACGACCAGGATGTCAAGCTGTCTACCAACCGCCAAGAGTGTTGTATTCAAATATTTTCAGTACAATGTAATACGTTTGCCTCCGCTGCCCTTCTTTTCTTCCCTATTCCTTCTTACCTTTATTACATTCAATCAATCATATAAAAATCGATTTAGTCGAGTGCATGGCGCGATCTCGACTTTTAATGCATTTAGTGATTATAGGTTTTTCGTGCTTTAAATAAATTGAATTCACTATATTTCCTCGGGAAATTTTTTTTTTATAAAACTTCAAACAATGTGTTCACTCAGTGCGGTAGATGAAAAAGGCCTCAATGGAAGTCAAGCTGAATTCTCCTTGAACAAAAAATGATTCTAAACGCTTTGGAAAATTTCACTTTCTAATCTGGAACACTCATATTTAGAGTTTCAAGATATTCAGTTTGATTTCAAAACCATGAACAAACCGGAAGAGTGTCCAATTTGATTTTAAACACGTCCAAAATATGACATAAATTATTATTCAGGTCGCCAGAGATCAAAAGGCTGTTCTTCCTGCTGACGGAGTAATAAAATATATGGTTATAGGGTCATCGTGTCGCGGTAGAACGTATTGCTGTTTTCTTCTAATCGAATGCTGTGTAAAACCCAGGTCATGCTACAAGCTGTACTGCACTGAACTGGTTCCGTCCCTGCTCTTCGATGTCGTAAGAATATTTTCTACGTTCCGCCTTCGTGCAATGAACTACGTAGAATGGAGAGAGTTGAGTGGCGCTACTCTTTTCTTGACGCGGTATCGAGCTAATTGTTCCTTCAAAATGTTACATACAAGTCTGCTGCAGAACATTCCAATTATCGGTCCTATGCAAAATGATGAATGTCTAAAACTACTTCGTCAGAGTTATAGCGAGCACACTACACTGTTTTCGCCTTTTGTACCTGCAACCTTAGGATGATGTCTATTATTACTGTAAGAGTTAGTGAAGATACCGAGTTTGAGGCAATCGATAGTAGGATTCCTATAGTTGAGTCACTTCCTAGATGGAAGCTTTGATTACAGGAGGAGACGGTCGAGGCGCGTGGAGGACTCCACACTCGATGACGCTACCGACCTGAGGAGCGCTCGCCACCAGGTCTCTGGTCCTCGCACGACATTGGCTCCTGTCTCATGACCCCCGTCTCCATCGGCCGATTACACCGACAGTTCCTGTACTTATGAAGTCCTCAATAAAATGTCGTCTCGATGTCGCGTTTACTACCATGGCCCTAAACTACACTTTGTAGAATTTACCTTCTTCGCATAGCTTCCGCTCTTATTATGCTAGAAAATTCATGCGAGACTCCGTGCTTGAGGTGCTTTTTTCTCTGTTGTTCTCTTAAAAGCAACGCGACCATTGCTATCGCGAGTAATAAAGGGATAAAGTTCAGCGTTAAGGCCCCCGCACACTTCTGCGGCGTTGCCGCTCGCCGCTATGGTTAAGGGTAGGGCCAACGGCGAACTCTGCGTCCCTGTCCTATGGTTAAGGTTAAGGCCGCGGCGTTGCCACAGAAGTGTGCAGGGGCCTTTAAGGCACCCTTGCGGCAAAAAGGCAGCCTATCCTTAACCATAGTATCGCGAACGTGATTAAACACGTGATGGAACTTTGCTTCCATTCTCGGAATTTATCTCTAGAAACTTGGAACGTGACTCATCTGGCTAAAGATTAGTTATGTTTTTCAAACTTTTGTCTTCAGAAGCCTGGTGCAGCAACTTGAGGGATATATTTACTTTCCCTGGCTCTTATCGCTGGGAGCCGAGACAAAACTTTCTGTAAACGACAACACTGGGGAGATTCCGCGGAGAGATGAAGCATATAAAGGACGCGCGACCAGCTAGAGGACGTTTCCACCACGTTGGTGCATGACAACGACGGGAGCATCTTCTACGTTGGCTGGTGCATCCTCTTCACTCTTCAGATTTGTTTCGTCGCCTAGTAGCCGTCTAGTTCATAGTAGAGTTTCGAGTGCCTTAATTTCGTAGCCGCTTGTCGTAGTATGTATTTTTGTATACACATATATTTATTGGTTTAATTACCCAAGTTTGAGGTGTCGATTGTCGATTATTGGGATGAACGTGTGGGGAAAATCCGCGTAGCATTGCTAGCATAAAATTCTCACACATAGAGCAGGGAAGCAGAGCTTGCCGCAGACGGCGAGCGACGGCGGAGGAGCGATATCGTGCCATAGCCGTACACTTTATGACAAGATGTTGGGCGGCGGCTGCATTAATGATGTGAATCAGCGGCCGCCGCATATAGCCGACAGCGGCTGGGATGGGCTAGAGCGCAGACAGAAGGCGAGAAAGCGAATAGCAGCAGTGGGCCTCGACCAGAAAGAGTACAGTACCTCCGTCGCAACTGTCAGGACGACGCGAGCATGCGTGAGCGACGTGCTTCACGAGGTTTGCCGCCCACCGCTTGCCGCAAAAGTGTGCAGAGGCCTTTAGTCAGTCCGTTTGCTAGGCGAGCTACGCTTTCTACTACTATGAGCTATCGTTGAGGCAATTTGAATGCGTCTTTAGCACGTTCAATGACTTCGGTGGCCAGCCAATGGAGAATTTATTGTAGGGAAGGATGGAAGACTTGGTAGGGCTGAGCGGGAAATCCAAACCAGGATCTTGGAATCGCCTGCACGCGACAGCCAGCATCCCCTATCATTGTGCTACCCCGCGCCCATCGCAACCAATAGCTCCTCAATAGCTCTTTGAATAAAGAAGAATAACATAGGTAGCTTTGTTTCGAGCATAAAATTTCCTTTTTTAAATTTGGTGTATTATGGTTGCAAGTTTCAATTTGTTGTTGATCTGAAGCGATCTGTTAATTAGTTTGATTGGAATTAAACTACTGAGTTCACACTCAGTGAAGGCCAACTGTGCTGGAGAGAAACTAAAACATTGCTAAGGCTTAAGAAGGACGAAACGAACAGAAGAAAAAAAAACATTTTGATAAAAATGAAACTGAAAAGGCCAGCTTATTAAGGCACACCAGTGTTGTGCTCACAAGGCCAACATTTCTTAAAAGACGAGGTACTATCTCCCCTGCATGGAAAGTAACGAACTTTCGGTTTCAGTTTGGCTCATTTCTCTGCTCATCTCTCTGCTCTTTGCTCGTTTCGCTGACCTTATATTATAAAGGGCGGAATGCATTGCCAACAGTGCACCACGAGACAACTGAACTGTGCATCTCAAACAGGATTCTTGGTCAATCAGTGAATCGAGTAGTTGTGCTCCTAGCATGCAAATACCCCAAATTTACACACTCTGTAAAATCACGTCGCCTAATAAGTAAATAAAAAGAGGTTTTCGGGGAACGCGCAAAAAGTGTCATCGCCTGACCTTCAGCGAAGTTATTAAAGAACATGATCGCTATGGGTCATTCTGCAAATTTTCAATTAAAAACTTTGCAACACAAAAATCATTGGCACTTGATCTGCATTTGTTCACTGATCAATGAAAAATCACACGCCTTGACGAATCACTATTTTCAGTTTCTAACGTTCCTTGTTGTCTTCGTAAGGGCGACGGGGACGAAAGCTTCAAAAGCCTAATGGCCTGTAAAACGCCAAGCTTTCTCATCGATGTCCGTTATTTCTTTTACTCTTACTAAAAAGGAAAGAATATTATGTCAATATTGAAATGAATCAGTATTGCAATCCGGGCTTCCGGATAGATGGAAGCATTCTTTTGCGACACAGCTTTTAAGAAGAGAACCAGGCTCTGACTCTAGAAATTACCCACCAGTAAGTATAACATCTTTTTTTCTGCAGGTATTTGAAAAAGTTATCAATAAGGTAATGACTGGTCGATTAGAACGGGACTCGATCATTCCTAAGAATTGGCTTGGTTTCGTGAAAGAGAGTTCAGTAGAGAAGAATCTGCTTGAAAGCCTAAATGAATGGACCACCCTTCTAGACAATAACAAATATTGTGATGTGATCGACTTCTCTAAAGCGTTTGACTTTGTTAGCCATGAGAAACTCATACACAAAATCAGCAAGGTTGCTTCCATCCTTTTATGAGCAATGGTTAACAGAATATCTACCAGGACTGGCGTACTTCCAACGGCTAGTAAGGAGTGGTATCCTTCAAGCAGCCGTGTTGTCGCCCCTTCTTCTCATCTTGTACACAGCGGATCTTCCCTCAAAGTTTACAACCTCCAGTATGACATGCAAACAGTTAGACCCAAAGACCTGCTGTGAATACAAGGAAGATCGGGGGCAGACACAACTCCAACGCCGCGCGAACCCCCCTGGCGTCGCGCAGGGTGCGCGACGAAATTGGACAAGTTGTCGCGGTCCGATACTTCCGACGGCTAGAAACGCTTTCTATAGGAACATGCGGTACGCCTTTGCCTTATTTCAACGATTCTTGGAGATGGTATATGAATGTGGTTTCAATAGGACGATCAGCGACAGTTTATACGGGAATCTTGGTCATGTGGATGGCTTCTAGCGTCAGTATTTGCCATGTACCACTTCTTCGGTCAATTTTTACCCGTGATTATGGTTATACTACGGAAAAGGGTCACTATCACCCATTCTCGGATCAACTGTCCTACTGCAGACTGTTGCCTACCACATTCTGTGGGATCTTAAGTTCCTTGCTAGAAATGTGGTCTGGGAGCTTAAACACTGAGAACATTTCGTGCTCCGCGGCTAACCATGCGTCACCGAGCGCACGTCCGCGTCTCAGCGCCGCGACGACGCGTTGGAGTTAGGTCCTGGAGCCAAGGAAGATGACCAATTGTGTATTCAGAGGGGTATTGACCGAATGCACGATCGGCAGCTACCGCTATCACCGAAAAAAAAAAAAACAAAGTTAATGAAAATCGCAAAATCAATTACTGCCCCTATCTACTACTTAGATGGGTTTAGAATAGAACGCAAAATAACAGACGGGCTATTCAAACGACGATAAGCTGCATTTTTTCTTATTATTATCGGCTGAATTCTAGCAGAGCGAATGAAAGAAGCTACCAATTATTCGAGGGACTTAACACAACAAATAAGACTGTTTTGATGAGAGCCTATAAAACATATGTCAGGCCTATTGTAGAATGTGGAACAACAGTGCTCTCGCTTCACAAGAAAACAGATCGATTGTTGATGGAAAGAGTGCAAAAAAATACTTTACAAGGAAAGTTATTTTGGGATGCAACGGATTCTTCTATGGCGACATTCCCAGGTCAACTATTAGAAACAAGTTTCTTGACACCCTTATTTTGTCTTCAAGAGGACATGTAAGTGACATTTGTTGTATTTAAAATGTTAGCCAGAATAAGTACTGTTGAACTCTCCAAGTTCTACAAACTCAGAATCTCTGGAACAAGAAGGACTCCGCTGAAGATCTGGTTTGCTCGACCACATTTCAAGCTATCGGCTCAGTTTTTTATGGTTACGACTTGTTCAAAATGACTAAGTTTACATAATGAAATCACTCTTCCACTTGAAAATTATAAGCCTCTCATAGGAGTAGCGAGGAAGGCGTGACTTAAGCACAACAGAGACGAGACATTTAAACAACCATTTCGTATCTTTAATATACTGCACTGTTTTACCATATTCTGATATAAATGAGCTGATTTAATCCAATGTATTAACAAGGTGCTGTCTTAAATTTCTTAATTTGTATTTTGCGGCTGTCTTAAATGGTCGTAATAAATTATTATTATTATTATTATTATTATTATTATTATTATTATTATTATTATTATTATTATTATTATTATTATTATTATTATTATTATTATTATTAACCTCTGAGAGCACATTGGTGTGGTCCTTAAATCCAAATCCAAGATCAGAGACGCTGTCGCGTGGGCCAAGTTGTCGAAAATTAGGTGGGCCGGCCACGTAATGCGCTTCGCAGACACCCGCTGGACGAGAGCCATCACCGACTGGATTCGGCGGGATGTCAAAAGAACACCAGGACGCCCACCAACGCGTTGGTCGGACTTCTTCGTGAAAGCCCTGAACGACCGATATGACGCTCTTCGTGTCCCTCGAGCGAGGAGGATCCATTGGACCACTCTGGCACGCGACAGGGACGAATGGAGACGCTGCTGGCACCCGCTCGAGCAATTCGATGATCAACGGGACGACAGGTGATACAGGTGATTATTATTAACCATATAAAATATCAAAATAGGATTTACGGCAGGGAGCGCGTAACGGAAGACTGTGTTGCATGTTTATACGGGAGGCAGGGGATTGCGCCGCAGTTGGCGTTTTCTATGTGCTTGAATGCCGGGCATGTGGCCAGACATACATTGCGGAAACCGGAAGGGTACTTGCCATTCGTGTTAATGAACATCTAGCGTGCAAAAGGCGAGGTATCCTAACCAATCCTCTGGGAAAGCATAAAGTGGAGGAACATGGCGGAAATCACTTCGATGTGAAGTGCATGACTTTGACTATCGAGGCAGACATGTTCTGGATTTTTTCACGAAATCCACGAATGGACAACCGAAATGAGTGTCCTTCGGTCACCGATCTCTTTCTGCCGTTTATTTCGCATCGTGAGTTATAGAGCGGCCGTTAGTGACAAGAATTTGGTTGAGAATGACACTGAGATACACATACATAGTGTAGAATGAGCATTATAGTGAGTCTCAGTCATCATCTGTCGACTAACTGCTCCGCACAAGCGGTGGATCAGCGGATGAGTTTATCGTTCATGGGTCCGGAGTTTTCTGCTGTGCCTCAAGACGATATCCGAAAGACTAGAGTCGATGAGGCGTTCAGTCGGATAGATAGCAACATCCGAATCCTCACGCCACTTTTAGTCCTCCGAAGACGACGAACGGGTCGAAAGTAGGCCGCTTAATAAATACTGATCCACTTTACAACCTTGTTGGGCACAGAAGCAATCGAAACATTATCATTATTATTAAGTCGTTGCTACACTTCGCACCGAGTCTGCTACTGGCTCTTCCACTTCAAACCGAGTCTGCTACTTGAAATCAGATGCACCCTTGTTATTCTAATGTGTACTATAACAACCTTCTTTCGCGACAGAAAGGGAATGAAGGAACCCAGACATGCAAATGTTCCGAAGTTAGTTTCCTATTAGGATTCAAGAAGAATTGTCACTTTTCACTACCATCTTGGAGATTTTTGTTGTGTAGGCAATCTCCTAGTTGGCTTCATTCGATTAGAAAGACGCGAAAAGGGTAGTTATTCAATGATCCGGGCAACTGACAGCATCTCGAGTTGGCCGCTACCAGTTCGTCGTTGAATTCCAATTTCTTCTCACACCATTAGTTGTCATGTATGTGTGTTGATGAGTAATTTATGATAATAATAGGGAGAAACTGGTCTGTCTCAGGATCGCAATTCGAAGATCGAAGAGGAACAAGCGAGAGAGAGAGAGGAGTTCAAACTCGATGTGAAGATACCTGTCATGCTCTCATTCGCTAGTCTTCTATTGTGTTGGTGAAATGCGCTCTCTCGATGTCGGCATCGCTGTCCCTTGAACCTAACGTTTCAGCGTTTCGGCTTCAGAAGTTGACAGTTCGCTGAAAACCGCTTCAGTAATATTACACCTTCTACACCACGCCAACCGCTCTGTATTCAGACTTGATTGAATAATCCCATTCGTTGACTAGCGCCGTCGAGATTTCTGCTCCCCAGAACGTGTATTTAAAGTATTTAATAAGCGCCAATCACCACATGTCTACCAAAATTTGGATGAGGAGAAAGGAGGTAGAAATTCTGCAAAGGGGGTGGGTATGTAGAGATATTTACGAGGATGGACGAGTATCTTAACAGTCCATATATCCCGGATAGGTAGCTAATCTATGTGATAAATGACTCATCGTGGTTACGTTTAACCCATAGTATAACCCGCATGCACCCAGGTTTAATCGCTGGTGAATCTAGCCTGTGGAATCAAATCATACCTATCCATCAATCCAAGTTGGTCACTGAGAAGCTAAACGTTTCAGTAAGGTTAATAGTACTGTTATGGATAGATAGACCATGGTGGTTTCTGTGTGAGCCGGAAGAACTTCACATCGGGACCCATGGTTTGGAGTAGAATGAGCAGGGTGAAAGGCTGTCTGAGTTTTTCATGTCGACCAAGACCATCCATGGAAACTCACAGTTCCAGAAGCCTCCCTCCCTACGATGGACCTGGGAATTCCCGGTGGCCAGTTCCACAACGAGATCGACCACATCATATGCAGCCGCAAGCATTGCCTGACCGACGTCTCCGTTGACCGCAAGTTCTACACGGCATCGGACCACCGCCTCCTTCGCGCGTGGTTCCGCTTTTCGCGTCAAGGAGAGAAGGCCGCAAAGTTCAAGAAGAGGAGTCTCAGAGCGACCATCAACTGGAATTTTACACCTCACTTGCCGGCCTTGCGGAAGATACCGCCATGGACGACATTGACGAAGAATACGACCACTTCGTGCACCATCTCGACGATAGTGCTAAGGAAGCTGAGAGCTTGAAGACCACCAAGAGACGTCTGTCTCCATAAACTCTCGGGCGGATACGCCAGTGTGGAGCGGCACGAGCGTTAGGCAACTACTAACTGACGTCCGAGCTTGCGAAGCTATGCAGAGTGGCGATAAAGGAGGGTCTTAAGGAGAGAATAGCGGAAATGTTGGCCGAAGCTGCAGAGGCAGGGTTGTGATTTCGCAAACCGTCGGATCTTCGCCAACTTCAAGACTAAGATGATCGCTCTCCGAGGTCCTGATGGAACCGTCACCTCTTCCAGAAGGGCATTGGAGAAGGTCATCCACGATTTCTACTCCGACCTCTCGCATAGTCACATCCAGGTGCCTCCATGCTGTCTTCCGCAGGATGGGTGCGTCATCCACTATATCCTCCTTTCTGCGATCCGACACACACTTGAGAATCATCAGTAAAAGAGCTTTGTTCTCAGTCAGACTGTTATGGTGTGGTCATGGCGTTGGTCGACTTCTTGGGATGTCCCGTGCCCTTCATCTCGGCAGGCAAAATCCACATTAGACGACTACTTGCGCTAAGCAGAAGAAGCAAGAAGTTGACGAACATTTGCGCTCTTTTCGATGAGGGTAGAAATAAGGATAAAGATGAGCGTTGACCAGTTCCTTGGGGTATGCACCACGCGTTCTATTTTTACAGGATGAAGCAATCTTATTACCTGGAAGGGACATGTGCCAAGAATTTTTATCGGAGTGCACTCGACGGCCGACTCACCTTCCAACCGCTTTTCGGTAAGGTCTACCGCTGTTTAAACCCAAATAGTAGGCATTATGGCGTCTTTTGCTAGCTGTTCTGTAGTGGTTTAATGCGGTGTATCTAGCACTAAAGGCTAAGAGTGTGTGGCGCGTACTAAATCGGAATGAGAACGCCAGTCCCATCTTGAAGAGGAGCAGTCTCGCTGCCACGGCGAAACCCCGCATTGAGAGAAGGAATTCAATAGAATCGAAGGAGCTGACGTGATTCACTTCTGCCATCAGGAAAATGTCCTTCGGTGGCAGTAACGACTGCACCATGTCGTAGTTTATGACCGTCAAAGGGCATTCGCTTCGCAGAACTCCAGTTTTGTCGGTGTTTTTCGGATGAAGGGCAACCTATCCGCAGTGAAAGAAGAACCGCGATCATCTATCCATCTCTTAACACCGCACACACGGTGCGTTTTTTTGCATCTGGCGACTTTGCGAACAATGAGAATACCAGTTGGCAGCGATATAAAACATGACGTTCGCGTTTCTCGAGAATACGTCTGACCATGAGTGTCTATAAGTAATAGGCCACGTTCCACTTCGGCAATACCGTTACTGTTTAGCGGGCTCTCGTCTGCCCTCGTCTTGTTTATTCCTACTAAGAGCATCATTTTTTTAAAGTTTATTATATTAATCCATTTACCTTCTGTAAGAACGGTGTTGTCTTTTTATCTTCAGGTACATCATAGAATTTGAATTTTAATTCGAAAAATGAATGATTTTTTACAAAGTACACAATACATTGCAATACCAGTTCATGCAGAACCGTCCTATTCTGTGTTTTGTGTAGTATTATAATGTATTACTTTTATTTGGGCGCATGGATGCGCCGTCGGAGGAGGCGCTGGCTGCTAAGTGGACCAGATTCCAGGTGCCTAGTTCGGATTTTCCTTTCATCCGTTCGGAGTCCGTGAGTTGGAACCAGACTTGTATGGAAGAAATAAACCGCTGACTTGTCGTTGAAGTTTCAACGTACTTACCTAATAAGCAAGCGCATTGTTTGACCTTTCTTAAAATTCTTATTTTTTTGAAGAAAAATGTTAATTTGAGTTTTTTTAAAGAACATGGGGCTGGCTATTTTTTCGTGTTAAGGGAGAAGACAGTGCCAAGGGTTCACGGTTTTTATTCGATTGATAGGAAAATTTCTGTTTGCATGGAGCTTCACACCTGCAAATGATACAACAAAAAGAGTCGTAAAAACAAATATATCTTTACGTTGACGCTTCATGTGAACACAATTCACACTATCAATCAAATAAGAATCGCAACGAACTTTTCGAGTGCATGGCGCGATCTTGTCTTTTAATGCTCTAAATAACTGCTGCTTTGTGGCGCTTTGAAACAAAATTTGTCATGTTATTTTTTCTTCGAAAATTTCTAAAAATTATCACACTCGCTCGGGCAGCTGAGCTAAAAAATTCAAAGAAAGTTATACAAAAAAATCTATATTGGAGAGTGTGTGGTTTAACCCGTAGGAAATTGATTCGATTTGGAAGGCGTTCACTTTGATTTCAAAAGCGTTGGTTTTGTTTAGTAGAGTGTCCCATTTGATTTGTGAAGGGTTCAATTTGACGTGAAAATTGTGTATCCGGTAACAAGTTTGGGTGTTGTGTAGGTATGGAGCTTTTTAGCCAAGTATGAGAGTGTGCTTTAGTGGATGCTTTCATCCTAAGCAAGTGAAACAATGTGGGTGGGGGATAGTTCGCCTTAAAGTTTTCTGGCCATGACATGGAGCACCTTCTTCACACTGGATCTAATCCTTAGATGTTGAGTTGCTGATCAATTGAGATTCGACCTAATTGGGGAGGCAGAGGCTTCGGTAAATCAAGGAGCCTTCGCAGTTAGCTCGCAAGTGGAGTTCAATTATGCTTCAATCTAGCTATTGAAAAAATGAGCTCTCCTGTAGACATCTTTTAGTGTACGCCACGCGTGCCGTAATATGCTCCCATCGATCGAAACGAAAATCGATATGAGAGACTGTCATTACATCGCGTCGCGCGCACCCTAAACGCTCCCTTAGGCCTACGTTATACTTCAGCGATGCGTCGGCGACGTGTAGGGCTCATCACCGCTTGTGGTTGTCCTTGCCTTCTCTGTCTCTCTCGTTCACTGAGTTCTAAGCGACAAACCTCATTGTCGTCAACATGACGTCATCAGTAGCGTGATCTGCAACAAAGACGAGAATACACCACAAATGACGCCTATTTTAGCGACATTCTTGAAGTGAAGCAATGAAAATACGTTGATTTCTATTTTATTCAACGTTTCCAAGTAGTAGCTGGCACGCCTTCAAGCTGATATTATATATACTCGTTCCGCCCTCAAGGTGATATTTCGAATCATTTTCGAAACAGAAATTATCATCTTCTAGCGGAAACATCATTCTCTCTTAGAAATTTCCCGTTTCTACTTCGTATACTTCGTTTTCTCTCAGAAATGTTACATCTTGACTTCGGAAACTTCGTTTTCAGGTGGAATGGGCCGCTATGATTGCGTAAACTTTGCTTCCACTTAGAAGTTGATGATAGTGATTACGAACTGAGGGATAATGCAGGCCCAGAAATTCTGCACATTTACAGGTTTATGCAGACCATAGGTTTGTTCAGAATCTTGTGGATGATTCAAAATTGGAATTTACATAGATATTTCTAGAACTGTGAGTTTCTTTCCCAGCAGGTGAAAGGTGCAGTTGCGGTTGGTACTGCAAAACAGGGAACAGGCTAGATCTTCAACTTATATGTTCATACGCTCATGTTAGTATGTCGTGCCTCAATGTCACAATTCCAAGCTTAACTAAATATTATTGGCTATGTTTTCAGAGGTCATTTAATTCAAGGAAATGCTAACGGTAACGAAATAACGGTACTCGAAAGCTATTCTGGAATAAGCTGCAAGTGGAATGACTTCAACAATTCAATTCAATGTGAAATTTCTAAGTGAGAACGAAGCTGCCAAAATCAAAGTGAAAAATTTTCATTAAAAAGAAGTTTCTACGAGAGATATCTAAAATTTCTGAGTGGAGATATCATCTTGAGGACGGAAAGTGCCAACTATTACTTGAAACGTTGAATACAAGAGAATTCAACGTATTTTCATTGCCTCACTTCAAGAAGATCGCTAAAACAGGCGTCATTTATGGTTGCCCCCGTGTTTGTTTTAGATTACGCGACTGATGACGTCATGTCGACGACAATGAGGTTTGCCCTTTAGAACTCAGTCTCTGCTCTGTACCGTTCACAGCTAGGTTGACGGTATGGGTTGGTTCGTCGTTCCCGGCACTACTATCATCTCCACCGGAGCTCCAATTACGATATTGGGAAGTGCAAAAGACAAAGACGCCTTGCCAACACTCAATCAGTTTTCACTGAGTAGTCGCTCCCAGACCTGCTCAACTATTCCTCCTGTTCGTATGTATCAGACCCGCTGGAGAAGGATAAGACGTCATATTGGCAGCAATGCGTTCGTTCTGCGAGTTTAATTGGCGACTTCATGTAAAAGTAAAAAAGCTTGACTCATTCCCAAGGGTGAGATCAATGCAGATATTAATTCTGTGCCTAATGGATGCTATCTTTGGTGTTCTTCTCGTGCACAATGACGGCGCTTGATGATCCCGAGGGATTCTTTGCCATAGATGAGGTCAGCGCAGCACAATTAAGCAAATTCGAGACAGATGTCGTCACCTAGCGTTTCTATCCGCAGACTGGTTACCAGGTGAAGATACTGAAAACGCGCTCCGAAGCGAAAAATGCGTCCGATGCTGCTAGACACCCGATGCACCCCTGCCGTCGCCGTTATCTCCGACTCTGTCGTCGACCCTGCCGACGACGTCGCTGATAATAGCGTCGACGACAGGTTGCCGGCCACGGGTCGCAGCGTCGCCGAAGTATAGACCTATGCCTAACGGGAATACTCAGCGTACTACCAGATCAAAACTAACACAATTCTCTGAGTCCTTGCCGCTGAGCACGTGCTAGAGCGGTGCTCGTAGTTTGAAGGCTGTCATAAGGCAACTGTACAGTAATCAAACTCCGTGTTTTACATATAACGCACTAATAAGATGTTGTTTGAGTGCTTCCAGTTTTGATATATGAAGTTCGTTATTATGTTAGAACTACTACTATTATGTATGGAACTATTACTACTCAACTGCGTTTGAGTTAAGCATCAAGCCTCTTCTGCATAGAACTCCTTCGCACACAATCCATCGCTATGTTTGCTGAGTTGTCTGAGTATAGCTGCTCTTATTTATAAAATTGTTTTTTGTCATCACTATGTCCAAGAGCTTTATACTTTAGTAATAGCGGTATTTCGGACCACGGTGAAGGAATTTCTTACGTGTGACTTATTGTATGCGCTTCTCATTATGTGTTTTGAGATCTTTGTTTATACATACTAGAGTACCTAATTGTTTTTTTTTACAAATTTAGTTGTTATGGAACCATAATCGAGACGGCGCATAATAAAACTGGCTCGCATTGGTATAAACAAAACTATGACTGCACTTCTAGATGTTTCCTCCCGTCAAAGTTGCTTTTATACTCGTGCGACCAATGGCTTGTCACGGCTTAGTAGTTGGCTGTGACATTGTCGTTGCTATCCACGCTGTGCGTTTTCTGATAGGCCGCGAGAAACAGTATTTTGTGCACCTTGCCTTCCTCGGCTAGTAGAAGGCGCTTGATCGCGTTCGGCCTGGAATTATATGATATGCCTTACGATTAGGGCGAAGTTCCCGAAGAGTTAGTTTCCGAAGAAAAATGGTCATGCAGTCGTTGAAGCGAACTCAGACGTGAATGCAGCTTGGTCCAAATGGCGTTTCCTGCCGAGAGTGCTCAACGACAAGGACATACCAGAGCGATTCAAGCCGAAGATCTGCAGAGCAGTCGTCCAACCAACAGCAATTTATAAAACTACTGTTGGCCCGTGAATAAAGAAATTGAAAGGTGCCTCAGCGTAATTGAATTGGGAAAAAGGATTATGCCGTGGAGGGTCGGGATGCCGCATTTGGATAATGAATACGCAACGACTCCATACGACAGAGGTTCGGTGTCACCACGATATTTGAGAAGATACACGAACTCGTACGGCCACATCCTTCGCACAAAAAGTGGCACCGTGCAAAAGATAGTCGTAACCTTGATGTGCCTGGAAGGCGTCCACAAAGACGACCAAAGCAGCGATGGCTTGATACGCTGCAACAGGACTTTAACATGGCTAGGTTGCACCCTGCTCAGGCATTTAATCGGGAAGGGTGACGCATTCAAGAAAAAGAAGACCACGCAACTAAGCAGGATACACGGCGAGGGAGTAGAAAACATTACATGTTTTTTATTATTAAAATAAGATCTACATTTTAGACTTACAGACGTTAGGAGAGCTCAATTTACAGCTTACAGAAAGATAAAATCGCTATTGTTTACCATTGCGTAAATTCAAGAAATTTATGTCAACTATGTTATTGTAATAAGTGTTTTCACCTAGAAGTTTTCTTGCACATTCTATTACCTGTTCTATGTTGCACAATTTTCGGCTGCACTTTAAATTAAATATTTTCCTTATTCTACATCATGAATGAATAAATAGAAATAAAGTAACTATAAATAACAACATTTGCGATAAAAACGTTTTTCAAGCAAAGCGAGGGCAAACTTGAGAAACGGCACACACTGATCTCAATCTCAATTAATCTCGTTAAGAATCCACTACTCAAAGTTTCTAAATGTCTCTAAACATGAGGAGCTGAAGGTAAAGATATTCTTTTTGGTTATGGTTCCCCAAATCGTCTTTATATCGTTCTCTTCTTTTATAGACCATTATAAGTAGACACAGTATGCTCTTTTTTAGGCATGTTACGACGGCTTCTTGCGTCTGCTTTGCTAATCGCTATCACTGATGCGCAGATGATAAGGCAGTGTACGTGTAAGGAGATGATGCCGTGTAGTCATGTTTCGGCTGACGTTTTCCTCAAGTGCGCAAATGCATGCCAGGTGATCATCATCTTTCACCTTAGATTCCATTGAGTGATCACCAATGCACTTTAACCCGTAAATTTTCCCAAGCTGGTTCCCTTACTTTTGAATGCAATCCACTATGTAACACGAATTGTGAATGCAATTTTGGTCAATTATTTGGAACCAATTCAAGGAAGGAAAACCTCTGGCAACTACTGCCTTTTTCTGGCAGCAAAATTTTTGGTTATGCAGGCGCAAAAATTTCAATAAAATTTTCTACAATATGAGCAAACTAAAATTACTATTCAGATGATGAAGACGTACTTAAATATAACCGTAGACATGAATAACACAACCAACAGCATTAATTTTCAGCGTCACACGGCCGCCATCGGTTTATCATACCCAGTACTTCGACAGTGTTTCGCTGATATTCGAGATCCACTGGATCGAACTATTCTCTGCTACAAGAAGTCATATGCTGGATCGTAAGTGCTCAGTAGATAAAAGTTGAGCTGGGCTTCTTCTATACGAGATTGTATTTTGCTCACAGATGCGCAACGGGTGCTCCCAAGATGGTTCCCAAAAGATACCTGGAGACGTTCAAATTAGCCATGTATAACCGCGTCAGTAACCTGCTAACGAGATCAGGTATGACACTATTATTAACTGATTACCTCAGATGGAGATTGTTTTAGATAGTAATTGTCCCACTAAAGTATAAAAACATATCCAAATGTAGTGCAGCGGATACAGAAGACTACAAAACGATCTTGAGCCCTACACGTAGTTAAGTATTAAAATCTGCCGCTAGAAGTAGTATCAGTAGCTCAGCTCTTGTCAAGGTGAGAAAAAACGTGAAGAATTTTTTGTTATATGCAGTGGGATAGAATACGTTTGTATATGCATGTGTGTGCATGCAATGACATGGACTTTTCGTTGCCGTTGTCGTACTTATTTATTTATTAGAATTTTACCATCATTTATACTGATGTATGGATCTGGTGTCCCCTTGATTTTTTTCTTATGTGCACTGTCTCAGATTGTCAGCAAAATTTCATGCGCCTCTCGAAATACATTGGTCTTTGGTTTCGTGAAGTTTCCCGCTGAATGCAGAATATAGCCGAATTACAGAAGCGTATACTGAAATATTAGGTTGTGACGAATTAAATGGCACTGGCTCGCGCAATTTTTTTGGCGCGTCTTTACGCGTTTGATCTAGAACAAACCGTAACATGTGGCATATCATTCAGAAGCGCAAACTTTGCTCTACCGGTGAGTACCAAATTTTCTATGCAAAAGTGGGAAAACTTTAGAGTTTCATTGACTTTTTTGCAGATGGACAAAAGGGTAATCCGAGGCATTTACTTGTATGAATTCAGGCTAGGCACTACAGCTAAGGAGGCGGACGAGAAGATCAACGCCGCATTCGGTCCACAAGGATATTCCACAATTCGGACGGCGTATCGTTGGTATCAGAAGTTCCGGAATGGAGATGAGAGCCTGGAAGAGCATGAAGGTCGTGGGAGGCATAGTGATGTTGATGAGGACAAGCTGAGAGATGTGGTAGAGGAGGATCCACACAAAGGTACCAGAGAGATAGCGAAGGTTCTTGTCGTCAGTCACAACACAGCTGCCCGGCATCTGAAGGAAATTGGAAAGACCAAAAAGCTGGAAAGATGGGTGCCTCACGAGCTGTATGAGGAGCAAAGAAACCGACGATATGAGATCTCGTCCGCACTGCTTCTACGGAACGAAACGGACCCATTCCTTGATCGCATCGTAACCTGTGAAGAGAAGTGGATAATGTACGACAACAGGCGACGATCGGCACAGTGGGTGGACAGCGATGAGAGCCCCAAGGTTTTTGCGAAGCCGGAATTGCACCAAAAGAAAGTAATGGTGACAGCATGGTGGTGTTCGCTGGGAATTATTCACCACAGCTTCCTCCCTCCCGGTGAATCCATCACGGCAGAGAAGTACTGCATTGAAATTGAAGAAATGATGAAAAAGTTGAAGGATATCCGGCCGGCCTTGGTAAGCCGAAGGCGAGTTCTCCTTCTGCACGACAATACTCGCCCCCATGTAGTACGAATGACGTTGCAGAAATTGAATGAGCTGAGCATTGAAACTCTAGCACATCCTCCGTTTTCTCCCGACCTCTCCCCAACAGACCACCGTTTCTTCAAACATCTCGGCGACTTCTTGGTAGGGAAAATATTCAAATACCAACAGGATGCCGAAAGTGCCTTCGAAGATTTCGCCAATTCCAGAACTTCTGATTTTTATGCTACTGGGATAAAAAAGCTTGTGTCACATTGACAAAGACGTTTAGAATCAGAAGGTTTTTATTTCGATTAATAAACTTGCCTACAAGCCGAGATATTAACTGTTTAAATTTACAGTGGTTCAGTGCCATTTATTTCGTTACAACCTAATACTTTATAGCACAAACGGTTTCTGATTAAATGTACTCTTAAGTTTACGGGTGGGATGTCTACTACTCTGACCGAGTCTTGGAGGTCTGCCTTGCGCAGCGAAGCACGGATCCATGCAGTGGTCTTACCTAATATAAAAGGCACGAAGAAAAGTATTTTTCCTTCTTGACGGGGTGTTACCGTAATCCACCACCTGCAGCAAGTACACTATTCATCCGTTGGATAGCTGTTATTTTGGGAGATGTAGAGTACTGTTATTCTAGAAACAAACTTCAAGTATTCTTCACTTGATAATTTTGTTCTTTTTTTTTCTGGAAAACCACTTCATCGTCATTGTCCCTATAAGAAAGCCTACACTTCGCCCACTTGCGATTTAAGATGGCTATAAAATATTGCTTTACATCATTCGTTGAAATTGATAGACTTAACTTATCCCAGGTATCCGCGATGAAGTTTTGTCGTTCTTCCAACAGACAAAGAAGTTCTCAACATGCCAGATGAAATGCGTCAATCGAGCAGTGGGTAACTGCAAGAAGAAGAACAAGTAAGTAAATCTGCGAGTACTTTATTTATATATGTCAATCGAGTCGATTATATCTATTCATTTTTATTTTTTGCAAAACGTACAAAAACGCGCAGTGCATGACAGAACATGCCGAACAGCGATAGATAAGAAAAATGAAATTAACACGAAACGTGATCAAATTTACTATGAACCACTACAACTTTACAACTTGCAGTATAAAAGAATAAAAGACGCGAAAGAATAATTTCTTTGCAATGGAAGGGCATAAAGCTGTCTTCCTTCCTGTTAGGTGAGACGGTCCCTTTATGTGATCCTTTTTCTTTGTGTGACCGAAAATATGGCATATATATCGGAGATAGCAGTGCAGGGATTTTAACCCGTAATGAAAGAAGTTGTCAGGGAATCTATAAGAACGGAGCCATAGAGACCTGAGGTGAGAGGATTTCTTTAGGCTCCTTAAAGTAGCCTAACCACACGGATTCATAGTTGAAATTGTCGTAACTCGGTTCATACACAATATTTCATCAAAATAAATTCCGCTCAATTAAACGTCGCTTTTCCAACATTTCTGCGAGGCGTGCATTTGGATCCATCCTTTTCGGAGGGAGCACATAAATAAAAATTATTAAACAAATTGGCTTAGTATTTATGGAGCGGCTTCCAGTGAACAGAATAGGACTCAAATAGCGAACAGAGAAACACGCAAACGAACAAAAAAATACACGCGGTTGTAATAGGTTGTCCCGGTGGGAAAGGCGTATCCAAACAGAGCTAACTGCTACCTGACACATTATAACCGGGATCTATCATAGTTAGAGGGCTTATAAGGCAGCATACCGCTGCTGGGCCCTGATTATCCTATAGAACGCGCTCCATGAATACCAAGTCAACTTGTTCAATATTTTTTTAGTTGTGTGCTCCCTCGACTAGGATAGACCGCATTTGCACACTCCTCTACAATAAAAATCGGAGTCATTTCGGAGCTTTAAGTAGGTTCAGATTATGAAACGCCTGTCGTCGCAGGTTTGCATCGAAAGCTCGGAAAAAAGTTTTATGCAGTTGGAGAAATGTCTGGAGAATATGAAGGATAAGGAAGAACATTGACACCTAACTGCATTATTTTCTGTCGATTGACATTCGAGGAATGAGACCGAGAGTTACCCTGGAGCAGGACGGGTTCCTTTGTGTTCTCCACTGCCGACCGCACCTTTCGCACCGTTCAAACAAAATTTATTTATTTATTTATTTATTTATTTTGTACGTGAACAATCACGCATGTTAAAACGAAAACAAACAAACAAACAAGATCATGTTAATGAACAGGAAAACACAGAATGTGAAAACTAGTACAGTACCGCCGCTAAACATTCAACCAAACGACGTTTGCGACGCAAAAACGCGTTTTTTTGCGTCGCATCATGATAACTTTTTCCAAAGTAAAGACTTTGTCACCAAAATTTGCAGAGGCGCCTACCATCATCTTACCTACCACTGGGCATGCGATCGTCATTCAAAAATATGTGGAAGCCTGAAAACCAGTGCCGCAATTAAGGGGGTCTTAATCACTGTGACCTGACCCCAAAACCGTCGCCGAGTCTCGCTTAATTATGTCCCAAGGCACAAGTGGTGCTGCCCAGTTCAATTTTAAAATTCTTAAACATAATTAAATTTTATTTTTCTGCCATTGACGGTCTTCCCCTGGTTGCGACAATTCTTTTGGTACCAAATTTGGCAGGAAGATGCTCACTTTGAACTTCAACCGATTTCGTTTTTTCAACGGAAGAATTCTCAATCTAAAACCTGTGATTGTAGCTTGCCATCTACTCACGTTTAAAGAAGGAAAACGACATAGAAAATTTACGTGGCGAGTTGATTTTGGGAATTTGGATGCTTCCTGCAGTTCATCAAACTGCAAGTGAACATTTGGTAAACAGCACTCTTCGGCTGCGAATATCTTTCTCCTAAGCGAACGGGTTAGTCTAAAAATACGTTGACTTACCAGACACAATGTAGAGATTTTAGTTATCAAATATCGAGAAGCCTGGTGATCAGGCGGCACAATTTCAACCGGTTAAAGTCACGACTTCCTTCAAAGGTGTGACTGCCTTTCAACAACGTTTCATGCTGAGTCTTCGCAGAAAGAAAGCTGGAAAGCCCAGTATTATAATTGTGTAATTTTTCGCCCAAAATTTTCAACCAGTTCGGACGCCAACATTTTGACGCAGCAGATCGAGCACTGATGTAGAGGCCCCCTTCTACAAACACCAACAACTTAGCAAGCCATTAAGAAACTTCTTGGAGATACCGGTCAATAAGCCTTTTGTATTGCCTCAATGAATTTGCCACAACGATTTTCTTAGAAAACTTTAGGAACTCAGAGCCAGCCCGATGTGTAAAAAAGCTGATCTTACATTAGTTCTAGCTCTCGGTATTTGTATCTTGCTTTGACCATCTCTAGTGCAGGAAGGTGATACAGTATAGAAATCTCGGAGGCGAAGGCCCAAAGTACCATTTATCAACTTATACATTATGATTAAATCGTATCGTCTTCTTCGGCAAGCAACAGACTGCAGCTTGAAGATGTTGTTCCTTTCAGCGGCAGGAGGAGTGATGGTGTAATCACAGCCGTGTACTCTTATCCAGAGCTTTTTTGTGAAACTGTTTTGCCCAGACTCTAGCTTAGCGATTTCACGCTTACTTACTTATTTATGGGTTGCAAGATGCTATAGTGGGTCAAACCTTCGCAGGACCACCAAACAGTTAACATAGCTTGTTTAGGATGGAGATCCGGCTTAGGAAGGTCTACTGGTAGGGGAACTTATCCACCCAGACATATCCTTCATTTGTCCTATCACTCAGCACCCATTTTACTTCTATGGTGACAAAATCATCTAAAAATCGGCAGTTTCTGTTTTTTTCTGTTTCTTTTTAATCATGCCGATGAAGGTCACATGGCTTTATACCGTAGCAGAGTGGGCGCTGTTGCATTTTTCAAAATAGTTGTGTCCGGTTTTCACTCAACAGTTGCCCCTAAAACTTCATCATTCAGTAATTCTCTGACCAGAAAATAACAGGCTGGCTTGACCATCAGGTTGAAATCTCCGGAAGAAGACGTTTAAAACCAATATCTCATTTTAGGCTTAGAAGTCGGCTAAAGAATGTTGGAGCGTGAAGTCCTAGAGAATAATCACTCGAAAATCGCGTCGTCTCATGTTTTTACAAGCCCCAGTAACAACGTCTATAGGGAATGTAGGCGAAGGTATCCATCTACTTTAAAAGAAGAGGAAAGAGGTACAAAATAGCGTTGACAACTTGGCTTATTCTAGCTGGTAGCTTATTCTAGCTGGTAGATAACAACAAGCAGATCGACGAAGATAATGAACATCTCATTTTATAGAAAATACGTGAAGGGTCAGAAGGGGAGAATACAAATTCTTAGGTACACGATACACGTATAGCAGCAATTGACGACACATGTTGGAGATTGCCTGAATAAGTAAATTACATGCAGTGCTACTACATGTATGTGTCCTCAATATTAAAAGCCTGCGTAAATCAATTTAATCAAATCAAATTGTCTTTCATAGTGTTGCTAGATGTGAGTAGCTCAGCTGGTAAAGGCCTCCGCACACAGGATCGATCAGTAATGTTCAAGCGGTTGAAACCTCTCTTTTCTGTGAGGCTTCTCTAATGGCGAACTCATTTCTCTTAATTCCTGCCGCAACACGATAACATTCAAAAGATAGAGTTGATCGGGATGCAAAGCCGTCTCATGGGCGCTTAACGGCGTTATTGTGCTCTGGAGCAAAAATCACTCAAAAAGCTCTAGGTCAGGGCAACTCGGCCTCAGAGTTATACTCGCAACAAATTAGCAAAACGTTGTAACGTTATCTTATGTTTTATCCGGATCTGCTTGATACGCAAACGAACAAAGGGGTTCAATGGTGCTATCCGCTTTGCACAGTATGGGAATTCATAGAAAATTCGTGGAAATTCTTGGCGAATTCCTCTCCGTTATCAACAATTTATTCTAATATTCCAGCTGTGGTCTCATCGAGGCTCCAGACACTGTACTGGTGGAGACGCTGATGAAATGTGCAATAGACGGAGGCCTCAACACAGCAGCATTCCGAAAACTTTGTCACTGCACGGCAAGTGCTGGTGCCATGTGAGTCTCATGTATCTCAGGATTTTTGCCATCTCAGGTTCGGCATCTCCTTCCAATGCTCTTGTTGTCCTGCTATTTTGTGTAGCGTTATGTAGCGTTAATCACTATAGTATAGTGCTCGTTCTGGAATTCAATGCTATCTAAAAACGTTAATATGGAGTACCAGCGATAGAAATCTAAGCTGACGGTTTAGATAAAATTGTTTAGCTTTTTTTGCAAAAGTCTCTCCTGTCCTGTTCATGTCTGAGTAATGTTTGAGTTGGAAAAGCATGGTGGATAGCTTGAGAAAGTCAGAAATTCTGAGAAACCTCGCAGTCAGACCATGCAGTTTGGAAACGGCACGGTATTAGACGGCTAGCAGACTTTGAAGGGAATGCGGGCGCATAGGCATGATGACGGTTTCTCGAAAATGTATGTAAAGGTGTTAGGTGACAACTATACTATTAGATTGGTGAAAAAGTCTTGCACCAAAAATTTTGAAAATTTTTCAAGATTAGCAAGAACTTCCAAGGACTGTTTTGTGCCACGTAGTTGTAGCACAAGCATTCTAGAATATTAAATATACGTGACAAGTTGCTTCAGAGGGTATATACAGTGGCGTCCAAAAAGTTGTGAACGCTTGCATTTTTAGACAGAACTCGCTTCAACTCAACTCTAAAAATATGAGATTTGGATATCTTGCGACAGTTAACAAATCTTATTATATCGCATCATCGCTGCTATTCTATAGCGGTCCCTTCCATATTTCATGCATAAAAAGGGAAAAGGCGTGAAATCTGCCACAAAAGGTAGCAGCACTTCGGCAGTCTTCTTTATTACTAAAGCCAGACAACCTATACACTGAAATAATGCAGCTTAACTAGTAGCGAGTTTCAAAGCCTCTTGCGCTAATTACAGCCTCAGATCTCCTCGGCATGGAATCTAGAAGTTTGTTGTCGTCGTCGAGAACGTCGGATTCGATATCTTACCACTTCTGCAAATACTACGATTGCAGTGAAGACTGACTGACTGCGTGACTCAGACAAGGCTTCGCGACTGACTATCGCTCAGTCTCTCCTTGTTCGATTTCGTAATAAGGACTTTCTCGAGAATGTCGTAACCGAAGATGAATCCTGGGTCCTTTTTGTTAACCATACTTGGAAGGCCCATTGGCTCCCTCAAGGAGAACCCAACCTAAAGGCGGACATCCACAAGAGGAGGGTAGTGCTGTGCTGTTGGTGGGTTTCTTGAAGAACGCTCGAATGAGCTCCTTAACGACTTCACCACAGTAACAGCGAACATCTCCGCTACACAGCCACAGAAGCGATGTCATACCGCGGAAACGGCGAAAGCGGAAGAATGTTTACCTACTTCACGACAATGTCAGCCCCACGTTGCATGTTGCAGCAGCTTAGGTGGGAGGTGATGCCCCACCCACCGTATTCGCCAGATCTTGCGCCATCGGACTGCCATCTCTTCCTAGTTCTCAAGCAACACCTGAGTGATAGGGCTTCAATAATCGAACCGAACTGGAATCCGAAGTGGCCCACTTCTTCGAGTCACAGCCGACTTCATTCTGGAAAAGAGGAATTCGTGATCTCCCCATTAGATGGCACAATGTTGTAGATGTGAATGGCAGTTACTTTGTAGATTGAAGTTGCTCAAAGAACCAATAAAATTTTGAAAAAAAAATCACGCTGGTCTAAGACTTTTTCACTAGCCTAATAAAGCAATAATAGCCAGAGAAGCGACGGTGGACAGGCACAGTCGCTCCCGAAAATAAGCGGAGTGAAACGAGATGGTCTCTCGATACACACAAATGCGTTCTTAGGCAGTGCTCCTTTTTGACCACACGATTCAACCCCTTCATCCCTCATCGACCGGCCTGGTCCTATTACCGCGGCAGTACCGAAACGGGGAGTTCGTCACTACGCCTGGTTCTCTACCGTGCGACGGCGCCTCTTGTGTCCTCCCTTCTGGCGGAATTCCACAGCCTTGAGGTCAGAAACGTTGAATTATCAAAGCCCTGGATTAAGTTTATTTCTATTAGGTTGGCAACTAATTTCGTGGACTCTCAAGCGCCTTCAACAAAAGTGTTCTTAAACAAATAACAAATAACGGTTTTCAATCAAAGTAAGATCTGTTGGAACGCTGGACTGCTTCCCATTTATCAGCTACCTGGCCCATCCCTCAGCTGTAGAATTCTTGTGGTTTTGAAGCCAAGAATCCTTGGAGGTGCATTTTGACATGGTCCACATTAATAGGTCGTCCTCCAACCAAGAAGTGCTGCAGCGAGCTATAAAGGTGCTAGTCATTTGGTGCACAGCCTGTGCTGTAAGGTGGGTGAGTTAGACGCTCCCAGTTAAGGTCTTCAATTTTTTGAAGCTTCCGATTCGTGACGTGTGATCTGGCGTTATCCTGCTGATAGATAATTCTGCTTCCGAGAATCTGTCTGAACCGATTCCAGCGGAGTTCAGCCTGCGCGCGGCCAGGCTGAGAAGAGTAGATTTCAGCAGTAATGCTGGAATCGTTCTTGACGAGCTCCCAGAAGTTAACACCTTCTTGACACCACCAAACGGAGGGAACCTAGCGAACCGGGCGCCTCAAAAAAATAGAAGACCTTGACTGGGAGCCTCAAACTCATCCACCTTACAGCCGAGACCTTGCGCCGAGTGACTACTACAGTTTTAGTTCGGTGCAGTACTTCTTGGTTGGAAGACGATTTATTAATGCGGACCGGGTCAAAAAGCACCTCCAAAGATTCTTGGCCTTAAGAGCACAATAATTCTATAGCCGTGAGATAGACCAGCTGCCTGATATATGGAAAGCACTTCTGCGTTCCGAGGAATCTTATTTTAATTAAAGACTGCCATTAGTTATTTGTTCATAAACACTTTTGCTGAAGATTCTTGAGAGTCCACGAAATTAGTTGCCAACCTAATAGATTATTACTAAATGCGCTGTTATTTAACACCGGAAAAGGGAGCCTAGCCCGCTCACCGACAACCTCCCTCACATGTATCTCGTTTTTATCTATTTAAGTGCGTTAGTTTTATACTTAATTAACCTCGGTGCATATTTTTGTTGGTTGACCTCCGATTGCCGTCTATACTTGAAATGTTCGAATTCGAGAGTGTTGCTATTTTTAAATCTACCGAATACAACATAGGTGCTTTCCTTTTTGATGGTGAATATTTAGTGCGACAGGTGAATTGCGGATGCGGTACTAATGTTGGATCCCGTTCTTTACCAATTATACTTAAAGTCCTTTCTTTCAGGCACATGGACCATGTCTGCGAACGAGTGATTATCGAATAAGAAAGGCTATGCAAGATGCAGACGTGTAAATATTTTATATGGTTGTGTAGGGGACATTCTGTCCCATATTTAACCATTTCCTCAAACTTTGCCAATTTTTTTCGAGAATAAATATTTCTACCGTTTTTCGCCCCTTTTTAAACAAAAATCTTCAAAAAAGCATTTATGTGCATGAGGTTCAATTTGTTCGTAGGCTCGCTTCCTATGTCTGTATATGCCGGATACGGATTCAAGTTGCCTCCACGATATCATGTGGAGAGCGTAGCCCATACTAAGAAAGATTCACCTCTATGAACTTTGCCGTGTTTCAACATCTTGTGAACAAAATTCAATTTGGCATTCAGTACAGTACGTTTTCAGCTAAGCATTGATATGCGTGTCTTTCTACAACTTCTGAGATGCGACGTTGACAAGCTGAATTTTCACATCTGCAGGAAACATTAAATGTTTTAATTACTATCTCGCTAACCTTACTAACGCAGAGTGGCATCGGCACTCTTGGTGGATCGAATCGTGAGTGCATCCTTCTCTTCGAAGTACTTTGGTGGGGCCCTCTTTGCCTTCGGAAATGAGGGCTACGGGATAGAGTGCAACTTCAATCTTGCACTACGTTAAGGCCTCTGAAGACGACGATCTCGTCGAAACGTTGGGCCACGCATAAATAAAAAAGATTCACCATAATAACCTCGTTTTGGCACAATACTAACACTTGAAGAACTATCTTGAGAATTTTCTCAATTGCACAACGGCAAGGCGCAGACATGTAAATAATTTGTGCGGCTTTGAAGAAGACAGTCTCCAAAGGTTCAGTCTCATATTTAACTATTTGCTCCTTCTTCGCCAGTTTTTTTCTCGAGAATAAATATTTACCCACCTTTTCACTTGTTTTGCAATAATCTAAGAAAAAACATTTATATGCATGAAAGGTGCAAGACCTATTTGCTCGTATGTCGGCTTCTTATCTGTCTATAGACCGAACACGCATTAAAATTGCCTTAACAATATCACGTGGGGGGTGTTGAAAGATTCATTTCCAAGAAAAAGACTGAAAAGACTGAAAAAGATTCATTTCCATGAAATTTTTGTATTTCAACATCATATGAACAAAATTCGATTTGATATTTAGTACTCTGCGTTCTCAGCTAAGCAATAATATATGTATCTTCTTACAACCTCTGCGATTGGACGTTGACCAAACGAAACTGAGATTTGATATCTGCAAAAAGCGTAACGTTTCAGTACATAACTATAATATTTCGTAAATATGGATGAAAAATTGCCCACAAAAGGCAAGATGTCATTAGAATAAACCAACCAAAAATGCGTCTTGGTGAAGAAACCAGCTTCCTGAGTTCCGCATTGAATGCGATAGTGATCAGCCTGAATAAGATATTATAAATAGCTTTGTATAATCCCTCTGGTGCCGTCAGCAAGGCGCAAATCGAGCGTATCCGAGTCGAATTGGTTTTGTATCTCATCTATGCTGTGACGATGCATTTTTTATTGTTTTGTTATAAGCATGAGTTTTCAGGTTTTCAAATATTTTCGTAGTTGCAGTATTTATTTATCCACGTGTTGACATAAGCTTATTCAATGTTAGTAGAACTTTCGTAAGCCATTAGATATCAACACTCTTCAAATTCTATAGGAGAAAGGTCCTTAATGCATGGAAGAATGAATGGAGCCTTTCAAATTCTTAGAGGTGATTACGATGCCATTGTCTTCAAGAACACCTATTTGAGACATAGTTTAAAAAATGAAAAAACAAACGCATTTAGTAGATGCATGACGGGAAAAACGAAATGAATTTACCAGCGATAATGAATAATGATTATTGAATTATTCCTAAAAAATGCTAGGATACCCTGAGTTCTTTCCGTAAAGCATCGACTTACGCGTCCGAAAGGTGCAAGAGATTCCAAGCGACCATTGTGCAGCACCATTTCTTCCATTTATTTTCGAATTGATTTGCCAGATAGAAATAGGTGAAAAGTTCGACTCCGAATACTATTCCTTGCAGAACCGCCTAGAAATACATGGCGTTATCATTTTTCCAGCAGTCACGCTTCCGATTAATGGAGGTGTTAAAAAGATATAGTCCTCTAATTATTATATCAGCTTCGAAAATCGCATTTCTTTCGGTACTAACTATACTTCGGACCGAATCGAATAATTTCGAGTGAATATTCGAATAAATTCGAATATTCGAATATTCATTATTCGAATATTCGATGAGACCCAAAATTCGAAAATATTCATTATTCGAATATTCGATGAGGCCAAAAATTTGAAAATATTCATTATTCTGTCTGTAGAGTTGCTGAGCTCTTCACGAGGTTGGTAAACGGCTTTATTGGTGGCTAACGTTTCGGCTGGATCGCCTTCTTCAGAGCCTGAAAGGGGTCAAGTCAATTAGGAGTTACCCCACCAAACATCTCTTCAACCTTACAAAATTCAATGTCAAATTTTTGGAAGCTTGAACAAAGGAGAGAATCCGAGTATCGTACCTCACCACAGTCCACTAAAGGACCAAAGGAAGCCGCACAGGGTAAGCAGGGGTACGGGACAGCACCTACCCCAGGTTAGAATGCGAGACTGAGGTAGGGCTTGAGTTCGCGCGTTATATACAGGCATTCCCCCTTCCGGTTGACCTTGGGACCTCTGGAATAGATCCAGAACGCCTCAAGGGCTTTGCGCGCCGACGTTTGAACCTCGTGTCCCAGAATCCTCACCTCAACTCCAAAATCCTCCCCTCCATGAGAATTGATCCTGTGGTAGCCTAGGGCAGTGGATGCCCTAAGCTTCTCCTTGCCATCCAGATGCTCCTTTATCCTCACGTGCAGAGGACAGCCAGTTTCGCCGATGTACTCCTCGCCACACGCTTGACAGGAGATCAGGTAGACTACACCCGATACGGTGCAGTCGCCTTCCTTTCCCCCTGGGCAAACCACACAATTGGGGGTCCCACAAATGCGGTCATATAGTCGATTGCAGACCAACCTGGTCTTAAGGTTGTCAGGTGGAAGATCAATGACCGCAACCAAATTTTCTAACCCAGATCTCCTCAGACACTTCCGTATAGAAGTGCTCACTTCATCGGAGACGAACGGCACCAGAAAGGAATTTTCGTTGTTGGGGTAGTGCCGTTTTCCTGAACCGCCCTCCCCCTCGATCTGAACGAGGGTTTACGGAGAGAATAGCCGTTGAGAACGGCTATCTCCCGAGCCACTTCCAGGGATTCCTTCCGCTCACCTTCTCCTGTACACACACTAGTTGCCGTTCGGAACATGTTCCTTACTACCGCTTCCTTTGTCCAATGAGGGTGTGCCGATCGACTATGGACAATTATGTTTTTGCAGCTGGGCTTTCGATACCACTTGGTGATATAGTTATTCCCTGCCAGCTGAACTTGGACATTGAGGAAAGGGAGCCAGCTTCCACAAGGCTTTTCCCTTGTAAGTTTGATGTATTCGGACTGGCTGTTCATAACCTCAAAGCACTTGTCCATTTCATGTTGCGTGGTGGTGACGATGAAGCAATCATCCACATATCGGCAGTATAACAAAGGAAGCCGTGACACCACCGGTGCCTCGATCTTTGACATGAAGGCAACGGCTAGTGTGGGTGCTAGTCGTTGTCCCATAGCCAATCCCCTTATTTGCGCAAAATACCTCCCGGACCACCTGAAGATATTGCACGATAGACACTCTTTAAGGAGTGTCATCAACTGGCCTATGGAGAAACCAAACATGTTAATTGCTCCTTGGTGTTGGCTGAGGAGCTCGAAGATGGCTTCCATAGCGGAATCGTTTGACACATTGGTGTATAACGCCGCAACATCAAACGACTCCATGACGCAGGTGGCGCTAAGCCGCGTTCTCCGGAGGCATTCAAGGAACATATTGGTGTTGCTAAGGTGAGCCGGAATAAATTTTAGCAGCTGGCCTAGAACGGAGTTGAGAAGCCACCCGATTTTGTCCGTTGGACCACCCACGCAGCTAACTATGGGTCTGACCTTAATGGCAGCGGGGTTGACTGAGGCCAAGTTGTCGTCTGGTGAAAACTTATGCGTCTTAATAAGTAAATATAAGACCGGACAACTAGGACACTTAGACTTTAGGCGGTTTATCATGCCTGGTCCCCATCCCGCTAGCTTTCCTCCTTGACCCACGCCTTGTAAAGTCTACGGTACTGCGCTTGAAATTCCTTTACAGAGGACGTGCGGTATAGAGATGTGTCTTCAAGGTGGCACTCGGCAATGGCCCTATCCAGGTGGCTTGGTATTACAACAAATTCCCCACCTTTGTCACTTATGGAGAGCCTTATGGCTTTGGACTTGACAAGGTCACGCACCTCCCTGATGCCCGCCATCTGCGATCTAGAGAGGTTGGATTGTTGGCCTTGTATGCGATAATGCCTGAGAACCCTGAACACTTCATCAGCGAATAGGCGAAAGCTTACATCAACTTGGATGTTCGGTTCCTGCTGCTTGAAGTGTGTTTGAGGGAAAGGAATTGTTGGCATTAGACTTAGCTGCATTGGCGGTTGAGTTTGAGAATCCGCTCGAGCTTTTTGCCGGAGTCGGTCTTGCAGCTCGTGGAGACCACAGATGACCCTGCGCATGAAAAAGCTTGAAATGGGTTGAGATGGAGAGAAACTTGGACCTAATTCCAAAACTGACAGCGCGTTTTCTGACAAAGGGAAGTTGCCCATAACGGTTACCCTCGATGCCCGTTGACCTGGCGACCCTGACGCGACTGCCATTGGCTCAGTGTGTCCACGGCTGGATACGGTACTGGATGATCCCTCCTCTTGTTCACGCGACCTACTCATAAGATCATTGAATTTCCTCTGTAAAGAAGATTTGATGTTAGATCGGATACACTCGCAAATTGACTTAGACCCCTCCACTATTCTCCTCCAGAGGCGCCCCTCCAAAAGCTTTACACAATGTTGCTCTTTTGCCACACACTTACACAACATCGAGTACAGCAGATCTTGTTTGGTGCGCAGTGCAGCACGGAGTAGGCGCAGCTCGATCTCCTTTAGTCGGCGGTCGTTCTCTGGCTTGCCGCACACGTCGTGGAGTCGTTTTCTATTCGTTATTCGAATATTCGACAAGGTCCAAAATTCGAATATATTCGTTATTCGACTATTCGACGTGCCCCAAAATTCGAGTATATTCGAATATATTCGGCGCTACTGAGATAGACTACTGGGTGTCAGTTTTTGCGCCTTCTGGATATAACTCGCCTAAAGTCAAGTATATGAAAAACTAAGGATATATTTGAGCTCAGCATCTCGAGCTCTATCGTTTGATATACACATTTCATATGTAGCCATAAAATTATTCGAAATTGGAAACATATTTAATTATCTAAGCTTGAAGGCCGACCTATGATGGACTTGAGAAACATGAATGATGCGGCCAATGTCGACACCTGTCGAAAGTACTTCATTGTCGGTTTGTTTGGTCTACCGTTGGTGTGGCTTAGGAACACAATCTGGTTCTTTGGTTGAGGCTTTCTTCGACAGCAATCACCGGCCACCAATACCAATCGGAAGTATGTCACGCTGAGTGCTATAGGAGCGATCTTTTGGTTAATAGTAATATGTGTCTGGCAGACCATCTTCCAGTCGTACCGTTCGAAAAGTGTCGCATGGGCGGACTACTTGGCATTCATCTTCTCAGTCGGAAGGGTATAGACTGGCTGCGATCTTACCCCAAATTGCCACAGCATCATTCATCCTTCTCAAAGTCCTTTTCTGTGATTCACTTGTAGGAGACCTTATTTCTCAGCTCAACGACGAGGTGTTTCCTCACTCAATTGTTGTTTTTTCTTGTCCGGGTTTGTAACATAAAACATCATATACATATTAACATAATGCCGAGTTAGCCTAGTGGTTAGTAGGGTAGTTTCATGCACAAACGGTCACAGGTTCGACTCCCGGCTCCGGCACGCCATGCCCTGTAAAAATTGCAAAAATGGCAACGGTTCCAGCTCAGGCTCAGGTTTACAGGCCGGCTGATGGAGAAACCTCGTCACAAAACCATGATCACAAGTCGCAATAGAATCAGTGTACAGGCTAGGACGTCACCCGGAAGTGGCGCACAGAACCCCGCCCGAGTTCTGTGGTCAGTATGCGAGGGCTACCGAGGGCCGAACGACCTCGGCTAAAGAAGCTAGTTCGACTGGGGACTCTGAATGTGGGAACGCTGACCGGAAGATCTAGGGAAGTGACTGACCTGATGAAGCGCAGAAGGACACAAGTCCTGTGTCTGCAGGAAACGCGATGGAAAGGGGCGAAAGCAAGGGACATCGGAGAAGGGGTCAAGCTGTACTACAACGGAGAGGACACCAACCGGAACGGGGTAGGGATAGCTGTCGCGGAGTCCCTCAAGGATTCAGTAGCGGCTGTCCAAAGAATAAACGGCCGCATCATGTCACAGCGGCTGGACACGAAGGAGGGTTAAGAATAAACGGCCGCATCATGTCACAGCGGCTGGACACGAAGGAGGGTTACTGGATCATCATGTCTGTCTACGCTCCGCAGACCGGATGCTCCGAGCACGACAAGGATGATATCTATCTCTCGCTCGAGGAAGCCATAAGGTCCGTACCAGAAGGCGATTACCTCTCCATAGCAGGGGACATGAACGGGCATGTGAGGAGTGGCAGAAGAGGAGTGGAAAGGGTTCATGGAGGTAAAGGGATCGGCCTGATAAACCCGAATGGAGAACGAATTCTGGATCTGGGTATCGCTCACGACCTGGCTGTGTGTAGCACCTTCTTCGCGAAGAGGGAGAGCCAGAACGTGACCTATGCTAGCGGAGGAAGAAGGACGGAAGTCGACCACATCCTGGTTCGAAGGGCTGTCCTGAAAACAGTCCGGGATGTGAAGGTCATTCCGGGAGAAGACGTGGCATCACAGCATAGACCCTTGGTAGCCGACCTTAGCATAACTCTACCCAGCAGGCCCAAAGTGAGGACGGAACCCAGGATCCGCTGGTGGAGACTGCGGGGTTCAGAGCGGAACGAGCTGCGAATGGCAGTGCTCGAAGCAGGCCTTCCAGATCCAGCTGGTCCCGTGAATGAGACCTGGAGGAGGGTAGCCCAAACAATCCTGAGATGTGCCAAGGAAACCCTGGGAGAAACAAAGGGCGAAGCCAGAGGGGATAAATCGGCATGGTTCTGGAACGAAGAGGTGCAGGCTGCGGTGAAGAGGAAGAAGGAGGCCTACAAGCTGTGGCAGAAGACGAGGGCACCCGAGCATTTCACAGCCTACAGGAAGCTGAAGAGGCTGGAAAAACAGCTGTAGCGAAGGCAAAGAACGCGGAAATAGATGCTCTGTACGAGAAACAAGACGGGCCAGAGGGAGAGAAGTTCGCCATCCGCCTGGCCAAGGCGCGTCATAGAGCTAGCCTCGACATTTGAGTAGTGAAGACTGTAAAGAGTACTGACGGTAGGGTGTTACGGAAGCCGGCCGAGGTCAGAGAGAGATGGGAGGAGTACTTCAAGGAACTCCTGAACGACGAGTTCCCTCGTCGGGAGGCCGAGGAAGAACAACCAACGGAAGGACCCATCCCACCCTGGACACAAGAAGAGGTTCGCAAGGCCATAGGGAAGATGAAACTCGGAAAGGCAGCAGGGCCTGACGGTGTGCCAGTAGAGGCTTAGAAGGTGCTTGAGGACCTCGGAATCAATGGCTGACGCAGTTCCTCAACAGGATCACGAAAGAAGGTAAGATGCCGGATGACTGGAGGAATAGCACCATAGTCCCCATCTTCAAGCAGAAGGGAGACGCTTCCGAATGCTCCAACTACCGAGGGATCAAACTGATCTCACACACGATGAAGATCTACGAACGACTGGTCGACTCAAGGCTGAGGGAGATGGTACCATCTCCCAGGTGCAGTGGGGCTTCATGCCTGAGAGTTCCACCACAGACGCCATCTTCATCGCTCGTCAGGTGATGGAGAAATATCGGGAGAAACGAAAACCCTGCTACCTGGCATTCCTGGACCTGAAGAAGGCCTACGACAGGCTAGCTCGGGCCGTATTCTGGAATGCCCTTCGAGGGAGGGGTGTCCCGGAACGTCTGATCACGGTCATAAGGGACATGTACGAGGGCTCGAAAGCGGCGATACGAACTCCACACGGGGTGACAAGGAAAGTGTACATTACAGTGGGGGTACACCAAGGGCGGCTCTGAGCCCGTTCCTCTTCCTGCTGACGCTTGACTCTATTGTGAACCACCTTGAGGAAGGCCCTCTCAGAACGATCCTCTACGCGGACGACATCGCCCTAGTAGCCGACAACCAGGAGGAGCTGGAGGAGAAGGTGCAGCTGTGGCAGAGAGCCTTCGCAGAGAACGGCCTACGGCTGAACGTGAAGAAGACGAAGTTCATCAGCTCTGATCAGTGCGCTGGATCGATCCTAGACTGCCAAGGGGAAACGGACGAGAAAGTGGAAGAATTCCGCTACCTCGAAAGTGACCTATTCGAGGAAGGAAGTGTGGACCAGGCGGTCAGGGGACGGATAAATGAAACCCTGGGTAAGGCGCAGGAGCGGCAACTGCACGCGGCGGAGATGAGGATGCTGAGGTGGGCATGTGGATGGACCCGTCGGGACAGGGTGCGAAACGAAGATGTTAGGGCAGTGATGAAGACAGCCCCGATCTAGCTGAAGATGAGAGAGCAGCGCCTGAGGTGGTATGGACACGTCCTCAGAAGACCAGAGGATCACCCCACAAGATTGGCCCTAGATTTCGAGGCACCCGGTAAGCGTCCGAGAGGAGCCCCAAGGAAAAGATGGAAGGACGTCATCAAGAGAGATCTCGCCGAAGTCGGCGCCACAGCAGATGACGCCCTTGATAGGATGAGGTGGCGACAGATCACAAGAACAGCGGACCCTGCGAATTCGCGGGACTAAACGCTCAGGAGGAGAAGAAGAAGATACATATTAACATAATGCCTTTAAATAACATATCATGTTTGAGATTACGTTTATTTCTGTATTTGCTTTAGAGGGTCATTAGAAGCCGTAGAATATCTACTATTTCAACCAAAGCATTCTCTATTGATAAATTTTGTGGCTAGAAGCCGTAGAATGCTTACAATTTCAACCAAAGTATTCGCTATTGATAAATTTTGTGGCACTATGTCAGTTGTGCGTTACGGTCGGAATTCATTAAGATTAGAAGAGTTTGGATTTGAAAATTGAAGACACGATCTTACAGAAGAAATTAGAAAAAAGGCATTTAGCATAGGGCTCAATTTGACTTTCAATTCAAATACATCTGTCGTATACTTCGGACCGAATCGAATAATTTCGAATGAATATTTGAATAAATTCGAATATTCGAATATTCGGTGAGGCCCAAAATTCGAAAATATTCATTATTCGAATATTCGATGAGACCCAAAATTCGAAAATATTCATTATTCGAATATTCGACAAGGTCCAAAATTCGAATATATTCATTATTCGAATATTCGACAAGGTCCAAAATTCGAATATATTCATTATTCGAATATTCGGTTTTTCGTGAAACCGAATATATTCGATTATTCGTTTATTCGAAAAAATTTTGGAAGGACACAAGTATAGTACTAACTAGCTTGTGGTCTCTTATGGCAAATGTCTTCCACCATTTGAGTCAGAAGGTTTGTCACGCCTTCCATTGGTTGAGTTAACTGGTAGAGGTGGAGTCCAGGTTACTCGCTGACCACAAGGGCAAGATTCATCTTCTGATGGATAATGCGAGGGCACACTTTGCAAAGACTGGCAGAGCCAGCTAGGAAGCTGAACGTCGTGTGGCTATCAAGGGGTCACATTTAACGATTATTGATTCGACGAATTTAATGAATTAACGGCATTCTTCGTTAAAATCTGGCTTAGCGACCCAACGGAAGTTTTCGGAAATTTAACGAACTTTTTAACGGACTGTTTTCTCAGTGAATTTATTACATTCCTCCTTTGTATTCGCTAATGTTGCAAATCTCTCAATGTTGATTAGGACTATTCCTGAAAAAAAGCATTTAAATCAGCAAGAACATTTTTCAATGTTTTCATGAATTTGTAGGGATTTTTGGAAACAATACACATTAGAGGCGCGTTTAGCGCAGTCGGAGGAGATGCCGCTGCCTCGTGCACCCGATATCAGGTTTCTGGTTCGGATTTCCCGCCCAGGCCAACCAAGCCTTCCATCCCAGAATTGGTACCAGATTTGTCTGGGAAAGACAGAGCGCTGACTTCTTCATCGGCTGGACACCGCAAGTGATCTTGTGGCGAGATCCCGTAGAAGTAGAATGCGTGGCGCATCCCAAAAGAGATTGAGTAGCGTCGTCCTTTGTCCTTATCCCTTAATGCATGTTGGATCAAGAAATTTTTTCGCCGAGCACCCAAGCATGTCAACGAATTCACAAAACTACTGGTATAACCTTCTTGCTAGATATTATTTATTATTTGTTTATCAGACATGAACATAGTCCAGCATAGTCATATGCCTATCTTCACTTGGCGCTGCTTATTCCGGAATTATTACTTAATTCCAAAGTTATTACTTTTGTTTGCCACCAGGAATAGACGGAGAGAACCTCTTCGGCCGCTGGACGTATTTTAAACGATTTTAGGAAAACGCCAATAGCAAACATTTGGAAAGATACTTTTTCTGGACGCTAACATGTTGACGCCAGTCACACCTTATCGGCAGTGTGGAACGTGTGACACGATGTCGAGCCAGGATCCCGACTTTGGAAAAAATGGACTGGTTTCACGCATCAGGCACTCAAAAATCGTGCGTTCGACAACGTGTTAATATTCTTGAAAGGCTTTAAATTGTATTTTTTTCTGAACTTATTGTGTTGGTGCCCGCATCGAGATTGCATATGCTCACAGAACAATCAGCCAAAAGAACTAGGAAAGGGGAGGGGGAGTCCGGGTACCTACCTGATCGCACATTTCAAGATTCCTTGTCGGTGATCGTCTTGAATGATAACTCCATACCCGTTCCTGTTCCACACCCTGTAGATAATTTGTTGCTGACTACTCGTTTATTTTTCTGTGCTTGTTAATGCTGAATTGTTTATTTTACATTGCAGTGTTACATTATTCCTTGTACTTCAAACAATAGGCGTCATGAGTATAGCATACAAAACGTGCCTTTGGAGAGCGTAAATCACATTAGGGATTTAGGTTTCACCGTTGACGAAAACCTCAGCTTTGACACTCACTGTCAACAGGTCGCAGCCAAGGCAACTAGAGTTACATATAATATATTTAGGGCATTGTGCACGCGCAACACGTCGGTCTTATTGCAAGCCTATAAATCATTTGTACGGCCCATCCTGGAATACGGCACAGAAATATTCAATCCGTACAAAAAGAAGTCGATTTTGAAACTCGAAAGCGTACAAAACAGCTTTACATGGAAGGTCTTCATTCGTGCCTTGGGATACCTTTATGAGGAAGTGAGTCCTCCTAGAAGTGAGTCCAGAAACTTAAATTTCGGATTAAAATCTCTCCAATGGAGGAGAAGCAACTGACATGGTTATGTTCTACAAACTAATTAATGGTCTTACTGGGCTCAAGTTTAGTGATTTCCTGCAAGTTAGAGCCTCTGTCACTAGGGGGCATCGACAAAATTTGTGGTTCCAAGAAGTCGCAAGAATATTAGAAAATTCTTTTTTGTCAACAGAGCAGGGTTGGAGTACTCTAAAATTTGTAAAGCACAAACTGTACCACCTAAACTTCACGCCTTCAAAAGCATGTTGGATAAGTTTCTGGGAACCTAATTCCAAAGTTGCACTTGACCTCTCCAATGTTCACTATGGTTCTAGTATCATTTCCTCTCTGTTACGTTATGTTTCTTACTCTTCTTTTAACATCCCGTTTTAGCTAGATGTAGGTCTGTATTGTGTTGGATAGTTTGTCTGGTGATTGCTATGGAACAGTGTTGTAACATGGAATTCCATGTAATAAATACAATACAATACAATACTTGAGCTGTTGACTTCTTGAAGTTGAAATGTATAGGGCTTTGCTTCATTTTTTCACTTGAAATAATTGCCTGCAGCTAATGTTTTTAACGGAGTGTTTTAACGAAAATTTAACGAGAGTTTTCCGTTAAAAATTTCGTTAAAAAACTTAACGTACAGAATTTAGTGTGCACCCCTGGTGGCTATCCATGCATCTTACTTCCCAGTTCTCTCACCCTGTGACTTTCACGCTTTCCGCTATCTTGAGCACTTCTGCCATCGACGGCAGTTTCACAACAACGACGACATCGTGCACGCAGACGAGGAATGGGTAGCGTCACGCCCTGCTTCTTTTTGCTTAGAGCCATTTGTCTCCATTCCGAACGATGAAGGAAGGTTGTGGCCACCAAGGGATAACACATTGTTGTCTGACTAATCTTTTGTTCAGTTGCTGTCTGAATACAACAAATGGTTCGAATTTTCTCAAAACTCTCCGTACACCCTGCTATGTTAACGTACTGTAAAGCTTTCGCTTCATTTGTTCCCATCGTCTAGCATTTTCCTAATCTTTTCCTTCTCCTTCCTTGCAGCTCAGTATTGGTAACGCATCATCCAAAATAGACCTCTTCCTCAGCTAACTATGCGAGTGAATTCGACCACAATTAGTCAATTGAGCATCACTGAATTGCTATCGCTATCCAGAAAGCCATCACCAAATTACCTGTTTCAGAAAATTGATTTCTCTTTTGCGGTTTTCATCGATTCGTCCAAGGGTTTTTCGCATCTTAAATAAAAACATCTCAGAAAGTGCGACAAATTTTAGCAAAAAATTTCGCTAACCTTTGCGTTGGAAATACGAACTATTGCAACGGTTATGGCGTCCATTACAGCAATCAGGATAACAATCAATATGCCTTTGAAAAAGCCAATATTCCATAAGATAAATGTGCAAGCCTTAAAAAATTATTTTACAAAATGCCTCATTTTGCCGCTTTCAAAACAGTAGCTATTGCAAATTTCTTAGATTTTTATTCTTCAGAATTCTGCGATGGCTGAAAACCTTACCTTCAGAAATTCTGAGGTTTCAGAACAACCTCATTTTTCAAAGCCAAAATCAGAAAATGTTTTATGGTTTACAGCTTCTAGACAAAGTATTTGTTGTAGAATAGTTTCTGACATGCTTTCACTGTGGTGACAATGCGCGCCATATCATTTTCCATACCTTTCGTGTACTCGTCGTGACGACGTTTGGTTGCAGCGCTGCTTCCTGACTGGCACTGTTCTCTACCTAGCTGAGCCCTTCTACTTTTGATCCTTACTTTTTTAGACACAGCTGTTGTCTATCCTTGGTATGGGCTTTCTTTCATATGGTTTGACTTGCTGCCTTTCATTCCTCTTTGTTTTTAGCCCGCTATTGCTTACTCTCTTAGTTCGCTAATATTTGTCATGTTTTCAACAAGGTGTACTTTTTGCACATTGTAACTCTTATTAGGGGGGGCCAAAAGTAATGAGACAAAATGAAAAAAAATCTTTATCTCCTTATAACTCAATTACAACTCAACGATGCTGAGGAGTGTATTTGCCATTAAGGGCAAGGACCTTGCTGCCATTGCTCAGCCAACTTCCTGATCCCATCCTTCCAGAACTGCTCGAGCCTGGTGTTGATCAACTGCTCGATATGGTTGTCAAGGACTGCTTGGGTTTTTGTGTCCCTTCCGACTAGGAAGTCCTGTAGGCTCAAGTAGTAGTGGTAGTTGCATGGAGAGATGTCCAGCGAATACGGTGGGTGAGGCATGTGAACGTAGCCCAGCTGGCCAAGCTTATCCGTGCTTACTTGTTCCCGATGGGGTGCGGCGTTGTCGAAGAGGAGAACCTTCTTGAAACGCTGCGAATGAATAAGAGCGAGTCGCCGGCCCATCTCCTCTATTTCGTTCACCATGGCCTTGGAGTTCATCGCGGTGCTCTTGGGAAACAGCCTGCGGTAAACCGATCCATGGGCGCAGACCCAAAAGCTCCAAAGATGCTTCTCGCCGTGAACATCTCGCCGAACGAAGGTCGGTAACAATTCACCAGGCCTCACCCAGACTCGCTGCTTGGCAGGGTTAAGGTAGAAGACGTACTTCTCATCTTGCGTGAATATTGAGCCCAGGCTGCTCGGGGTTGGGAATTGGGGGAGATTTGAGCGACACAGGTCGACTCGTCAGACTGGGGTTTCGGCATGAGACAGGCTGGGGTTTTTGGCATGCCTCTGGAAAGAGCGGAAGTGGTAACTTTTCAGATGGGCTTCAGTAAGTAGCATACAAACATACAAATACAACAAGCACGAAACCAGACTCCAGCCGCGAGATATATGGACACGGCGTGGGGTGTCTCATTACTTTTGGCCCCCCCTAATAGAATAACCAGCAGTCAGACTTGACAAGAAATCTCAGCTTTAATTTGGCAAAATTATTACAGAAGATTTTGTTTGTACTGAGTAGCTATATAGTATCTATAGTATCTCTGTCGGAGTACATCAAGGGTCTGCGCTCTCCCCTCTACTCTTCGTCGTCGTTATGGATGCCATATCGCGTGATCTTCAGCAGCCAGTCCCTTGGACGCTGCTTTATGCTGATGATGTAATGCTCGCTAGCGAAGATAAGATTGAACTCCAGCGGCAGGCACAAGCTTGGTGCGATCGCATAGAGAGATTTGGACTCAAGCTTAATGTCAAGAAGACCGAGTATATAACGACTGATGAAGATGAGTCCAGCTCCATTAAGGTAAATGGCATTGAGCTGCCACGTACTTCGGTATTCAAGTACTTGGGATCAGCAATCGCGTCCGATGGCGGTTCACTCGTTGAAGCCAACACACGCGTGAATGCAGCGTGGTCCAAATTGCTCTCACTGACGGGAGTGCTCTGGGACAAGAAGATACCAGAGCGTCTAAAGTCGAAGATCTACAGAGCAGTCGTCCGACCTGTAGCTATTTACGGAGCTGAGTGCTGGCCCGTTACCAAAGAAATTAAAAGGCGCCTCAGCGTAATGGAAACGAAGATGCTGCGGTGGACGGCCGGAGTTACGCGTTTGGATCGAGTACGCAACGACTCCATATGGCAGAGGTTCGGTGTCACCCCGATATTTGAGAAGATGCGCGAAGCTCGTCTGCGATGGTACCGCCACGTACTTCACGCAAATAATAACACCATCCGAAAGAATGGTCTTATCGTTGATGTGCCCGATAGGCGGCCACGAGGGCGACCAAAACAGCTGTGGTTTGATACGCTGCATCAGGACTTGAAGGTGTCTAGGTTGCACCCTGATGAAGCATTTGATCGGGAAAAGTGGCGCCAACATTCTAGGGAAGCGGACCCTACAACTAAGTGGGACAAACGCTAAAGAAGGAGAAGAAGAAAAAGAAATACAGAAGATTTTTTTGCTGCCTAGTATAATTATGTATCGCAGAGTGCTTTTCTATGTTATTCTATTTGCTGTTTTGCTGAAGGCTTATTACATCTATATAAAGGTTCGAGGGTAACAGTGCCAGTTGGTTCTTTTTTAATGGCTGTCTTCATTATTTGCGACCATTGGTGCTATAATTTCCTTTCAATTTTCTCTATTTTACGCAACTTGGCTGTTTCACTGAATCTGTCTCCATCGATTTTCTCCATTTTCTTTCTTTCCAGCCAATATTCTGATGTATTTGATTAACATGCGGCACACTGTTTGGTAAATAAATAAATAAATAAATAAATAAATAAATAAATACATTTGAGTTTAACAAGATTTGTTTCACAACAACGCTCCATCGTTTCGCCTTTCGAAAATTCATTTACGAGCATCAGCCAACAACGAAAGTTTTGTATGCAGCTGCAGCATGCGGCTTTTGCCTTGCGCTGTGTTATGGAGACGTTTTCATGTAGTTGCTACAAAGGTTGTTTAGCAATTGAATAATAAATATCAGATTTGTGGTTTTTTGTGACGATTTTCAAACAAAAAATATAGGAACAAAAGTGAAAAACTGCAAAGGTTAAGAGAAGCGCTTGCAGTGAACCCAAACACACTTTATTATCTAGTTCAACTATGTTTGCAAAAATCAGACTGCGAAGGCGAGGGTAAAAATTCAAGTTGAATCGCGCATCACTGATACATTCTGTGCAAAATTTTTCACTCTATCAGAGTAAATAATTTATGTTTTAACGTTGTTTTATCTTTGTGTTCTTGAAAGACTTATTATTGAAGTATGACGAAGAAGCAGTTCCGAACGATATTATATTTTAACTTCAGAATGGGGCAAACAGCGGCCAAGACAGCTCGATAAATCAATCAAGTATGGGGACCTGATAGTGTCGGAGAAACCACTGCGCGCCACTCATCTTCAATAGCGTTTGTCCCGCTTGGTGGCGGGGTCCGTTCTTCTGGTTTGGTGACGCCATTTTCCCGATCAACGCTTGATCGGGATGGGCCTACCTTTACGTCCATATGCAATGTATCTAGCCAACATTGCTTCGGGCGTCCTCTGGGCCGTTTTCGAAAGAGTTCAAGACTCAGTCCAATCTTACGGTGTCCTCGTTAGCGCGAAAAACATAGTCCTACCATCGCAGAGGGCTTCGCGCAATTTGTCGGCTATCGGGGCGACACCGCACTTTTGTCGTGGTGTCATTACGAACGCGGTCCAATCGCGTCACTCCAGCCGCCCACCTCAGCATTTTCGTCTCCATTACACTGAGGCGGCTTTCAATTTCCGTCGTCACGGGCCAGCACTTAACACCGTACGTCGCTGCTGGGCGAAGGACTGCTGTATGCAACTTTAACTTGAGGTACTCAGGTATCGTTTTGTCGCAAAGCACCCTAATCAAGGAGCGCCATTTGGACCAAGCTGCGCTCACGCGTGCCTTCACCTCCAACTTTAGGCTGCCATCGGACGGGACTGTCGATCCGAAACACTTTAAAGTTGTAACTCGTGAGAGCTCATTGATCTTAATGAATCCGCGCTCATTCACGTCCATCGTCAAGTATTCCGTCTTATTGACGTTTAGCTTAAGACCAAACAGTGGCAAGCGATCCCACCACGCCGTGTTCGGCTTTTTCCTCACACGCAAGCACGACGTCATCGGCATACAACAGCGTCCAAGGGGTTGCCCTTTGAAGATCGCATGTAGTTGCATCCATGACGACGACGAAGAGCAGTGGGAGAGAAGGCAGGCATAACTCCAATAACTCCGCGCGAACACCCCTGGCGCCACGAAATTGAACGAGTTGTCGCGGTCCGACTGCTTCCGACAGGGACGGCGACTGTCGACCACGTTTTTCGGGTTGAAGAAGGATAGTTGGGTGAGACACGTTTGATGTCTCCTGGAGGGGAGTTCTATGCCCAATTCTATGTTGCTCGCGCTAGAGTACTGTTAACCGTTAGCAAATTAAAGTGCATAGAATCTTAACGAAGTTAGCTGATATATATTGTCATTATTATCAAGCGTTTAAAGTTTTCAGGGATTGCTGAGACGTAAAACGTTTACTAGGATTCAAAAGCAGGTTAAGGGCGCACTAATCCGTAGCGCTTTCCCTTAATTCTAACTTTGTTCTACACTTGACCGTCACCTTTCTCTAACTCACGTGTCATAGTTCACGTGTAATGATAGTGGCAAGCAACCTTTTTAGTGAACACTAAAAAATTACGTATTGCTCATTTCTATAAGCAGAAGCAGAGGCATTTTACTTCTTCCTTTTTCTTCCAAGTACCTCCACCGATGGAGTTCTTCTCTGTCATTTCATTTGGAGCTCCCTGTGTTGGCACTAGGAGGGGGTTGAACCTGCAAGGGTAACTAAGGTATTTAATGGAGTAGGCACTGGCAAAATTTCGTGCTCGGCGCCTAATCACGCATCACCGAGCGCACGTCCTCGCTTCGGCATCGCGGCGCTTGTCATATAACTTCTCGCGGAACGCGGTCGAAGGCCTTATTTAAGTTCAGGAAGGAAAGGTTTCTCTTTCTCGCGGTGCTTCTCTAACAGAAGACGAACGGCGTGTATGGCATCAACCGTTCCACAGCCGGCAACGAACCGAAACAGTGATTATTGTAAACCTGAACGACATCCTGTATACGTCCATCGACAATTCGCTCAAAGGTTTTCATGGTGTGCGAAAGTAGGCGAATCGGATGGTAGCTAGCGCAGTCCGCAGGGCTGCCCTTCTTCTTCCAAATCGAAATAGTCGTGCTTTGCTGCCAACTCTCAGGCACTTTCTTCTCAGCAACAACATGATTGAAAAACCCTGGCAGCCAGTCAGCAGGGCACGAGCCCTTCGACTTCCATAGGTCGGCCGGCAGGTCCTCAGGACCAGTGGCTCCGCCTGACTTCATCTTCCTTAGGACTACTTACTTTGACTCACTGTGATCTTTTGAAAGGTACCTTATACAGGAGATGCAAAAGGAATATCGGGATAGGCAAATTCAACAACCGAGATTTCCTCGAAGTAGTCGCACCACCGCTTCACAGCCCTCTTACGATCCATCAGAAGATGACCGCTCTCGTCGTTAATGCCAAAAAACTTCTCGATGTTTCCTGTTTGGCGACAGCGTGCTTCGGCGAGTCGGTAAAGATAGCGCTCACCACCGCGCTTCTCCAGTTTTCGTTCACATCAGCGCAGTGTGCGGCTTTAGCAGCGGCCACTGCCTTCTTTGCTGCTTTCCCCGCTTCTAGACAATTACAAACTGTTTTGTCACCGATAAATACGTGGTGATACAGCCGTTTCTTTTCCCTGACCTTTCCTCTGACATCATCAACCCACAGCCAAGCCTGCTTCTCGACCCAACGCCGTCCAGGCTTCGTTGTGCCGAGATCGAGGTGCGCAGCCCGACTTATCGCATCGGCAGCATCCTTCCAGGTTTCGTCGACAGTTGTCACCGTCGGCAATCGAATGCGAGAAATAACAGCTGCTTCCTTCTCTTTCAGTTGCCACCATTTGATTCTAGCCGTCCCGAACCGCTCAACACGTTTGCACCTCGGTGGTGTGATCTTAAGCGAGCAGATCAGTAAACGATGTTGCGTGGCAACCACTTCATACCGTAATGTCGTCTTCATACCGTCTTCGCGCCTGTGACAAGGCATTGGTCGCGACGCCTAAAAAGGACATGGTCAATCTGCGTTTTGGAATTCCCGCTATAAAACGAGATGAGGTGGGAGTCACGCTTTCGAAATTTGGTGTTCACAATGGCGAGGTCGTATGAGTCTGCATGCTTAAATATACGCTCACCATCGGCGTTCCGTGATCCATAGCCAAACCACCATGACAGTTATAGCGCTGCACCGACGTGATCATTAAAGCACGACCGCAACAATCATATCCTGTGACGGCACTTCCGCCGTCTTGTCATCAAGCAGGGACCAGAACTCGTCCTTGGTTTGCTCGGAGCAGCCTGTCTGCAGAGCATACGCGGAAAAGAAATAAAATCGTCGCTCTTCAACGACGACAACAATCTTCATCAAGCGGTCATCAAAACGTTCTATGCTTGCAATCGTGTTACGGAAACGCTCGGAGAGGATCATACCGACACCACTATGGTCCTGGGACTGCCGCACATAACAGCCTTGAAGCCACGGCCAATGTCCCTTGACCTGCGTAGGGCGACCTGTCGCCTGCATTCGATTGTCCGTGTTTGGCTCGGCTTGCAAAAGCAAGCAGTTTCTAGTGGCACCACGTGCAGGAACGGTCATCGCCACCCACTGTGTGCCAGTGGTTCAGTGAATTTCGGACTCAATTCGGACCGGAGATTTCAGCCTCGAAGATGACCAGTAGCAGTCATCCTAGGGCAACCCTGGACGGCAAGTTGAAGGACTTGGTGGAAGTTGACCATCCCGAACAGTTCGCGGGATCGCGGAAGAGCGAGACGTCAGTGAAACTGCTGTTCCAGATGCTTTGATACGCCTTGGGAAGGGAAAAAAGCTCAAAAACTGGGTGACCCACGAATTGAGCGAGCGGCAAAATTTGTCACGTTTCGAGATTTGTTGCTGTCTACTTTTATGCTACAAAACTGATCGGTTTTTGGATAGAATCATTACTTGTGATGAAAAGGGGATTCTTACGATAACAGAAAACGTTCGAGACAGTGGTTGAACGCCGACGAACCCCTAGGCATTTCTCAAAGGCGAGCCTCCGTCAAAAAGGTAGTGGTCACTGTGCGGTGGTCCGCGGCTGGTGTGATCCATTACGACTTTTTGGCACCAAGCAAAACGATCACAGCAGAGTCTACTGTAAGGAACTCGACGAAGTGCACCGGAAATTGCGTCAACTTCAACCAGCATCGGTCAACTGGAGAGATTCGATTCTTTTGCAAGACAACGCCCGCCAACACTTTTCATAAATCACTATTCGAAAATTGAACGAATCAAGGGCTGAAGTTCTACCTCACCCGCTATATTCCTTGTACCTCTCACCAACTACCACCTTTTAATCACTTTCAGAACTTTCTCGCTGGTAAAACCTTCACCAATCACTGGCAAAAGTGTTCTGATTTGAACGGTTTATTTCGACTAAATTCGATTAGATTTCAGAGTGTTGTGGTAGTTGAAAGTGAAGCATTCAAAACGTTGAAAACTTTCTCGACAACATAATAAAGGAAGTGATCAGAAATTCTAGCAGCACTTCAGTTGACCTGCGTAAAAAACCAAAACAAAGCTGCAATCGAAATAGCATATGCCTTGCGTGCCTTATTCTGAGCATTTCTTTTCGCTTGATGAGCGAAATTTAAAGGGCAACGAAGTTAAAACGAGGCATATTTTGTACGCTTACCCTTGCTTGGTTGAAAACAAATGTCCACATACTTTCGTCAAACATAATATCACATGCATCTGAAAAGAGGCAGATTCAATGCAGCACATTTGCTATGAGAGTTGCACTACACATTGGTTTATAGCCGGAATATTCGGATAATAGGGTAATTCAGATAAAGGTAATTTTGCAAATCCCGGACAACCATATTGTTCGGGTTGATGTCTTTCATCGGATATCCAAAAATGAGTCCTTTAAATTATATATATACATCAGAAACTTACAATACGTGCACAGGAACAATTCCAGAATTATAGACATAATCCACGATAAGACGATAATCACAATAGTGTTTGCTGTGCTGAATTAAAGAAAAAGTCAGTTGTCGAAACATTCAGAAAGTAACCCTAGAAGCTCACCTGAAAACCGTGCCATAGTGCATTGGAAAACAAATGGCAACCAAGCGATTTAGTGCGATAAAGAGGTGAGAAAATACGCAAATATTGTAGCATATTGCGAAAGATGTTGCCATTATAACCGGTGTGACTTTCAAAAATCCGATGTCGCTAAAATACTATTTAAGATTTTCATTCAAGAGTTTTGCCTCTTTTGCGTACGAACCATATAACAAACTCACAAAAACACCATAGGTGAATAAATAAAAGCAAATGTTGAACACAGCAAGGCATCAGCTGTTGATTGACTCATCAACAGCCGTCCAAACGGATTCTTCATGACCGGTATGCGAAGGTCCGTTGTGACGACGAGCCAGTTTCCTAACGATCCGATGAAGGAGATCTGTAATAATTTCTACTTGGAAGAATTTGTGGAATTTACGAACAGTTATCAAAACAACAATTTACTTGTCAGCTAAATAGTTACTAGTTAGAAAAAAGCGGTAGTGCTACCACAATCCAAACATATTCAACTCAGTTTCTTGGAATAAAGCTCTGTTCTCACCATTTACAACATCACTCGCTCAAAGAAATAATGAAAGCACTCAATACTAAGTGAAAATAAAAACGGCACGTTACTGGTGGCTTTTTGTAAACGGTTATAGTGCATGTTTTGTGACTAGTTTGTGGATTAAGGAGGAAATTTTCCTGAAAGTCCGAAGTGGTTAAGCATCAATCAAATAAATAAATATATTCATATTTGTGCGTTTTTTAGAGGGAAATGGTGTTTTGAATACACGACCCGATTGATAATTGAAGGTATCTATAACTACTCCATAGATTAATATTATAATATAGGTAATCTCGTTTTGAATGATTAGACTTAAAATGCTTACGTGGGCAATATAAGATATGCACCATTGAATAGCATCCACAGGCATAACCTAGCGTATATATCAAAAACTATAGGCCTATAAGTATCACTTCTGTGTTTCCAAGTGTATTCGAGAAAGTTGATAAAAAACATATTATGAAGCACCTTTTAGGAAATGGTGTTTTACAGAGAACCAGTACGGTTTCGTTAAGAGGAAGTCTGTAGAAACCTCTGCACTTACTGCCTTAAATGACTGATGAATGGTCTAGAGCAGTAGAATATAAGTGTCGCACAGAAACAGTCTTCTATGACTTTACGAAGGCCTTTGGCAAGGTCCTGATATCAAAATTACTCTCCAAAATAGAGATGGTAGGCATACACTTCAGAATTATAAGATGGGTTAGGAATTTCCGCTCAGGAAGAACCTACCAAGTACGACTTTAATATGAGTTCTTATCTTCATATCTCGCGTGCAGTGGTGTGCCACAAGGCGGTCTCCTATCGCCGTTGCTGTTTTTTATACATATATGTATATGTATGAGTCACCTACAGCATTTCGCGTTTTGGTGTGTTATGCAAGATGTACGCAGATAAAATAAAGATTTACAAGTGTATGAAAGGGAAGGACGATGTTAGCGATTTACAAACAGCAATCGAATATTTCGACCAATGGTCCAAACAGTGGAGATTCCTTTGTCAGCGGACAAAACCAAGTGCATGGTAATTGGTCTAAAGGCTGAGATATCGGTTCCATACAAGCTGCATTCCACAAGTCTCATGCCTGTAAGGAAAGTTCGAGACTTTAGTATTTACTACAGAACACTTGTGAGAAAAGCGAACTACGACACCTACACTCTGTTCAGACTTTCACAATCGAAAGATCTCCAAGTGTATTTACGGTTTTATAAATCCTATGTTCGACCGATATTGGAATTCGGAATAACTGTTTGGAATCCTCGCAAAAGGAAGGGCATCGAGTTTTTGGAAAGTGTTCAGAACAGTTTTACCCGAAAGCTATATTTGAGATGTGATGACGTCAACTACTTGCAGCTGCCCAATGGCCAAGAAAGGGCAAAAGCACTTGGCCTTCCAACGCTGGTTAGTAGAAGAAGAAAAACTGATCTCACTATGACGTAAAAAAATCCTATCTCACAGAGTTCCATAAATTCAGCTTCGTTTTTCGGCGTGCCGTTGACTATATCTATGAGAGGTAAGCTATGGCTCAACGTCTCGTTGGCAAAGACGATGATTAGGACGAACTTCGCTAATTATAGGAATGTCAGCCAATTCAACACGTTACTAATGGTACGTGATGACAAAATGTCGTTAGGGTTGTATGTCCAGGTTTTCTACAAACTTATAGAGAAATGACCTGTTATTGTAAATTTTTAGTCTTTTCCTAGATCATGTCCGTGATTGCATTATTTCTGATTACATTAAGCAGACACTACTTTGTAGTCATTCGTTCATTGTTTGTCCAGGTAGTACTGATTAGTTATCTGTTCATGTTCATTTTCATTTAGTCTCTTAAAAAAATTACACGTGTAATCACATCCCACGTCTTTGAATGAAACAAAAACAAAATAAATAATTAAATACAATTCGTTCATTACTATTGTGGGTTTTACCATAAAAACGTAAGAATAAACTTTTGTTCCACAGAATAGTAAAGCAACCCCATTGGTTATCTACCAAAGACGGAGGTCTTCGAGCCCATAAACATCCTCGAACTCACTCAAGGTTTAGAAAACGTTAAACAAAAAATCAACTTAAAAACTGGCTTCTTTTTTAAAAGGAGGCCTTTAGGTTTAGTTTGTCTTGTGTAATGGATTTTGCATGTCACCACTCTAGACATAGGCTTAGTAGTTCTTTTCCAATTTTTCCCATTGTCTTCTTTAAGACTCTGGTCTAAAGCTCCATTCTAATTCCATAGATTGGTGGACAGTTTTTAAATCCTATTAAAATACTAACAAGTTGTATAAAAGATTCTGCCGTGTGGTTTATTGTGGCTTATCTAGGTATGTATCGTTCGATATTTAAAAAATCCTGTAAGCGCTATCCGAAACAAAATTTCAATCTTTTAGCACAAAAATCACGTTTTTTAGCTCTTTAAAAAATCCTCTTTTACACTCACAATATAAAAAGGTATGTCAAAAATTGAATCACCATTTGAAGAGGATTCTGGCATACAAGGAAAAGCATGCTTCTAGAACATATAACAAAAAGGCACTGTTCTCCTTTATGCGGTGTAAGCTAAAGGCCCAGACAGATCTACACGTTCTTAAAAATGACAATAGGGTTTCTTATACAACTGATGTTCAAAAGGCTGAAGCACTTGCCAGCTATTTTGCCTCAGTTTTCTTTCCAAATTCGGAAGAGGGATCGAATTCTACTAGTTTTATGGAGCAATCAGACACGATTGATAATTTGGTCACAGATAGTTTAAGTGAGATCACCATACAGGCAAGAAATGTACTAATGGTAATGGAGGGGACAAAATGCTCTACTTCAGCACCTTTCGATGGCATTCCGCAAATTGTCTTCAAGAGATGTGCTCGTTCGCTTTATAAGCCTTCATCAATGATTTTCAATGTTTCACCGATTTACAGTGAAGTTTCAGAAATCTGAAAAGAGTCCATTATAACTGCAATTCCAAAGAGCCCGAAGTCCGTTTTAATTTCTTCCTTCCGACCGATAAGTATAACTTCTGCCCTAATAAAGGTAATGAAAAAAATATTGCGAAAGAAGCTAATCTCACATATATCCAAAAGCAGATCTATTGCTGCCCAATAGCACGGTTTTATTGCTAGTGCTTCCACGACCATGCAACTGTCGGATCAGATTTCCATATTGGGAATTCGAACAACAACGAGTACGGTTCCAATAACTGCGTTTTGACCTCCATTTCCGTGGTCCACGATCTTAGAGTTGTTTTAGATCGTGGATTAACTTTTGAAAATCACATTAACACTATTGTGCAGAAAGCTTTTACTACACTTTTTTTTGATTTGCAGAAATATCAAGTGCGACGACAGCTCTTTACTGATTAGTCGTATGTCATTCCTGTTTTAGAGTACTGCTCCAACGTTTGGAGTCCTTTTACAAAAAGTCTCAATCCAAAATTGAAAAAGTGCAAAAGACTTTCACAAACATTTTATTTTATAGGTGTGTACCTACTCCACTAATACAGGAATGATACCATTATATGAGGAAAGGCTTAGGCATTTCAACCTCAACAGCCTTTACTATAGAAGCGTATTCAGCGACCTAGTTTTCTGCTTTAAAGTTTTAAAAGGTGAATCACCAACTGTTGGGGCTTTCAAGGTGACTTTCTAGCCAACGCTGAGTTATCGTAATCATTTCCGTTTCCACTACCCTAACGTGAAGAAAAAATATCGTGAGAAAGTCTTCAACTCGCTTTGCTATCGTGGTGCTCGCTGGCTGCAATTGTTGCCTGCGAGCGTATTAGATGCTCCAAATGAAAACATTTTCCGAAGAAGGTTGAAGAAAATAGACCTACTCTCAAGTCTACATTTGGAGGACATTTCTTGATTATATGCAGCTTTGCTTCCCCTTTGTTGCAACACTTTACGTCGAAAATTTTTATTGCAACTGCTGCCTTTTTTAACATTTTGTTCGCATGGTGTTAAATTAGTAACCTACTCCGAGTTTGTTTATTCAACTTCCGTGTTGGTGTTTACTTAACTCCGCAACTCTTCCCCTTGTTTTCCTTTCTTTTTTCCTCCTTTTTTGAATCAATATGAATCTTGCTGCCGTTGTAAGCTTCTCATTTTGCCCCTTTTCTACTGCTTCCCCTGGCAGACGTCGTGTGGCCTTTAATGGGAGTAGCGGATCTACTAAGATGGTATTCGTAGCCGTTGCCTCTCGCAGCTTGCAGTGTTGGCGGGCCACTGCTCGTTTCTCAGTAAGCTACGCACTCCACGAACCCCTACCTCTGCATTTTTGTCGTAATTTATTTGTGTTGGCTCTCCTCCTTAGTTAAATTTACAGCTATCATTATAAAACTAGGTTGTGTTGCTGAGGGATTTAGTTTTTTTTTAACACAACTGTTTTGGTTACACCGTGTCCATGTTTTTCAATTGCTGATTACTGCGCACTATACAGTGCAAATAAATAAATAAATAAATAAATAAATAAATAAATAAATTTTACTTAAGCCTGGAGCTGTTGTTATAGAAGAAAGAAAATGCTATTGTTTTCTTACCGAATAAGGAAAAAGTGAAAATACTCACACAGAAGATAACAATTGCAACTATTTGACGATCCTTGAGAAAAAATCCACTTCGATCGTAATCGGCCATTCTAACTAAACTGCACGATTAAAGTTCACGTTGTACACAATGATATAGTGAGAGAGAGACTGCATTGTAATAGTTACGATTTAAGCTCAATGTCTTTTGCAGACACATAAAAACATTGCATAGCCCTTTCAAGTTAATTATGGTATACTGTAACGCAAAAAAAGAAAGCTAAAAACTCTGCAAGACAAACTAAATTTGCTCAGCTATAGGATATCAGCTGAGTTTTTGAAGTGTATCGACACTGATGTATCTTCATTTGTTTGCATTTGAATGATAATGTTGCCTGTATATTGATTGGCGAAGAATTGTAGCATTTAGCTAATTAAATGAGAAGAGATGAAAACAAGGTTAACATTATGTCACTTTATGCAAGTGAAATGCAGGGTGTCTCAAAGAAATGTTGACACTGTTTTAACACATTAGCTTAAGCCTGGAGCGGCTGGTAGAGAGGCTATGTGTTGTTACAGGATGTTTTGTTGCGATCAAAACTCTTGCGCCATGCGGGACTCGAACCCGTATCTTCTGCTTTCCGGGCAGCGATGTTCACCTTACACCACCGGCGCTGCTTGACCGCACGTAACATCCGCAATATCCTCGAGGTCCATCAGCACCCACCCGTGATGCTGGGACAACACATAGCCTCTCGACTCCGAAGAAGAACTGTTCCTAGGAATATGCGACAGCAGGGGACTAGGCGGCGTTGGTTATCCTCGTCAACACGCACTTGACCATGAACATCGATTCGTACGAGTCTCTGATAACCAGAATCGGACGTTTGCGACTGAAGCGATGTGCTTCCGTGCCAGCTTTGACTGCACATATGCCCCAACATCTGATTGCGACGACTCGAACCCTTTTACGGGAAGCTGGGGAAGTTCTACAAGGAAGACGTCACCTTCTACAAGGTCAAGGTGATCGTCGGCGATTTCAACGCCATAGTCGGCTCAAGAAGGCCGTTGGAAGGACTTCACATCGGAACAGTCTGAGTTCAGCAAAGAGTCGACTAAGACCATCCATGGAAATCACAGTTCCAGAAACCTCCCGCCCTTCGATGGACCTGGGAATCCTCGGTGGCCAGTTCCACAACAAGATCGACCACATCACCTTCAATCGTGAGTATTGCCTGACCGACGTCTCCGCTGTTCCCAAGTTCTACACGGATCGGACCACCGCCTCTTTCGCACGAGGTTCTGCTTTTGGCATCAAGGAGAGACTTTTGACATCAAGGAGACACCGCCGGTCATTCTCTTGTTCCTCTATGAACACAGTCATCTCTATCACATTTATGCAGTCAGTAACTGTATAAATAAAGTGTGTACAAGGAAAAAAACGTTTTTAAAGGAGAGGCAACTTCGCCGAAAAAGAAAAAAAGCATCTGCTGCTATTTAGAGAAATGCGTTAGTTATGAGCTTCAATAATCAATCCAACTTTGGATTGCTATTCATATTTCTACCTCAGATGTAGGGAATTGAATTTGTCTCCTTGATGCCAAAAGCAGTTTAAGAAGAGGAGTCCCTGAACGATCACCAACTGGGACCTCTACACCTCCCTTGCCGGCCTTTGAAAGATGCTGTCATGGACAACATTGACCAAGAGTGCGGCCGCTTCGTGCACCATCTCCGCGATAGTGCTAAGGAAGCCGAGAGTTGAAGACCACCAAGAGACGCCTGTCGTCGGAAACTCGAGCAGATACGCCAGCGTGGAGCGGCAGGAACGTCAGGTAACTACCAACTGACGTCCGAGCTTGCGAGAGCTATGTAGAGCGGCTGGAAGGAGGATCTTAAGAATAGAAGGGCGGTCCGTTCTCTTCGATAGCCATGTTCACCTGTTCCCATGCCATCTTCGCAAGACGGATGCGTCGTCTTCTCTGTAGTCCCTTCCGAGATCCGACGTGCCATCTCATTGGTTAAGAAACGTACGGCACCCGGTCCCGACAGGATCAGACCCGAACACCTGAAGAACCTCCCGCCAGCGCTCATCTAGACCCTGGCGCGGCTCTTCACGCTCTACCTGTCGGAGTGCAAGGTTCCATCTCAGAGGATGACCAGCAAGATCGTCTTGCTATACGGGAAGGGAGACGCGCACGAGGTTGGCAAGTATCGCCCGATCTGCCTGCTTTCCGTAGGTCATACCTAGAGGTAGGCAGTCTTACTGCAGCGATATATTTTAGGAACAGAAGCAATAAAACGCAAAAAAAGGACATAAGGTATGCTATCCTTTTTCTGCTCAAGGTTGTGCTCAACCTGCGCATCTGATTCACGGCCTTTTCTCCTACAATTATAACCTTTTTGGCGTGTTTAATTACACTTTAAGCTCTTGAAACCCCTACAAGGTAGATTAATTCGACTCCTGTGGCTACTTCTCGAGCTACTTTACGTCTCAATTAGGGAGTGGCTAGAACGAGATATGAATAAAGAATTGAGTACTCCAAGACTGTCCTACACTGCAGCTCGCTATATGTATATAAAGCGGTTATGATTAGAAGATTTCAGGCAACCACCGCTGGTTGCAAAAACCATATAATTATTACGCATTTAAATGCTCTGAAATCCTATCATCCTTCTTATATATCAATCAATTTTTTTTAAATATTTAAGTGATTAAAAGATAGCTTTTCATGATGTTTAAAAAGGTGAGACTAATCAATGAAAATAAAGGTGGAGCTATTTGACGTGGAGTGTTTCTTTGAATGCAGGTGGAATGAACGTTTTCATGTGTGCATAATTTAGTAGTTGATAATATGAAGGTTGTTTCCACTCGAAAGACTTCCAAACGTAACGTGATTCAGAAGCGTCTAGTCATGATTCCTCACAACGAATTGGGGTTCCGGAGATTCATTTCGTATCTTCTAACTATACACTTCTACAGTGTGCCGAAAAACAAGACGCACCAGAATTTGGTCAAACAAATACTTACTCTACTTCGATACTTTGATAGTCCTTTTGTCGGCTGGAGGACTTCTCAGCGGTGACCACAACTTTTCCAGACCGCTCGATCTCTGGCTGCTTGCATCCAGTGAGGCAGACTCCGCTCTCTGAAAGATCTTGAGAATGAGTCTGCCCACCGCGTTAGCGCTCGTCCCAGTGGTCTCTTATGGTCTCTTGGGAGCCATTCTGTGATACGGAGACTCCATCTATCGTCACTTCGTCGAAGCAGGTGTCCGGCATAGCGATGTTTGGGCTTCTTCATGTACTGTAGCGGATCTGCTAATTACGACTTCTCCCTTAGCTCCGAGCTTCGTAGGCCTTCTTGCCATTGCTGACGAAGGCTTGTCCTCAGAAGACATCTCTCCAGTGCTCGAAGCATAGTTTCCACTGGTGATTGTCTTGTTGTCAGGTCAGGTTTCCGCCACATAACACATCACAGGCAGTACAGAGGCGTTGAATATCGAGGCCCTGAGGCCGGGATCCTTGACCTGATCGGTGACTTTGTGAATCGAGCTGAAGGCTGCCCATGCTGCGCGTCTCCTGCGGGCGATTTCAGGAGCGAGGTCGTTAACAATGTTCAGCTCTCTTGCCAGATAGACGTAGGAGTCGACCTGTTGTAGAGCTACTCCATTTAACCTTAGGAGTCGCGTGTCATACCACCAGTTGACGATAAATCGCGTTTTGGACATGTTCATGTTCAATCCAATCTTCATACCTGCCACATTGAGCGCGTTCAGCATTTCGTCGACTTTTTCCGTGCTGGTAGAGATTAGAACAATATCGGCGAAGCAAAGGTTGCTGATCTGCTAACCATCTGCAAGGTAGTCTTTATCGTCCCAGTTCACGTCCTTCATGGCATTCTGGAGTGCCGCTGTGAATAGCCTAGGAGAAATCGAGTCTCCCTGTTGTACTCCTTTCCCGATAGGAATTTTAAATTTTTGATCGAACAACTGGATGGTAGTCGAAGCGTTCGAAAGCATTTGTCGAGAAGTCTAATGAAGGACGAGGGCATACCAACATGCACAAGCGCGTTTAGAATGGCGTTGATTTCCACAGAGTCGAACGCTTTCCGGTAATTCACGAAGACAAGGACAAGTGGGACGTGATATTCGCGGCTCCTCTCGATAAGGTGTGAGACAGTCTGAATATGTTCCATGCAGGAGAAGTCCTTACGAAACCCTGCTCCACTGGCTGATACTCATCCAAGCAACGCTCCATACGATTGAGCAGTATCTTGGTGAAGATCTTGTACACAACCGAGAGAAGACTGATGGGTCGATAGTTGTTGATATCCTCCTGCTGACCTTTTTTGAAGATTGGAACTGTTTTCGACTCCTTCCATGAGTCTGGAATCCTACCAAGTCGAAGGTAGTGGTTGAAGTGCTTGGCAAGAAGTGAGCAGAGGGCACTGACACCCGCACGAAGGAGGTCAGCAGAAATGCCGTCCGGTCCGGGAGCAGTGCCTGGCTTCATCCTTCTGATGACATGAGCAACTTCTGATTCCAGAATGGGGGTACTTCCTCAGCTGGTGGCATCAAGCATTTCGGGACACTGCTGGAAGAACGAAAGAGATCTGTGTAGAATTCCTGAACGATGGTTTCCATCGCTCTTCGAGACGTTTGCGTTGTTCCATCCTTATCCACAAGGGCTGGCATTATTACCTTCTGGTCGCAGAGATCTCGTTTGCAGCGCATTATGCTTGAACCTTTCCCAGCGGCTTCTAACAGCTTCAATCTTCTGTAGGCTTGAATGGACTCCTTCACTGGAATTCGACAGGCCTTCGAGATGGTGACTTTTTCCAGATGGGAGGCATTAGGATCCAGTTTAACAGCTCTTCTTTGCTCCAAGAGCTTAATCGCATGTGCGTTGAGTCTTGAAGCAGACGGTGATATGGCTTCGCGAGAGCTGCTAGCACATTTCAACAGTCCATTGGAAAGAAGGTCGTAGTCTTCCGATGGTCGATCTTCAAGATTCCAATCATACGACTTTATTGCATATTCCAACTACTCAGACTTGAATGTGGGGATCCTCACCGGTGCCGGTTTATGAATGTCACGCTTGAACGTCCTCTTTTTGAGAGTGAACTTCACACGGGCAAGCCGAGCCGGTGTCAAATGAAGGGTTCGCGGAGTCGTCGAGCAGAGTCCAGCGTCTGTTTGTATGAACATGGTCTATCTCCAAACGTATTTCTTCATTTGCGCATTCCCAGCTCCATCGCCGGTTTGAAGGCTTATTGAACATAGAATTTCAATGGAAGAGACGACATGCGGATAGGAGGTCAATCAGTCGCTTTCCGTTTTCGATCCTTGAAGAAGTTCCATGTGGACCTAGCCTCCATTCGTCTTGATCACTCATACCGACGGTAGCGTTAAACTCACCAACGGCAACTTTGTAGCAGCTCTTCTCGTCGTTGACAGTCCTTTCGAACAGCTTGTAGAATTCCTCCTTTTCTTCATATGTGGCCGCAGATGTTGGAGCATATCTATTTATGATGGAGATGGTTCCTTGATCTTTGGTTTGCAGACGAAGAACAGCTACTCGCGGACTGATGATCTTGTAAGAGTCTACTAGGTGGTGCACTGTCGAAATGACGAGAAATCCAACTCCGCCAATATTTTTCTGTCCACCTTTGCTCCGATAATGAGAAGCTCGTTGTGGTCGGTCCTTCTTATGGTTTTCGTTCTGCTTTTTGTTTCCTGCAGGATGATAACGTCGTATTTGATGTTGCAGCTTCAATAATGCAGCGTCCGAAGATCAGATGCAATCGTACGACAGTTATAAGTGCAGATGAATAGGCAGTTTTCCCTTCGTGGTAGGAGGGGTTTTCGATAGTCCGATTTCAGTGACGTCCTTATAATTTAACTCAGAGATTAGATGGCCACTCGCTGGAGGTTGATGCAAACAGCGTCGTAGAAGTCCACCCCCGGCATGCGAAGAACTGGGGCGCGGATTCAGTTGTTTGAGTCATGGCGGTGATATGGTTACTCACATGTTCCTGGCCAGGGGGTACATGAGATCAGCCCAAGCACGACAAAGCATCGCGCACTGTGTGACCATTTGTGCCGTGGCCATCACTAGTGATGCTCGCCCCTTCACCGCCACGAGGTGTCACATGAAGAGGTGTGCAAATAAATGGGCTCTAAAAATAAGAAAAAAGTAGGAAAAAACATATAAAACAAAAAAGGAAAAGCAAAAGTGCAAATCGTACAAGTCAGTGTAAAAAGTAGGCGCTAGCTGGGGTTAGACAGTTCAGGTCGCTCGAACTGTAACGACGAGCAAATCTGAAAAGCAGTCGAGTCGACAATACTATTCGATTGGAAGGAAAAGCCCTCGTCGTTTTATAACATTTCATTCTAAATATCGCTTAATGTTTTTGCATACTGTTATATCTTTTTTGAAAAAAAAGATTTACTCTATCAGAACGTATTTCTTGCCGTTCGATTTCACCTCTTGAAGTAGAAAGTCAACAAAGAAAAATGACCTTCGCTGACAGCTCCTTCTTTTTGCTAACGTATGAAATTTTTTGCACCGCGTTATGATTCATTGAATAGAAGATGAGCGCTTTGCAAGACCTGGTGTTGGACGTTTCGTTTATTTTGATTTTTGCTGATTTTCAAAGCGTTAATGTGGAGTTTCTAGAAGGTATAAATTATTTTTACCAACAGCTCCTACTCTTTGGTTGATTTTTTGAAGTCTTATATGGCGCTCGAAAGGATGTTTGCTCTATCAAAATGTTTGTTGCGTTCAGCTGTATTTGCTGATTTCTAACCATTCTTAGCTAACAAACATTGTAAATTATAGAAAAGGAAGTGTTGGGGACAGTCATTTTTTTAAAACATGTCGCTAAAAATTGGCGAAAATTGGAATGAGCAAATAAACGCAACACACATATTGATAGAACATAGCATTTTTTAGATCGACGTACACATAACACTTTAAAAAAAAAGTAATACCAAAAAGTAGGAGCTTTGATAAAAATAGTTTATGTCTTCTGGACACTACTTTAATGCGAAAAAAACCAGAATCAAAATGCGCAAAATAAACATTACGCAAGCTTTTTTGGACAAATCATCCTTTTTCTGAAGGGTTACGTAACGCTGAGCAAGAAACTCAAGCGTAAGCAGGGACAAGGCGCTGTCGGCTAAGATCATTTTTCTTTTTTGACGTTTCACTTTAATACCCTAAAAACGGACAAAATCGAAATGGAAAAAATCGAATCATACTTGCTCACTACGTGTGCATACTACAGTGCATTAGTTTTTCAAATGGCATGAACATTGTACAAAAAGGTTACAGCAAAATCCAGAACAATGTGTGAAAAAGCGGTTTCTTGGCTTGCCACTTAATATTACCAGAAGAGTAAGACTATGTAGTCTAAGTGAATGTGAGATAAACTTTTGACGTAGTAACATATCAATTAGTTAAATAAGACAGCATTACCTTCATCAGATTCTAGTGCCTTTACATATAATGTTGTGAATGTTGCCTTACCCGGTAAGAAGCGTCTACATGATTGTGTTGTTGATGCGTTTCTGCATTTTGTAGAAATAAGAAATCACATTCAGCTTTCATTGGCATTACAGTCTACTGCGTCAAACATGCACCTGGTGATCTGCAACGACATATCATTATAATTTCGCGGACATTAATTTGCCTGCGAAAACACCGTTTTTACGCACCACAACTCATTTGTGAGGTTCAATCTTATTTTTCTAATAAAATGTCCTTTAAATAAACATACTTTTCAACAAATGGCGAACACGGCAGGATACGGGGGTGAGTAACGCCGACCGACGTCAGATTCGCTGCCAATCAGTTCAGGTACCCACTCCACCCCGCCGAGGTCAGATTCGCTGCTCGACGGCTCACGTATCCATCTCGTCCAACACCCTTCCAGCTCTGCCAGAGCTGCTGTCATTTGACGGCCTACGTCCAAACTTCGTCCACAGTACTCCTCTACTTCACTGACGTCAGTTTAGTGTTAATGTCTACGTAACGTCCGCCGTACACATTGCGTCGGCCGGCAACTAAAAGACCGACGCCAGTTTTCATGATACAACGGAATAATGTTCGACAGCAGAAAAACTCGACGACAGATCGGAATTTAAAAGAGACATCTCATCAGTTAACGCGAGTCCATCAAGCAGATCCTTTACGACCACCACCTCCCGGAAAAGGGCGCAACATTCACTCCGTTCAGCAACGAAGAACTCTACGTCAAGTGGTTTAACGCACAAAAATCACATCCTGAAGAACAGCAGGCCGTCCTTCAATGTCTTGAAAAGTGTGGCGACAATACCAAGAAAATTCAGAAAGCGAAGAATACCTTGACAACGACAGATAAATTCCTTACATGTTAGTACGGAGTTCAGCAAACGTCACTTACAAATCCCACTCACAAACAAATCGCCAACATTCTCAAACGACAATCGACAACAAGTTGGAGCCCAAGAAGCATCAGCCTTACCCAGTCAACCGCAGAGATACCCGACTTTCACGATATTTTGTCGCCGCTTCTATCCTGAGCCGGCATGACCTTCCCACTTTCGATGGGAACCTGCTGGAATATCCAGTTTCTTCACGTTACTCTGTTCTGATCGGCAATAAGACGGAGCTCGATGGCACTGCAAAATTCTCGCTGCTGAAATCCTGCCTACAAGGGAAAGCTCTCCACTCCATTCAAGGACTTGCTCTCACAGCTGTGAACTATAACATTGCGCTCCATCTTCTCAAGAATCGTTATGACGATAAGGTAACAGCTCGACATATACTGCTCAGTCAACTCGCTAACCTGCCGTCATGCGATCCCGAAGGAGAAGATTTCTAATCGCTCAACAACAAAATGTTTACTTTGACTTGCCAATTATGCGCATATGAAGACGACGCCAAAGAAACCGCATTGAGAACCATCCTCATCAACAAACTTCCTCGTTGTGTTAGAAGCCAGATTTAATACGACAAAACGGGAAACTCTCCCGACCTTACTCCCTTGGAGGTCATGCATATCTTGATAGGAATCATCCACAAGGAAGTAACACTCCAGGAGATTGACTTCCAGTGTTGGGCTGTCACCTGCCTGAGAGAAGGAGGATACGTCAATGCACAGCGACTTCGAAGCCCTCAAAAGGAGCATCCACAACGGGAAACTCAGTATTCTCAAAACAATTCACGACCAAGAACAATAACTCCAACGCCAACTGGGGAGGGGAAAGCCCAAGCGTTCAGCTTTTGCGAGTCAAACATGCATTCCAGCTTTGACTGCACAAGATATTCCTCTTCTCAAATTTCCAGCCAGATCCCAGAGATAAGAGGCTATGTTTCGACTGTTTGTCAAGCAATCATCGAACGGGAGTGTCATTCAAAAGGGACATGCACAAAATGTTCTAAACACCATCATACGTCATTATGCTTCCAACAATCGACGAACCATCATGATTTGGAGGAAAAACCGTATCCGGCAACTACAAATTCGAAGCTTAATATACAACCAAGATAATAGATGGTACGACGGAGACGTTAACCTTTGAAATTCATGTGGGCATTGAAGGACGGATATGTGCTGTAGCCTACCTTGTTGAAACCAATAAAACAAGGAACGCCTCATTTCTCATGCCTAAGATTCGCGTATTCCCTCTGAAGGCTCCATTGACAATACCTCGTCTTGAGCACTCATGAGCATCAATCTGGGATCGAAGTCATTGAATTATATCCCCACAAATGTGTATATTCCCATAAGGAGATCTTTCCTACGGTCTGATAGCAGTGTAGCTCTAACGTGGATTAAAAGTAGATGTAATTTGCCAGTTTTTATCCGAAATCAAACTTTGAGCATCAAGGCAAACGCTGCTGAAGCGGTTTTCCGGTTTGTTCTCGGCAACAGCTACCCATCTGATATCGCACGCAGAAACATCACGATATAACAACTCATCTCGTTTGATACGTGGTGGAGAGGACCCCGATTCCTTACAAACTCAGAGAAACACTGGCCAAAAGACATTTCATCAGAAAAGAATCTGATCAGCTACCTTGCAAAGGTCTCCCCACCGCTCATCAAGCTCGCGAAATAGTGCTTGATCCAGAACGGTTCCGCAATTGGGTGAGTCTGCTCCGCGTCATTTTTAACGTTTTTCTTTTTACAATCAAGAAATCATCTGAGCTAAACAACATTTTGGAGAATCAGTAAGAGCGCTCTATGGAAAAGCCAAGGCTGTTATATTTCGAATAGCACAAAACCAATGTCCACCTCCTTCAGTAGTTCAAAAACAGCTGAATGTTGTCATTTGTGAAAAGCTGAACATCTGAAAGTCTTAAGAAAGAATGGACAATGCGCGCCTTCCCTCTTGAAACGATGGCTCAGGTGTATCTACCATGGAAAAGCCACGTCACCTCTCTTTACACCCTTCATGCTCATGTCACCAACAACCACTGTGGTAGTAATCGGTCTCTTATCAAACTATGACTGCTGGTATGGATGCCAATGGAAATACTTACGGTAAAATAAGCACTGAACAGGCTTTTTCACTGCAAGCGCCACATCGCCAAACCCTATAGACTTCCAGAATTTCCTGTACATCCCATAAGGCGTGCTCAACGACCATGATACCCCTTCGAAAATACAGGGATGAACTGCGCAGGACTATGCAAAACCGACAACAATCTTACTTGCCTGAACACAAGAGCTCTATATGTCGATCTCGTTCTCAATATGACAGCCAGAACCCTATTGCTACATGTGCTACATGTGATACCCTACATGTCGCTCGTCGCTTTTTAGCCACTACATCGTGCCCAAAATGGAAATTGTGCGATAGCTCCAAGAGATTCATGTAAATTGCTAACCTTCAAGCATTCCTCGACGCAGAACGAGAACCGAATCCAAACATCATCGACTACTCAAGACGAATCGACTTTAAGTTCATCCCCAGCTTCAGCACGTGGCAAGGTGGGCTGTACGAAAAAATGGTACACTTGTTCAAGACGTCCTTTAAGCATGCAGTAAAAAATCGTATACTTTGGATAGAAGCACAACTATTGCATAAAACGGAAGCGGATAGATCCGATAGAGAGGGCTAATATGAAGTATCAGCAATGGATGACTACGCTGATAGGTATGTTCTCATTCTTCTCATTGTAATGTTTGAGTTGGAAAACAAGGTGGATGAGCACAATAGCTAAAGAAAGTAAACAATTCTAAAAAACCACGCAGTCTAAAAATGTAGTTTGGAAACATCACGGTATTCGACGATTAGTGGACTTTGGAGAGAATGCGGACGCATCGGCATGATGGTCGTATTCGGAAAGTTTTTGTGCGGTGTCAGCTGATAAATACCACATCATGGAGAAATATCTAACGCAGGAGTAATGGGAATACTAAAGAGCTTGGAGGACATAAGGCATAAAACCGAGACTGAGATGCGACACTGTACAAGCGCAGTGATTCCAAAGAATGAGCGGAGTGAAACTGAGTCGCGGTCGCTAGAACCATACAAACGCATACTCAATGTGCATCAGATAAATGTATGAGCTTTTGTTTTTGATGGTGAATATTTAGCGCGATAGATAAACCGTGGATACGCGCTAATGTGGGAGCACTTTTTTCCCAATTATAGTCAAAGTCCATCCTTTAGGCACTTAGACATCTCCGCGGACGAGTGGTTATCGAATAAGAAAGGCAATGCAAGGCGTAGACGTGTAAATATTTGTGCAGCTCTGTAGAGGACACTCTCCAGAGATTCTGCCTCATATTTGACTAATTGCTCCGATTTCGTCAATTTTTTCGTAAATTAATATTTCTACTGTTTCTTTATTTCATTGCAAAACCTCCCAAAAACATTTATCTAATTATTTATTAAAGTACGCCTCAAAAACGCTCATCTGTGTGAGAACGACAAAAACGAAGAAAAACAGGAGGTGCAACCAAAAAAGTTAATAAAAAGAAAACTAAGCAGCAATATAAGATTGAAACTAGGCAGCGTAATACATTAAAACAGGAATCTCCAAACCAACCATCTGGGTTGCGAGAGTTTATATAAAGATGTATTGCTGCAAAAGTAAGAGAATGGGTTAGATACTAAAACGAAATCTAGGTAGCATAGAACTGCAATTGCTTACCTATACTTGTTACTAGTGACCTAACTCCGCCTGTTGAAGTCTACCTTCCGCTGCCGGTCCCAAGCCCGGTTAAAGGAGGAGGGCTAGTCCCCTGCCGAGAGACCTTCAGGCAAGAAACCCTGGAGAATCGTGAAAGGACATCAACTCAAGCTTCCGCATTCGGGGCGGCAGATGCGCCGGCGTTGATGAGTCGAAACCTTGGCGCCGGTGTGAAGTCCAGTACTGGTTATACGGCTAAGATGTTTACTCTCAAAAGAGAAGTCACTGTTGCATCGTTGAACGTCCGAACGGCATGTCAAGTAGGACAGAAGGAGATTATCGCTCGTGTATTACGCTTGTATTATAGTATTACGCTGCCGCCTCAATTTTACTGACTTCGTACTGGCGTTTCATCCAATCTCCAGTCGATTGGTAGTACTAACGCTCGCTGGTACAGTTCGAACACATATCTTCTCAGCATATGCTCCAACGGAGATCAGCCCAGATGACGCAAAAGACGATTTCCACAGCCCACTTACAGGCTATTGATTTCGTCCCCAAAACAGATGTAATATTGCTTGCAGGAGACTTCAACGCCCATGTTGGCAGAAATCGCGACGGTTGGGAAGAGGTACTTGAACGACATTGGGATATGAGAAATAAACGACAATGGTGTCCGGCTCCTGATATTTGCTGCCGCAAAGGGATTGCTGATCGGGAATATCATCTTCCATCACAAACATAAGCATCAGCTAACGTGGCGTGCACCAAATTGTAATGAATCTGCACTTCTGGACTATGTCCTCGTCAAAAGTCGCTTCAGAACATCTATCAGAGATGTACGAGTAAAACGTGGTGCAGATTGCAGATCTGATCACCATCTCGTGTGCGCCAGAATACGGCTCCCACTGCAGAAGAGAAGAGGAAGCACTACACGTATCATACGACAGAACTGGTCGATCCTCGCGGAGCCAACATTCCGACTACAATTCCAAATAAAGCTGGCAAATCGCTTTGCGTCACTGCGATGTAGATAAAGAAGAAAGGCAGTTAACGAGTGCTGTATGCAAAAGTATAGCAACACCTGGGTCGCTATTACCAGTCATCTAGCTCCTACTAACTGTCACAATCCACAAGTGTCCAATTGTTCGAGCAATGGGCCGTATTGAGACTCTGGACGCCGCTTCCATGTTTTTTCTATATTGAACACTTCATTCCTCTCCTCTCTGTAGCCGAAACTCTTATGCTTTCTCTATGTTGATTACGCAACGCTTTTTGTATGTTGATCACTTAGCACAGCTCGCCCTCCTCACTGTAGCCGAAACTCCCAGCTGTTCCTTTGTGGATCAGTAACTCCTCGGCCACCCTCACTGTAGCGTAAACAAAGGAACGCCCGAGGGGCGGCCACATTTCTTGCCTCCTCAATTCCTATCATATTTTAGGGTTTTAATCCTAACCTATCATATTCAACCTCGCCTGTCACACAGGACTTGCCTGTCTAATACACACTACTACTCACACATCCTGTGGCCATCCAGCATGCTTTGTCATCTACTCCGGCCAATATACTTTGCCCATCATCTACATTTTATTACTCACTCGTTATAAATGTAAAGTAATTAACATAAAGGTCTAATTACCCAAGTTTGAGATGAGGGACAACGAACACCGTAATTGCTCAAGGTCCACAAGGTCGAAATCCGCGTGGCACTCTACAAAAAGAGAAATGCGAGCAGTGGATTCGAGAGGATCCCTAACCATCGAACAGAGGACCTCCAAGGCAACAATAGTCAGCCGCGATAAAAAGCGCAGAAAAAGTTTGCCCAATTGTTAGGCACCGCACACAACCCTGGATCTCAGACGCGTGCTGGATCTCATCGACCAACGAAAACATGCAAACCTTATGAATCGTGAACGATACTCCCTGCTCAGCGAGACCCGACGCCCGCTTAAACTTAAGCATGAAGCATACTGGAATTCTTTTGCAGAGCAAGCATAGGATGCCGCCCACAAAAAAGGATTCCGAGCTCTCTATGCTACGCTGAGACGCCTTACAGGCCTGAAAAAGCCGAAAAACGACAGTAGAAGAAAGGCTGATAGAAGCTTCACAAAATCACCTGAAGAGCGCCTCCAACGATGGAAGGAATTCTTCGAGAGAATGTACAACCACGCTACATTAGGAGACCCTCAGGTTGCAATACCATTGGTCGTTGTACCAGAGGCAATCGCATCGGATACTGCACCTAGCAGGGAAGAGGTTGCTGAAGCTATGAGGCTATTACGAAATAACAAAGCTGCCGGAATCGATGGCGTGACGGCTTAAATGTTGAAGGCTGGTGGAGATGTGCTGATTAACAGCCTTGCTTTTTTACATGCCTTGCTGAAGTTAATCTGGAGAACTAAGAAAAATACCATGGCATGGAAACAGGCCATTGCGATACCAGTTCTAAAAAAGGTGATGGATGTCACTGGAAATACTATCGTGGAATAAGCCTGCTTTCTATCACAGGAAAGGTGTTCGCAAGAGTACTCCAAGCGAGGCTGCAGAAGCAACGTGAATATCCCGCCAGAGAGGAACAAGCCGGGTTCCGTCCGAGAACCGGCTGCTGTGACCAGATTTTCGTTCTTCCGCAGATAATGGAGGTGCGCATACGATAAGGGAAATGAATAATCATCGTATTTATAGACTTCCGCGCAGCCTTCGATAGTGTCTACTGGCCAGTTCTTTGGAAAGTATTGGAATCAGAACATACTGCACCAAAAATCGTACGACTGCTGCAGGAGACCTACGGCAGCTGTTTTAGCTTTGTGCGTGTTCGAGAAGGAACTTCAGATGTGTTTACAATACGATCTGGTGTGAGGCAAGGATGTGTATTGTCGCCGTTGCTGTTCAATAGTGTGGTCGATGCAATTATGCGGGAAATGCGGGAAGTGTTTAGCGGACGACAAGGAGTTCAAATGGGAGACAATTCGTTACAGGCCTCGTGTTCGCTAACGATAGTGCAATCTTCGCAGAGAGATGCTCAGGCAAATGAAATTCTTCAAGGGATTGCCGCTACAGCTCTTTCTTACGGGCTGACCATAAACGCTGAGAAGACAACAGCGCTCACAACCTATGGCTCACCCTGCACACTCTGCCTCAACAACTCCTAGATCGAACAAGTAGAAGAGTTCAAATACCTCGGTTCTTAAGTACAGCAGAACAAAGTCTCATGCTCCACGGCAATTCACAGCAGGATTGGCAAGGCTGCGATGGTCTTCGGCTCACTAACGTGGTGCTTACGGAGGAGACACAACATATCGCTGACACCAAAGATGATAGTGTTTCGATCCATTGTGATGTCAATATTGCTTTATGAAACTGAAACATAGGTGCTTCCTAAAGCTGACTTGCAAAAACTAGAAAGCTTCCAAATGAGGTGCCTCAGACGAATACTAAACATCTCACTTCGCGATCGGATTACGAACGAAAATATACGAAAGTCCTGCTGCAACCAGCCCACCATTGAATCCGAAATCCGGGAACGCCGACTGAGGTGGTTTGGGCATGTTCACCGAATGGCAGCTCAGCGTATACCCAACAAATTATTGTGGAGAACCAGACCGAGCATGTGGAAAGTCCAGCGAGTTGCTCCGAAGAATAACTGCGAGATGACTCGAGTAAACGAGGCTTTTGTTTAGAGCGTGCGAAATAAGTGACACTGGATCGTTTGGCATGGCAAAACATTGTCCGTGATTCCCGCCACTCCATGGCACCCACAGCGACGCTGGCTTTGAGGCCGCCCTCAAACCTGACCCCCACTAGTGGGGAGTAAGTAAGTAAGTAAGCACTAGTGACCAATTCCAATCAATCAAAGAATAAGGCAGAATACCTTATAATCTATAATAATCTTTAAGGTGTGATTGTAGCCAATGAAGCCTGCCCGTCCGGGTCAGCCAGCTATGACGCCCTGAGTGATACAGGCACTTCGGGCGAATTGATCTCCAATTTGAACTCCTTGTCGTCCGCTAAACACTTCCCGCATTTCCTGCATAATTGCATCGACCACACTATTGAACAGCAACGGCGACAATACACATCCTTGCCTCACACCAGATCGTATTGTAAACACATCTGAAGTTCCTTCTCGAACACGTACAAAGCTAAAACAGCTGCCGTAGGTCTCCTGCAGCAGTCGTACGATTTTCGGTGCAGTATGTTCTGATTCCAATACTTTCCAAAGAGCTAGCCAGTAGACACTATCAAAGGCTGGCGGAAGTCTATAAATACGATGATTATTCATTTACCTTATCGTATGCGCACCTCCATTATCTACGGAAGAACGAAAATCTGGTCACAGCAGCCGGTTCTCGGACGGAACCCGGCTTGTTCCTCTCTGGCGGGATATTCACGTTGCTTCTGCAGCCTCGCTTGGAGTACTCTTGCGAACACCTTTCCTGTGATAGAAAGCAGGCTTATTCCACGATAGTATTTCCAGTGACATCCATCACCTTTTTTAGAACTGGTATGGCAGTGGCCTGTTTCCATGCCATGGGATTTTTCTCAGTTCTCCAGACTAACTTCAGCAAGGCATGTAAAAAAACAAGGCTGTTAATCAGCACATCTCCACCAGCCTTCAACATTTCAGCCGTCACGCCATCGATTCCGGCAGCTTTGTTATTTCGTAATAGCGTCATAGCTTCAGCAACCTCTTCCCTGCTAGGTGCAGGATCCGATGCGATTGCCTCTGGTACAACGACCAATGGTATTGCAACCTGAGGGTCTCCTAATGTAGCGTGGTTGTACATTCTCTCGAAGAATTCCTTCCATCGTTGGAGGCGCTCTTCAGGTGATTTTGTGAAGCTTCTATCAGCCTTTCTTATACTGTCGTTTTTCGGCTTTTCCAGGCCTGTAAGGCGTCTCAGAGTAGCATAGAGAGCTTTGAATCCTTTTTTGTGGGCAGCATCCTATGCTTGCTCTGCAAAAAAATTCCAATATGCATCATGCTTATGTTCAAGCGGGCGTCGAGTCTCGCTGAGCTGGGAGTATCGTTATCGATTCATAAGTTTTGCATGTTTTCGTTGGTCGATGAGATCCAGCACGCGTCTGAGATCCAGGGTTGTGTGCGGTGCCTAACAATTGGGCAAACTTTTTCTGCGCTTTTTATCGCGGCTGACTATTGTTGCCTTGGAGGTCCTCTGTTCGATGGTTAGGGATCCTCTCGAATCCCCTGCTCGCATTCCTCTTTTTGTAGAGTGCCACGCGGATTTCGACCTTGTGGACCTTGAGCAATTACGGTGTTCGTTGTCCCTCATCTCAAACTTGGGTAATTAGACCTTTATGCTAATTACTTTACATTTATAACGAGCGAGTAATAAAATGTAGATGATGGGCAAAGTATATTGGTCGGAGTAGATGACAAAGCATGCTGGATGGCCACAGGATGTGTGAGTAGTAGTGTGTATTGGACAGGCAAGTCCTGTGTGACAGGCGAGGTTGAATATGATAGGTTAGGATTAAAACCCTAAAATATGAAAGGAATTGAGGAGGCAAGAGATGTGGCTGACCCTCGGGTGTTCCTTTGTTTACGCTATATTGACCTAAACAATACTAGTCATTCATTCAAAAACATCGACATTTCCAAATTATAAGTAAATTAAAAATTGAAATAGAAGGAGATTTGTCAATTATTTATTCTTTACCAAAGCTTCACAAAGACCCAGTTAAGCTCAGGTTTATTAAACAATAGACAACGCGTTGTCTATGATGTTGTTGTTGACGTCATAGACAATATCCTTGGATTAGTGTACAAAAGAGAAAAAACACATTCTTTAGTGTATTTAAAGTTAAAAACTGTAAAAATAATCAGCTACCAGTGAGGAAAATAGTGCATGATGGCTTGATATAGATCCCTGCGACCCCTTTGAACAAGAAGAAATATACCACGTATTCAGAACTAACATAACAAAATACTAAAGCTAAACAGAAAAGAATTTAGGTCACTCTGCGTAGTCTGACATATGAAAATAGGCCAAATTCATTAGAAAAACACCCTTAATCATCAAACAAGAATAAAATTAATCCATGATGAATGAAAGCACAAGAGTCATGTAAGCTTGGCTAGGTTTGCTGAAGGCTGGCCATACATAGCAGGAACAGAAGAGGCGAAATTGAGACTTCCTGATTGCATAAATAAAATGGAACGCTACCGCAAATCCTCAGTGTCTAAAACTTGCAGGAAATCAGTTTTCACTGGATTACTTCTAAAGACACGAATGCTGCTAGACGCTAGGTACTCACCCGGTGAATCCACCTCGCAAATCTTAAAACAGAATTAAATAACTTCGAACTCAAATTTATTCTTGTTATCTTAAGCGTAGTTCAGCATAAACCCACCTGAACGTTCGCTGCATGGTCTAAATATCCACTTTCTGGCCGAAAGTCTTACCTCTCCATGAAGCAGGCGGAAGCAATTTCGTCCTACTACACACTATCCTCGTAAAGGTTTGCTGAACCTTTCTAATCGAGGGGTATACTCCTTGATAGAGGGAGTCCATACTTAGAAGCAGTACTCTAAATGTGGCAAAACGTTGATCTGTACAACCGAACCAAGATTGATGGATTACCAGTATGGACGTGGCGCAAATTAAAAAAAGAGCTGCAGGTGTCCTTCTCACCGCTGGATCAATATGTACTCTAAAACTGAGTGAAGAATCAACGGCAATACCAAGGTCCTTGACAATTTCGCAATTATTTAGAATTACATCTGTTGGGTGGTAAACCGCCAAAACGCACAACGAACGACTTAGTTAGTTAACAGCTAGATCTCACTCAATAGCCGAAGTAGTAAGCGTTTCAATAGAAAGTTTTGAAGCTTTTGTCACCTCAACACTGTTATCCCTATTATATATTCCATAAATTTTTATATCATCGGCATATAACTAAACTTCAACGTAAGGAGATGTCATAAGAAAGACGAGCAACTCTATAGTGTAAATCAAGAAAAGTAGAGAAAAAAGCACTCCTATTTGAGAAACGCAGCTTATGCAGCAGTAGCGTCTGGAGAATTGGCGCCCTACCCTTACTGTCATATGCCCTCCTTCAAGGTATGATGAAAACCAGTCTAGCAGGTTTTCAGCTATAGCAAGGGAGCACAGTTTTTGAGAAGCTTACGGTGACTCACATTTTTGAAAGCTTTAGATTGGCATCATTGGTTCAACACCGATTTGTTCGAATGCTGGCTTCTTATGTGTGTAGGCCGAATACGAAATAAAATTGGCTACGCTATATCACGAGGAGATATGTGGAAGGCATTTTGCGTATTAAAAAAGATTTATTCGCTTTAAATCTTGTATTTTAACATCTTGTTAACGAAATTTAATTTGATGTTCAGTACTGCACGTCTTCAGCTAGGAATTGATATGTGTGTCTTCTTTCAACCTCTGCGATTGGACGTTGATCAAGTGCAAATGAGGTTTCATATCTGCAAAAAAATGCTTTAGTAACCATCTACTACTAATAATAAGGATTAATAATAAGACTAATAAGGATTAAAAACTGCTTGCAAAAAGCCTATCATTATTAGAAGAAACTAACCGAAAATGCGTCTTGGTGAGGAAACCAGTCTTCTGAATTCAGCATTAAATGCGATAATGATCAGCCTAAAGACGATATAGTAGCTCGGCATATTCCTTTTCGTACCCCACTGCAAGGCACCAATCGTGCGCATCCGGGGTGGATCGGTTTTCAATCATACCTATGTTGTGTTGATAAATTTTCACTGTTTCCTTATCAGCCTACGTTGGTTATTATTTTTTTTTAGTTGGTGTGCGAAGTATTATCAACACGTTGACACAAGCTTATTCAGTGTTAACAAAGTTTTGGTAAACCATCAGGCCCAACACTCCTCAAATTCAAAAGGATTGGAGAGAAAAGATCCTATCGTTTGGGTAACGAGTCTTTCCAAATCTTGTAACTGAGTACGATGCTGTTGCTTTCAGGAACATTTATTTGAGACAGAGTAAAAAATAAAAAAGAGAAAAGCAACTACTAGCTGCGTTAAAAAACGAAAAACGAAATGGATTGACCGGCGATGATGAAGAAGGATTAGAGAGTTATTGCTTCTACACATCGTTGAATATCCTAAACTTACGCATCCGTGAAGTGCAAGAGGTTCCAAGCCACCATCGTGAAGCACCATGTCACCCATTTATTTTCGAACTTATATGCTAGATAAAAATAGGTGAAAAGTTCCACTGCGAATACTATTCCTTGTAGAACCGCCTAGAATCACATGACGTTATCGTTGGGCGAGCAGACACGCTATCGAGTAATGAAGTTAAAACAGATATAATTCTCGCATTGTACTCAGCAGTATCTTCTGAGGCCGGATTCATCAACAATTAACCCGTGGGTATGCGGGTGATAAGGGGTAGAGATAAGATAAGAGTCAGGCAGAGATAACGCAATACTCAGAGACGCAGGCTTCATTGTGGGTATCTCTACCCCTTATACCCGCGGGTCAGTCGTTGATGAATCCGGCCCTTGGTCTTTGGGTGGAAAAACGGAAAAGAACACGTTCTCCGTTATCTTTTTGACGGCGCTCTTCAAAGTCCTTGCCTTAAAAAATGAATCCAATTTTTGGGATTAGCATTGCATGAACTATTCGAAGAAGTGGAGAACGCCAGGCAAACCTATTAAAAACCTCGATTCGATGAGCTATATTCAGAATGCGATTCTAGGGTGTAGATATCTCTAGCCAGGGATGGCGGCTAACGCGCCGACCAGAAAATATGTCATCGAATCAAATTTTTACACTTACTGATATTTTTCACTTTTTCGACGAGTCTCTATAGATCCAAGGCCAAGTCCAGGACGTCCACTGCATAGGTCACCATAGAATCCACGGGCATACGGGGAGGACTTTGAGATCAGGGTCAAGCTGCTGGCAGTGTAAGCCCAAACTGCCGCCCGCAAGGCTCTGGGGCGTTTTGGATTCATGCCAAAGACTCCAAGCAAACCGGAAGGAAGAGCGCCTGTATAGCTCAAGCCTTACATCAGGTTGGCATTCTGATTGGGCGCCTGGGTCTCGAAAACAGCCCTGCTACCAACTAGACATGGGATCCGAATCATGCATTTTCGGATATCCGGCCGGATTTATCCGGTTTCGGATTATCCGAAATCTGGCTCGGTCGAAAATTGCCCTCATCTGAATCATCCGAAGATCCGGGGTTTCTAAAATTGTCCTCATCTGAATCATCCGAAGATCCGGGGTTTTCAAAATTGCTCTCATCTGAATCATCCGAAGATCCGGGGTTTTGGAAAACGCAATGATTCGGATAAAATCGGATAAAAATCGGATAATAGGAGGTTAGCGCGCCTTGCTGGCAAACTCTGCGCCATTGATAACCTGACTTTTTCGGACAGATTTGCAATCATTTGGCGGGAATTTTCTCACAAGGGAAGGGTCTGATAGCGTATATCTGAACGGGGAGAGGGAGTCATCCTATTAAATAGGAATAATCGCCACCCCTCAATTAGCATAAAATGTGTTTCATTTTTGCTAAGTCGTGAAACCCAAGGAGTGGGGGTTCTTGAAGTCACAATTGAACGGCGCATCACGAATTTGGGTTCTTGTACAACCGCGATGCCTCTGCCGGCAAGCAGCTCGGAGCGCAATGGGTAGTGAGGATGCTTCATGGGAGGAAGGTCGGAGGTTCGATCCTCATGCGCTGCTGCATTCCTGCTTTTTAATTGATTTTAATTGATTGTTTTTATTATTAATTTTAATTGAATTTTAAATGATTTTTAAATAATTGGTTGAGGTTTGAGGGATTCTGACGTCTATACCATTTTCAGATGTTTTCCGCGCACTTTCCAGCTGCATGCTGTGGTACTCAACAGGATGATGCATAAATATTCAACACCAGTGAATACACATCTACAACGTGCATAAAGCAGCACTGGACACAATGGGCAGGGTATAAATGCTGCAGGCTCCTCTCAGTCTGTTTCCATACATCGGCCAATGACCTCGGGTAAAACCATCCTGCTCGGATTTTCAAAGGAAACCATGACGTGACGTCACATGTGGTTAAAACGAGAAAGTCTGTAGATCCCGGAAATTGACCTAAACGGCATCAATGCACTCGTTCTCTCATCTTTGCCTGTCATCTGGAAATCAGAGGTGTGCTGGAGGTTCTCTAAAACCTAACACCAACAAAGTCGCCGATGCTCGAGTGGTGATCCACTTGCTCACGCTGAAGTGTGGTCCACCTTTAGATAAGCAGCCTTCATGGGAATGACACCAACCTGACCGAACGGATGGCTAGCATACCCAAGGACTTCGAAGCACGTCAAATTGAAGTTAACGAAGACGAACGGGTGAAAGTGATGGAAAACAAGGAGAAGGTTGGGATCCGCAAAATGAACTGATAGACGTGGAAAGGCTGGCAAGCAGTGGGCGTATGATAATGTTTTCGGCTGGAACTCTTGTTTCAGAGGAAAGGGAACGTCTCCAGTTGGAATTCGCCTATGGAGCCGATCTCATTTGTCCATATATGGAAGCAAACTGTGAGGAGCCAGCAGCCTTTATGTGCTGCTCGTGTTGTGACCAGTGCTTATGTTCCAGGAACTTTGTGTCTGTGTATCACTGATGTCAAACGTTCATACATCGTTATGTTGAGCAGCTTTCCAATTGAGTTTTGGTTAAAAAACCGGTCAGTAATGAACAAGTGGCAACAAAGTTGCTCTCACGGCATACATCTGGAAACACTGCACAGCAAACATCTAAAATAGTGCAGATTTCAGAATACCTCAAATCAAACAATAAGTTGAAATGCAAAGATGCAGCAGCGCAGAAAAGTCGAACCCTCTACCTCCCTCTCATGGAGCAACGTCGCTACTGCGCTACGAGCCGCTTCCCGCCGGCGGCATTGCGGGCGTACAAGACTCCCGAACTCGTGAGGCGCCGATTCCACTGTAACTTCAAGAATCCTCTACTCCTCGGGCTTATCGATTTGGCAAAAAAGAAACACATTTTTATACTAATTGAGGAGTGGCGATTATTCCTATATATGGTGGGATGACTCGCTCTCTCCGTTCAGACATACGCTTCAGACCCTTCCCTTTTCAGAGAAATGTCTTGCGGGGCGTTTTGGAATTGTTTCATTATTGTCCTTTACAAGACATTACCAACTCACTATTGAGTTGGTATTGGCTCTCTGGGTTCTTAAAGCTGTTTTTTTTTGTTCTGGAAGCGCAAAATAGCTTTGCGGAGGGCTCCCCTCGTAAAGCAACCAAATACGACATCTTTTACATAGCGCTGGTGTGTTCCATTTCCATTGGTGAACTAAGCTAGGCCAGATATAATGTAACTGGGCATTCATGTGCCTTGCTACCAGGGCATATAGACATTTAATTCAAGATGAGGCGCTCCAAGCTGCTTTGCGCGCTAGTGACTTCAATTGGTCAAGGAAATAAACGCGGAGTTACTGATGTGTTCCGTTTTTAAGAGGTTGCGTGCCCCTATTATATCACTTACCCGGTTGTATCCGAATCGGATATCCGAAATCCGGCTCGACTGAAAATGGCGTTATTCTGAATCATCCGAAGATCCGGGGTTTCTAAAATTGCCCTCATCTGAATCATCCGAAGATCCGGGGTTTTCGAAATTGCCCTCATCTGAATCATCCGAAGATCCGGGGTTTGAAAAAATGGCCTATCCGAATCATCCGATTATCCGGAAAATCGGTGTCGGATCCAATGTCTACTACCAACCGATTAGCCCGTCTGGCTTTCTTTAAGGTGAGGGTCTCGACCTCTCTATTGACTACGTAATTGAAAGATGGTCTTGAATTTCTATGGTTGAGGCGACGTCTGGCGCGGTTGCCACAATTTGACTTGATCCTTTCTTTCAGACTCTGAAGAAGGGCATACTGCAGAAACGTTAGCTAATAAGGATCTGTATAACCTCGTTTGAAGCTCGGCCAAAACAACGCAACAAGATCTTCGATGCCGAAGTTAATAGAGAGTTGTACATGGCGAATTATTTTTCACTTTGGGTGCTTTTTCGCCCAAAGATCAAGAGATACGGCCGGTATCAGTTAGGACAATCGCACTGCATCTGCTACCTAGAATTTGATCTCTTACTAGGGTTAGTCTTTGTAAAAAGGGATGAGAAGATCTAACGCTGTCACCTCCATGGTGTATTATTGGTGAGCAAACATAAAGAAAAAGGATAAAGGACGGTTTCTATTATTAAGAGGAGTTATTAGTTTCTTGTGGGATGCGCCACGCGTTCTACTTTTTCGCGATGTCAAAGAGGCGATTTGACACATATATACCTTACGCTTATACAATGTATTGTGGTGGACAGGCGATGACCAAGTCAGCGCTTTATTCTTCCCAGACAAGTCTGGCGCCAAATCGCCCGACCCCGGAGGGATGGAAAGCTTGGTTGGTCTGGGCGGGAAATCCGAACCTCGCAGGAAAGCCCTCGACCTGCTTAGGAAGGCCACGTGAACCGTTTTTCGAACTTAAAATAAAATAAAACGGGAGTTATGGGAAGAAAACGAAAGGGCTGTGAGTTCGAGTCGGAAGTAGTGACTTGGAGCACCTAAAGCGTAGTGTACCGAAGGGCACTAGGCACATCTGCTGCAAATGCTGAAAGGTGAGCCACCAAGGAAAGCACCAAAGAAGGCTCTACGCGTTCACCACTTCATAGAACAGCTGAGGTCTTTTAAATACGTGAGAGTTCGTTGATGCTGCTGAGTCTTTCCTGAAGAAAGGATTCCTAAAGATAATGTAGACTATCCACCAATCTAGGATGCAGTGAAAGAGCTCATAGTGCTTGCAATGAGTGATCTCGAAGGGTAAAAGCAACCTGAAATTTGTGTTCAAAATCTCCATAATCATCGTCCTTGAAGCACCCACACGACGGCTCTTCCTGTACAAGCTCGATTGAAGTGCATTTGGGCATTACCATCCAGCTTCTGGCAGGAAGAACCGTCATTTTTCGCCTCCTTGAAGCATCCGACAATGCGATCTTCTATCGCAGCGCAGGAAGCAGACACTGTCAGAACAGGCGGTTCATTCTCAGGTTTGGGTGCAGAGATGTCCATAGGGTGTAATTAGGGAAGACGCAGCCCGTTTACGAGCGCCTTCTGGTAGTTCCGGAAAATGAGTGCTCAAAATTTAGGAAGAACAAAATTAATTCAGACCGTTGGATAGTCCTCTTCAATCTGATCTGATTTATGGAAAAATTTCTTGGAATGATGAAAATGAATGGTGTTACGGCAAAAGAACAAAAAGAGCTCGGATAACGCGCCTACCGCGCCATTTTTCCAATCCTTATGGTGGGTATTGTATTAGGTTGGAAACTAGATCCCGTTATTCAAACGTCCTATTCCGCGTTTCTTTGAGAGCTTCTTGCCAAGCTTTGCATGCAATTACAAGAAAATTACTTGCTCTTTCAGAAATTATGTCTCACTTTTTCCATTTCGACTTTTTTAAAGTTATTAAAATGAAATAAAACGAACTTTGAGATTTTTACACAAATCACGTTTCCATTCAGAGAAGGTTAATTTGTTGGGAAAAAATTCATGTTGGGTTTTTTGTTCATTCTTACTTTTGTTAATGATTAGGGCGTTGATATGAAGTGTGCAAAAGAGCTTAGAAGAATTGCCAACGGCTACTACTGTTTGGCTAATTTAATGGAAAGTGTTATGTTGTTAAAAAAAAGATTTGTTTTGTGAAAGCTTGTGTTGCGTTTAATTGCTCGTACAGAATTTTGTCAACTTTTTGCGAAATGTAAAAAAAGGAAATGAATTTTAGCATTTTGCTTTGTTCTACCAAATACACGTTTTGTTATTAGTTGTTCTAAATTTTGTCTATTTTTGGGTTATCGGGTTCAGGCAAAAAATTAACCAAGGAATAGGAGCTGTTGGTCGAAATAATGCGTCTTCTAGACACTCCACTTTAATGCTATGAAAATTACCGAACATCAAAAAGAAAGACAGAACAGAACATATCTTCTTATACAGAGGATCACGCGTTTTTAAAAGATCGTACTATTTTGAAAAGAAGCTTAAACGTAAGCAGAGAGAAGGAACTGCTGGCTAAGGTAATTTTCTGACTTCCCACTTTAAAGACTTAAAATTGATAAAATTCGAAATAGAAAAGGTCAAAACATACCTTATGATTGGACAAATTATTATTATTTGAATGGCTTATCACATTATGCAAAGGACTGTTAACAAAATTTGGAATAGATGTGAAAACGGCGGGGCATTGGTTTCTAACCTAATAATGGCTTTCGTCAGGTTGACTTGGTTGATGCACGAACGTACACATGCATCTCTAACGACCTCTTCCGCTACTGCATAGATATGAAGGTTAACATGACTAAAGTTAGTCGTTTGAGTACCGTTAAACTGATATCGCTACGTAATCATCAGCAAATTACCTGTTTTAGAAAATTGATTTCTCTTTTACGGTTTTCATCAATTCGTCCGAGTGCTTTCCGTATCTAAAAAAATACCTCAAAATAAGTGCTTGAATTTTTGCATGAAAATTCGCTCACCTTCGCGTTGGAAATACGAACTCTTATGATAGTTATAGCGTCCACTACAGCAATTATGATAACAATTGAAATGCCTTTAAAAAAGCTAATATTCCATGAGATAGATATACAAACCTTAAATACTGCGTAACAGAATGCAACATTCTACTGCAATCCGAACAATAGTTACAGCAAATTTCCTAGGTTTTTATTCTTCAGAGTTGTGTAATAGTTGGAATCAGTATCTTCTAATATTCTGAAGTTCGAAGCAATCTCAAAGCCTTATTTTTCAAAGCCTTGAGCCTGTGAAGAGTGGATTCGTTGAGAAGCAGTTTCGGGCATGCGTTCGATGTGGTGGCAACCTCCAGCCTTCTAAGGGGCACTGTTCTCCTCCAACTCCTCTTACATAGCTCAGGACTTTTCCTTTTGGTTTTCCTTTTAGTCATTGCTATTTCCTTCCAGAGGCTTGACTTGCTATTTTCCCTATCCCTCCGTTTTTTGGCTTCCTATTGCAGCTCTCACCCACTAAGTTCGTTATCATTTGATATTTATTTATTTATTTATACGTGTATGACAACACGCGACGAAATAAACACCAGCAAGACAACACATTGCTAATAAACACAAAAATACAAGAAACGGCGAATTAGCGAGTCTTAAGATAACTACCAACGAGCTTTTTATATTGGTTAAACGAAGACAACGAAGACAAAGTATGTTTTTTGGTAAACATCAAGAATTCATAACCGGCCCTCTGAGTAAAAAAGGAGGCACGAACACAACTTTTGGCCGTACAATAATGCATTTTAGATCTACAACCCCTAGTGGTAGAATGATGGACTGTGTAAAGCTCAGTAAGTGGAAGTGCAACTTTTCCAGTCATCATCTTGAAAATCATAATTAGATCGTTTCGCTTCCTACGAATAGCAAGCGATTCCAGCTCGACTATTTTATTACGATCAGGCGCTGATGGAATGGAGGTGTAGTCATAGCCATTTAAGCGTAACCATAGCTTTCTAGTGTAGCCATTCTGAACGGATTCTAGCCTCTGTATGCAGCGCTTAAGGTGAGGACTGAACACAGTGGTGCCATACTCCAATATTGGGCGAGCATATGATTTGTATGCAAGAAGCAAGTGAGTTTTTGAATTTGTAGACAACGCTTTAAAAATGTTGTAAGTAACTCTTTCAGCTTTCTTTGCAATCGTCTCGCAATGCTCTGAAAATCTAAGTTCTTTGTCTAAGGTGAAGCCCAGATCACGCGGACTGTTTTCACTGAGTAGGTTGCAACCACCAAGGCTGTAAATGTGTTAAACAGAATTTGAATTGCCTAGATGAAAAACCCGAGTTTTTGAGCTGAGATAGGTAATTTCCACCTGTCGGACCAATCGGCAACATCTGAAACTGCTCATTGGAGGGCAAAGTGATCCTCTTCACTGGAAATATTCCTGTATGCTTTTATATCATCTGCAAACATTTAGCACTTAACGTCACGCCTTTCAACTAACCAGGATACTATCTCAACGGTAGGTCGGAACGGCGCAAGTGTTGTATATGGGCAGAACCGCCTCTCTCTGGGTAGTAAAAAACTGCAGGTATCTCGACCCCAATACAACTCTGCGCAGAGTTAGGGCGACGGAAGTCGCGGGTTGGCGCCACGTTGATTCACGTGCTCCACAGCTGACGGGCGCGCCAGGGATGAGGGCTCGTATCGCGGCTAAGCGCAGTGCACAGGCGGCGTAGCAGGGAAGAACTCGGGCTCGTAGACGCGGGGTCGGGGGTTTGGATCCCGCAGACTGCGTTCGTTTTGCACTTTTGCAAAATCCATGTTTATCATATAGGTAATCCACCTAGGGGTATTATAGTGTGTTATAGAGCATGTTTACATATAACATATGCTTCAAACTACAGATTAGCTAAAATGTTCACTTCTGTGTGTCACTTATTTTAAGCCTATTTTGTGTGAAGCTATAGTTATGTAACGATAGATATTTTGTGGCACTAGTAAAAAGTTCCGACTCCACCGACAATACTTCGGTCAAAAAAAATTTTCGCTGAAACTTTGTCTAGGGGGGGGGTTATTTGGGGTATTGATCACGAATCTGACATCCGTTTTTCACGATTCGGTCGGAGGCCACCCATACCGTTAACAAGGGTGGTCCAGGCAGGGTCACCGATTTCGCTGGAACTTCGTCTAGGGGGTTATTT
>OX377204.1:88621686-88747675 GCA_947396885.1 Heligmosomoides polygyrus polygyrus | reverse complement strand
CTCAGTATGGAGTACAGTAATAGAACGATTTATGGGGGACCACAATTAATAAATAGAATGACTACTTCAGAGTACGTGTAATAATGTAATCGCGTACGTGCAGTAGAGGGTGAGACCCCATAAAAGCAGTTTGAAGATTTTGCCCTACCGTACTGTGCTACACCGTTCTATATAACAAAACTAGTTTGCATAGCAGCATTGCAATACAAAACGGATACACTCTTACTGGCGGGCTAGTGGGAGGTACCGGCTATCAGCCATCGTAAGAGGCCAACAGGACGACCGGTCGAAAGTGACATTCTGCGTCCCTTTCATTTCGGACCAATTGACTGCAGCAATACGTGGCTGCATTTAAAAAGCAGACCTGCAAGAGGAAGTAATAATCATAGCAGTACCTCCTACAAATCTGAAAGGGCAGCTGGTCCGAAATCGTCTGTACGACCGACTGTGCACAACACCATCGTGCGTTATTTGCCCTTTCGGAAGGGAGGGAGACTGCCCTATGTCTGGGGTAGTATACCTCATTACATGCTTGGAATGCTTGGAAGAGTATGTGGGGGAAACAGGTAGACCTTTGTGTGTAAGGGTCAAGGAACACTTGGATGGGTTGTGCAGGTCCCACGACTCAACTCCCCTGGGCGAGCACCGGGTGCGGCGGCATGCGAACAGCTGTTTTGGGGTGGAGGTCAAGATCCTTGCGCGTGAAGATGAGATTTCGGCGCGCCGAACTCTCGAGGCGCTGTACATTGCGGCGAGGTCCCCCCAAATCAATAGGAAGGACGAGTGCTTGGCTGTGACCCAGGAGCTGGCGCCGTACGTCGCCCTGTGTGGGTTTTGACCTCTGGGTCATGACCCGTTGGGTCCCTAGGGCATGTGGTCCCAAGGGCTCTATGTCATTCACCCATCTTCCGTTCAGCTAGGGTGTCAGTGGCTCATTTGTCCACTCATAAAGGTTAGCCTTTTACTGACTTTATACGTTGTCGTTCTCTTGGTCTCTTAGCCTTTTGGATGGGTTCCTGCAGAATGAAATGGTCTTCTATGACTTTACGAAGGCCTTTGGCAAGGTCCCGATATCGAAATTACTCTCCAAAATAGAGATGGTAGGCACACACTTTAGAATTATAAGATGGGTTAAGGATTTCCGCTCAGGAAGAACCTACCAAGTACGACTTTAATATGAGTTCTTATCTTCACTTCTCGCGTGCAGTGGTGTGCTACAAGGCGGTCTCCTATCGCCTTTGCTTTTTTAGTACATATATGTATGAGCCACCTACTGGCATTTCGCGTTTTGATGTGGTATGCAAGATGTATGCAGATAACATAAAGATTTACAAGTGTATGAAAGGGAAGGACGATGTTAGCGATTTACAAACAGCAACCCTCTGTTCAGACTTTCACAATCGAATGATCCCCAAGTGTATTCACGGTTTTATAAATCCTATGTTCGACCGATATTGGAATTCGGAATAACTGTTTGGAATCCTCGCAAAAAAAGGGCATCTAGTTCTTGGAAAGCGTTCAGAACAGTTTTATCCGAAAGCTATATTTGAGATGTGATGACGTCAACTACTTGCAGCTGCCCAATGGCCTAGAAAGGACAAAAGCACTTGGCCTTCCAACGCTGGTTAGTAGAAGAAGAAAAACTGATCTCACTATGACGTAAAAAATCCTATTTCACAGAGTTCCATAAATCCAGCTTCGTTTTTCGGTGTGCCGTTGACTAGATCTATGAGAGGTAAGCTATGGCTCAACGTCTCGTTTGCAGAGACGATGATTAGGACGAACTTCGTTAACTATAGGAATGTCAGCCAATTCAACACGTTACTAATGGCAAGTGATGACAAAATGTCGTTAGGGTTGTATGTCCAGGTTTTCTACAAACTTATAGAGAAATGACCTGTTATTGTAAATTTTTAGTCTTTTCCTAGATCACGTCCGTGATTGCATTATTTCTGATTACATTTAGCAGACACTACTTTGTAGTCATTCGTTCATTGTTTGTCCAGGTACTACTGTGTAGTTATCTGTTCATGTTCATTTTCATTTAGTCTCTTAAAAAAATTACACGTGTAATCACATCCCACGTCTTTGAATGGAACAAAAACAAAATAAATAAGTAAATATAATTCGTTCATCACTATTGTGGGTTTTACTATAAAAACGAAAGAATAAACTTTTGTTCCACAGAATAGTAAAGCAACCCCATTGGTTATCTACCAAAGACGGAGGTCTTCGAGCCCATAAACATCCTCGAACTCACTCAAGGTTTAGAAAACGTTAAACAAAAAATCAACTTAAAAAACTGGCCTCTTTTTAAAAAGAAGGCCTTTAGGTTCATTTTGTCTTGTGTAATGGATTTTGCATGTCGCTACTCTAGACATAGGCTTAGTAGTTGTTTTCCAATTTTTCCCATTGTCTTCTTTAAGACTCTGGTCTAAAGCTCTACTTTAATTCCATAGATTGGTGGACAGTTTTTAAGTTTTTAGTTTTATAGTTTTTAGTTTTTTAGTTTTTTTCTTATTAAAATACTAACAAGTTGTATAAAAGATTCTGCAGTGTGGTTTATTGTGGCTTATCTAGTTCGATAATTAAAAAATCCTGTAAGACGCTATCCAAAACGAAATTCCAATCTTATAGCACAAAAATCACGTTTTTTAGCTCTTTAAAAAATCCTCTTTTATATTCACAACATAAAAAGGTATGTCAAGAATTGGATCACCATTTGAAAAAGATTCTGGCATACAAGGAAAAGCATGCTTCTAGAATATATAACAAAAATGCACAGTTCTCCTTTATGCGGTGTAAGCTAAAGGCCCAGACAGATCTACTCGTTCTTAAAAATGACAATAGGGTTTCTTATACAACTGATGTTCAAAAAGCTGAAGCACTTGCCAGCTATTTTGCCTCAGTTTTCTCTTCAAATTCGGAAGAGGGATCGAATTCTACTAGTTTTGTGGAGCAATCAAACACGATTGATAATTAGGTCACAGATAGTAGTTTAAGTGAGATCACCATACAGGCAAGAAATGTACTAATGGTAATGGAGGGGCAAAATGCTCTACTTCAGCACCTTTCGATGGCATTCCGCAAATTGTCTTCAAGAAATGTGCTCGTTCGCTTTATAAGCCTTCATCAATGATTTTCAATGTTTCACTGATTTACAGTGAAGTTTCCGAAATCTGGAAAGAGTCCATTATAACTGCAATTCCAAAGAGCCCGAAGTCCGTTTTAATTTCTCCCTTCCGACCGATAAGTATAACTCCTGCCCCAATAAAGGTAATGGAAAAATATTGCGAAAGAAGCTAATCTCACATATATCTAAAAGCAGATTTATTGCTGCCCAACAGCACTGTTTTATTGCTAGTGCTTCCACGACCATGCAACTGTCGGATCAGATTTCCATATTGGGAATTCGAACAACAACGAGAACAGTTTCAATAACTGCGTCTTGACCTCCATTTCCTTTGTCCACGATCTTAGAGTTGTTTTAGATCGTGGATTAACTTTTGAAAATCACATTAACACTATTGTGCAGAAAGCTTTTACTACACTTTTTTTGATTTGCAGAAATATCAAGTGCGACGACAGCTCTTTACTGATTAGTTTATATAAGTCGTATGTCATTCCTGTTTTAGAGTACTGCTCCAACGTTTGGAGTTCTTTTACAAAAAGTCTCAATCCAAAATTGAAAAAGTGCAAAAGACTTTCACAAACATTTTATTTTATAGGTGTGTACCTACTCCACGTAATACAGGAATGATACCTTTATATGAGGAAAGGCTTAGGCATTTCAACCTCAACAGCCTTTACAATAGAAGCGTATTCAGCGACCTAGTTTTCTGCTTTAAAGTTTTGAAAGGTGAATCACGACTTAGAGCAAGCAAATACTGGACTTTCTAGCCAACGCTGAGTTATCGTAATCATTTCCGTTTCCACTACCCTAACGTGAAGAAAAAATATCGTGAGAAAGTCTTCAACTCGCTTTGCTATCGTGGTGCTCGCTGGCTGCAATTGTTGCCTGCGAGCGTATTAGATGCTCCAAATGAAAATATTTTCCGAAGAAGGTTGAAGAAAATAGACCTACTCTCAAGTCTACATTTGGAGGACATTTCTTGATTATATGCAGCTTTGCTTCCCCTTTGTTGCAACACTTTACGTCGAAAATTTTTATTGCAACTGCTGCCTTTTTTAACATTTTGTTCGCATGGTGTTAAATTAGTAACCTACTCCGAGTTTGTTTATTCAACTTCCGTGTTGGTGTTCACTTAACTCCGCAACTCTTCCCCTTGTTTTCCTTTCTTTTTTCCTCCTTTTTTTAATTCAATATGAATCTTGCTGCCGTTGTAAGCTTCTCATTTTGACCTTTTTCTACTGCTTCCCCTGGCCGCCGTCGTGTGGCCTTTAATGGGAGTAGCGGATCTACTAAGATGGTATTCGTAGCCGTTGCCTCTTGCAGCTTGCAGTGTTGGCGGGCCACTGCTCGTTTCTCATTAAACTACGCACTCCACGAACCCCTACCTCTGCATTTTTGTCGTAATTTATTTGTATTGGCTCTCCTCCTTAGTTAAATTTACAGCTATCATTATAAAACTAGGTTGTGTTGCTGAGGGATTTAGTTTTTTTAACACAACTGTTTTGGTTACGCCGTGTCCATGTTGTTCAATTGCTGATTACTGCGCACTATACAGTGCAAATAAATAAATAAATAAATAAATAAATACATAAATAAATTTTACTTAAGCCTGGAGCTGTTGTTATAGAAGAAAGAAAATGCTATTATTTTCTTATGGAATAAGGAAAAAAGTGAAAATACTCACACAGAAGATAACAATTGCAACTATTTGACGATCCTTGAGAAAAAATCCACTTCGATCGTAATCGGCCATTCTAGCTAAACTGCACGATTAAAGTTCACGTTGTACAAAATAATATAGTGAGAGAGACTGCGTTGTAATAGTTACGATTTAAGCTCATTGCCTTTTGCAGACACATGAAAACATTGCATAGTATTTTCAAATTAATTATGGCATACTGTAACGCAAAAAAAGCAAAGCCAAAAACTCTGCAAAACAAACTAAATTTGCTCGACTATAGGATATCAGCTGAGTTTGTAAAGTGTATCCACACTGATGTATCTTCATTTGTTTGCATTTGAGTGATAGTGGTGCCTGTATATTGATTTGCGAAGAATTATAGCATTTAGCTAATTAAGTGAGAAGAGATGAAAACAAGGTTAACATTAGGTCACTTTATGCAAGTGAAATGCAGTGTGTCTCAAAAAAAAAATGTTGACACTGTTTTAACACAGTTGCTTAAACCTGGAGCGGCTGGTAGAGAGGCTATGTGTTGTTACAGGATATTTTGTTGCGATCAGAACTCTTGCGCCATGCGGGACTCGAACCCGCATCGTCTGCTTTCCGGGCAGCGATGTTCGCCTTACACCACCGGCGCTGCTTGACCGCACGTAACATCCGCGATATCCTCGAGGTCCGTCAGCACCCACCCGTGATACTGGGACAACACATAGCCTCTCGACTCCGGAGAAGAACTGTTCCTCGGAACATGCGACAGCAGGGGAGTAGGCGGCGTTGGTTGTCCTCGTCAACACGCACTTACCCATGAACATCGATTCGTACGAGTCTCTGATAACCAGAATCGGACGTTTGCGACTGAAGCGATGTGTTTCCGTGCCAGCTTTGACTGCACATATGCGCCAACATCTGATTGCGACGACTCAAAGCCTTTTACGGGAAACTGGGGAAGTTCTACAAGGAAGACGACACCTTCTACAAGGTCAAGGTGATCGTCGGCAATTTCAACTCCATGGTCGGGTCAAGAAGGCCGTTGGAAGGACTTCACATCGGAACAGTCTGAGTTCAGCAAAGAATCGACTAAGACCATCCATGGAAACTCACAGTTCCAGAAGCCTCCCGCGCTTCGATGGACCTGGGAATCCTCGGTGGCCAGTTCCACAACAAGATCGACCGCATCACCTTCAATCGTAAGTATTGCCTGACCGACGTCTCCGCTGTTCCCAAGTTCTACACGGATCGGACCACCGCCTCTTTCGAACGAGGTTCTGCTTTTGGAATCAAGGAGAGAAGGCAGCGTAGTTTAAGAAGAGGAGTTCCTGAACGATCACCAACTGGGACCTCTACACCTCGGGGGTCGAGCGTTCTACCCCCTCGTCCCCCTGGCCCGCCCATCCCCAACCCCCTGGGCTTGCTCGAGAGTCCAGTGACTGCCTTACGAGATAGTGGAGACGCAGACACTCGCCACGCCTCTGTTTAAAGGACGGGGGGTAGAACGCCACTCCGCCCTACACCTCCCTTTCCTGCCTTTGAAAGATACTGTCATGGACAACACTGGCCAAGAATACCACCGCTTCGTGCACCATCTCCGCGATAGTGCTAAGGATGCCGAGAGTTGAAGACCACCAAGATACGCCTGTCGTCGGAAACTCTCGAGCAGATACGCCAGCATGGAGCGGCAGGAACGTCAGGAAACTACCAACTGACGTCCGAGCTTGCGAGAGCTATGTAGAGCGGCTGGAAGGAGGATCTTAAGAATAGAAGGGCGGTCCGTTCTCTTCGATAGCCATGTTCACCTGTTCCCATGCCATCTTCGCAGGACGGATGCGTCGTCTTCTCTCCTGTCCCTTCCGAGATCCGACGCGCCATCTCATTGGTGAAGAAACGTACGGCACCCGGTCCCGACAGGATCAGACCCGAACACCTAAAGAACCTCCTGCCAGCGCTCAACAACACCCGCTCTTCACACTTTACTGGTCGGAGTGCAAGGTTCCATCTCAGTGGAAGACCAGCAAGTTCGTCTTGCTATACAGGAAGAGAGACGTGCACGACGCTGGCAACTATCGCCCGATCTGCCTGCTTTCCGTAGGTCATACCTAGAGGTAGGTAGTCTTGCTGCAGCGATATATTTTAGCGACAGAAGTAATAAAACGCAAAAGAGAACATAAGGGTATGCTATCCTTATTCTGCTCAAGATTGTGCTCAACCTGCGCACCTGATTCACGGCCTTTTCTCCTACAATTATAACCTTTTTGGCGTGTTTAATTACACATTGAGCTATTGAAACCCTTACAGGGTAGACTAATTCGACTCCTGTGGCTATTTCTCAAGCTACTTTATCTCTCAATTAAGGAGGAGCTAGAACGTGATATGAATAAAGAACTGTGTACTCCAAGACTGTCCTACACTGCAGCTCGCTATCCCCCCATTATAGTATAAACCGGTTATGGCTAGGAGATTCCAGGCAACCACTGTTGGTTGCAAGAACCATATAATTATTAGGCATTCAAATGCCCTGAAATCATTATCCTTCTTATATATCAATCAGAACTTTTATTCATTTATTTAAATGATTAAAAGATAGATTTTTCATGATGTTCAAAAAGGTGAGACTAATCAATGAAAATAAAGGTGGAGCTGTTTGACGTGGAGTGTTTCTTTGAATGCAGGTGGAACGAACGTTTTCATGTGTGCATAATTTAGTAGTTGATAATATGAAGGTTGTTTCCACTCGAAAGACTTCCGAACGTAACGTAATTCAGAAGCGTCTAGTCATGATTCCTCACAACGAATTGGGGTTCCGGAGATTCATTTCGTATCTTCTAACCACACACTTCTACAGTGTGCCGGAAAACAAGACGCACCAGAATCTGGTCAAAAATTACTTACTTTACTTTGATACTTCGATAGTCCTTTTGTCGGCTGGAGGACTTCTCAGCGGTGACCACAACTCTTCCAGACCGCTCGATCTCTGACAGCTTGCATCCAGTAAGGCAGACTCCGCTCTCTGAAAGACCTTGAGAATTAGTCTGCATGTCGCGTTGGCGGTTGTCCCAGTGGTCTCTTATGGTCTCTTGGGAGCCATTCTGTGACACGGAGACTCCATCTATCGTCCTTTCGTCGAAGCGGTGTCCGCCCCAGCGATATTTGGACTTCTTCATGTACTGCAGCGGGTCTGCTAATTGCGACTTCTCCCGTAGCTCCGAGCTTTGTAGGCCTTCTTGCCATTGCTGACGAAGGCTTGTCCTCAGAAGATATCTCTTCAGTGCACGATGCGTAGTTTGCATTGCTCTGGCGACTTTCTTGTTGTCGGGTCGAGTTTCCCCACGTAACATATCGCAGGCAGTACAGAGGCGTTGAATATCGAGGCCTTGAGACCTTGACCTGATCGGTGACTTCGCGAAGCCAACTGATGCCTGCCCATGCTGCACGTCTACTGCGTGCGATTTCGGCAGCGCGGTCGTTACCCATGTTCAGCCCTCTTCCCAGATAGACGTAGGAGTCGACCTGTTGTAGTGCTACTCCATTTAACCCTACAACTCCCCGTGTCACCCAACGGTTGACCATAAATCGCGTTTTGGACATATTCATGTCCAATCGAACTTTCATATCTGCCACATTGAGTTCGTTCAGCATTTCCTCGACTTCTCCCGTGCTGATAGAGATGAGATCAATATCGGCGAAGCAAAGGTTGCTGATCTGTTAACCATCTACAAGGTAGCCTTTATCGTCCCAGTTCATGGCATCCTGGGTGCTGCTGTGAATGGCTTAGGAGAAATCGTGTCTGCCTGTTGTACTCCTTTCCCGATAGTAATTTTAAACTTTCGGTCGAACAACTAGATGGCAGTCGATGCGTTCGAGAAGCATTCGTCGAGAAGTCTGATGTAGGGCGATGTTATAAAAACATGCACAAGCGCGTTCAAAATGGCGTTGATTTCCAGCGAACCGAACGCATTCCGATAATCCACAAAGACAAGGACAAGTGGGACGTGATATTCGCAGCTCCATTCGATAAGTTGTGTGAGAGTCTGAATATGGTCCATGCAGGAAAAGCCCCTACTAAACGCCGCTTGCTCCACTGGCTGATACTCATCCAAGCAACGCGCCATGCGGTTAAGCAATATCTTCGTGAAGATCTTGTACACAACCAAGAGAAGGCTGAGGGTTGATAGCTGTTTATATTTTCCTGCTGACCTGTTTTAAAGAGTGGTACTGTATTGGATTCCATGAGTCCGGAATTCTACCAAGACTAAGGTAGTGGTTGAAGTGCTTGACAAGAAGTGAGCAGACGGTACTGCCACCCGCACGGAGGAGCTCAGAAAAAATGCCGTCTAGCCCGGGAACTGTGCCTGGCTTTATCATTCTGATGGCATGAGCAACATCTTATTCCAGAATGGGAGGTGCTTCCTCAACTGGTGGCATCAAGCATTTTGGGACAGTGATGAAAGAGCGAAACAGATCTGTGTAGAATTTTTGGACGGTGGCTTCCATCGCTCTTCGAGACGCTTGCGTTGTTCCATACTTATCCATAAGGGCTGACATTATTGCCTTCCGATCGCAGAGATCTCGTTTGCGTGCTTTATGTTTGAACGTTTTCCAGCGGCTTCTAACAGCTTCACCCTTCTGTAGGCTTGTATGGACTCCTTCACTGCAATTCAACAAGCCTCCGAAATGGTGACTTTTCCAGATGGAAGGCATTAGAATCCGGTTTGACAGCTCTTCTTTGCTCCAAGAGTTTAATCGCATGTGCGTTAAATTTTGAGGCAGACGGTGATGTGAATTTACAAGAGCTGCTAGCACATTTCAACAGTCCTTTGGACAGCTCGTCGTAGTCTTCCGATAGATCTTCAAGAAGATTCAAATCATACGACTTGATTGCATATTCCAACTCCTCCGACCTGATCATGGGGACTCTCACCGGTGCTGGTTTATGAGTGTCACGTTTGAACATCCTGTTTTTGAGAGTCAGCTTTGCACGGACAAGACGGTGATCCGAGCCGGTGTCAAATGAAGGCAGCACGGAGACGTCGAACAGACTCCAGCGTCTGTTTGTAAGAACATGGTCGATCTCCAAACGTGTTTCTCCATTTGGGCTTTCCCAGGTCCATGTCGGTTTGAAGGCTTCTTTAACATAGAATTTGCATGGAGGAGAGGCATGCGGATAGGAAGTCTATCAGTCTCTTTCCGTTTTCGTTCCTTGAGGAAGTTCCATGTGGTCCTAGCCTCCATTCGTCTTGATTATTCGTACCGACGACAGCGTTAAAGTCACCAACGACAACTTTGTAGTAGCTCTTCTCGTCGTTGACAGTCCTTTCGCTTGTAGAATTCCTCCTTTTCTTCATATGTGGCCGCAGATGTTGGAGCATATCCATTTATGATGGAGATGGTTCCTTGATCTTTGGTTTACAGACGAAGAACAGCTACTCGCGGACTGATGATCTTGTAAGAGTCTACTAGGTGATGCACTGTCGAATTGACGAAAAATCCAACTCCTCCAATATTCTTTCTGTCCACCTCTGCTCCGATAGAGAAGCTCGTTGTGGTTGGTCCTTCTTATGGTTTTTGTTCTGCCTTTCGTTTCCACGATAACGTCGTAATTGATGTTGCGGCTTCTGTAAAGCAGCGTCCGAAGGTCCTGCTCAGATACAATCGTACGACAGTTATAAGTGTAGGCAGTTCCACTGTCGTGGTGGGAGGGGGTTGCCGGTAGTCCGATTCAATGACGTTCTGATAGTTTAACTCCGAGATTAGATGGCCACTCGCCAGAGGAGAATGCAGCCGACGTCGTAGATGTCCACCTCCGGCGCGCGGAGGACTGGGGCGCGGATTCAGTTGTATGAGCCATGGCGGTGATCTGGTTACTTACATGTTCCTGGTCAGGGATAGATGAGATCCGCCCAAACATGACAAAGCATCGCGTATTGCGTGACCGTTGGCCATCACTAGTGATGATCGCCCCTTCACCACGATGAGGTAGCACATGAAAAGGTGGCCAAACTAAAAATAAGAAGAAGTAGGAAAAAGCATATAAAACAAGAAAGAAAAGCAAAAGTGCAAATCGTACAAGTCAGTGTAAAATTTAGGTGCTAGCTGGTGTTAGACAGTTTTGGTCGTTCGATCTGAAACGACGAGCAAAGCTGAAAAGCAGTCGAGTGCCAGTACTATTCAATTGGAAAGAAAAGTCCTCGTCGTTTTATAACATTTCATTCTAAATATTGCTCAAGGTTTTTGCATAGTGTTATATATCTTTTGAAAGAAAACGATTTACTCTATCAGAAAAAATGTATAGTTTTTGCCGCTTTGATTTTTGACACCTATTAAAGTGGAAATTCAACAAAGAAAAATGACCTTCGTTGACAGCTCCTTTTCTTTGCTAACGTATGAAATTTCCACCGCGTTATGATACATTCAATAGAAGATGGATGCTTTGCAAGATCTAGTGTTGTACTTTTGTTTGTTATAATTTTTGCTGGTTTTCTAAGCGTTAATGTGAAGTTTCTAGAAGGCATAAATTATTTTTACCAACAGCTCCTACTCTTTGGTAGATTTTTAGAGTGTTATATGGCGCTCGAAAGGGTGTTTGCTCTATCAAAACGTTCGTTGCGTTCAGTTGCCTTTGCTGATTTTTAACAATTCTTAGCCAACAAATGTTGTAAATTATAGAAAAGGAATTGTTGAGGATGGCCATTTTTCTTTTATTAAACATGTCGCTAAAAATTGGCGAAAATCAGCATGAGCAAATCAACGCAAAACACATATTGATAAAACGTAGCATTTATTAGATCGACGTACATACAACTTTTGTTAAGACAAACTAACTTTTTTCTTAAGGGCTACGTAACGCTGAGCAAGAAACTCAAGCATAAGCAGGGATAAGGCGCTGTCGGCTGAGATTATTCTTCTTTTTTGACTTTTCACTTTAATACCCTAAAAATGGACAAAACCAAAATGGAAAAAATTGTATCATAATTGCTTACTACTTATACATACTACATACAGTGCATTGTTTCGTTTCAAATTGTATGAAAATTGTGCAAAAAGGTTTCAGCGAGATCCAGAACAAAATGTAAAAAAGCGCTTACTTGCCTTGCAACTTACATTGCCAGAAGAGTAAAACTATGTAGTCTAAGTGAATGTGAGAAAAACTTTTGCCGTAGTGACATATCAATTAGTTAAATAAGACAGCCTTACCTTCAGATTCTAGTGCCTTTACATATAATGTTGTGCAATTGTCTTACACAATAAGAAGCGTCTACATGATTGTGTTGTTAAAGATTTTCTGCATTCTGTAGAAATGAGAGAAGCAGTTCATCACATTCAGTCTACTGCGGCAAACATGCACCTGGTGATCTGCAACGACATATCATTATAATTTCGCGGACATTAATTTGCCTGCGAAGACACCGTTTATACGCATCACGACTCATATATGAGGTTCATTCTTGTTTGTCTAATGAAGTGTTCTTCAAGTCGACGTACTCTCCAAATGCCGACCACGGCAGGATCCGGGGGTGAGTAACACCGACCGACGTCAGATTCGTTGCCAAAAAGTCCAGGTACCCACTTCATCCGTAATATTCACTCCACCCGCCGAAGTCAGATTCGCTGCCCGACGGCTTACGTATCCACCTCGTCCAGTACCCTTCCAGCTCTACCAGAGTCGCTGTTATTCGACGGCCAAACATCGTCCACAGTACTTCCTCCGCTTCACTAACGTCAGTTTAGTGGTTAATGTTTACGTAACGTCCGCAGTACACATCACGTTTATCCGGCAACTAAAAGACTGACGCCAGTTTTCATTAAACAACGGAATAATGTTCGACAGCAAAAAGACTTGACGACAAATCGAAATTTAAAAGAGACATCTCATCAGTCAAAGCGAGGTCATCAAGCAGATCCTTTACGACCACGACTTCCCGGAAAAGGCGCAACATGTACTCCATTCAGCAACGAAAACTCCACGTCTAATGCACAAAAATCACATCTTGAAGAACAGCAGGCCTTCCTTCAATGTCTTGAAAAGCATGGCGACAATACCAAGAAAATGCAGAAAGCGAAGAGTACCTTGACGACGACAGATAAACTCCTTAAATGCGTTAGTATGGAGTTCAGCAAACGCCACTTACAAATTCCACTTACAAATCAATCGCAAACATTCTCAAACGACAATTGACAAAAGGTAAGAACCCAGGAAGCATCAGCCTAACCCAGTCAACCGCAGAGAGACCCGACTTTCACGATGAGTATTGTCGACGCTTCCGGCTTGACCTTCCCACTTTCGATGGGAACCTGCTGGAATACCCAGTTTCTTCACGTTACTCTACTCTCATCGGCAATAAGACGGAACTCGATGACACTGCAAAATTCTCGCTGCTGAAATCCTGTTTACAAGGGAAGTTCCTCCACTCAGTTCAAGGACTTGCTCTCGCAGCTGCGAATTATAACGTTGCGCTCCACATTCTCAAGAATCGGTGCGACGGGTAGCAAGTGGACTGAACTACTGTTCAGTCAACTCGCTAACCTGCCGTCATGTGATCCCGAAGAAGAAGATTGGAGAAGATCTGCAATCGCTCAACAACAAAATGTTTGTTTTGACTCCGGTTTTGCTGTTTGCTTTGAATTATGCCAATGAAGACGACGCCAGAGAAACCGCATTGAGAGCTATCCTCAACAGGAACTTCCTCGTCGTGTTAGAAGCCAGACTTAATACGACAAAACGGAAAATTCTTCCGACCTTACTTCCTTGAAGCTCATGCATATCTTGACAGAAATCGTCCACAAGGAAGCAACACTCCAGGAGATTGGCCTCCACTGTAGGGCTGTTACCTGCCTGAGAGAAGAAGGATACGTCAACCCACAGCGACCTCGAACCCCTCAAAAAGAGCATCCACAACGGAAAGCTCAGTATTCTCGAAACAATTCACGACCCAGAACAATAACTCCGACGCCAAATGGGAGGGGAAAACCCATAATTCAGCTTCTGCGAGTCAAACATGCATTCCAGCTTTGACTGCACAAGATAATCTTCTTCTCAACTTTGCAGCCAGATCTCCAGAGATAGGAGGATATATTTCAGCTTTTTGTATATTTCAAGCCAATATCGAACACGGGACTGTCATTCAAAACGGACATGCACAAAATGTTCTAAACGCTATCATACGTCATTATGCTTCCAACAATCGGCGAACCATCAGGATTCGGAGGAAAAACTACAAGTTCAAAGCCTCGACAACCAAGATAATTGCAGGTACGGCGAAGATGTTAACCTTTGAAATTCCTGTCGTGATCGAAGGACGGATATTGTGCTGTAGCCCACCTTGCAAAACCAATTCAACAAGAAAAGTCTCAATCCTCATGCCTAAGATTCGCTTATTCCCTCTGAAGGTTCCATTAACAATACCTCGTCTTGATCATTCATGAGCATCAATCTGGGATCGAAGTTATTGAATTATATCCGCACAAATGTGGATATTCCCATAAAGAGATCTTTCTTACGGTCTGATAGCAGTGTAGCCCTAATGCGAATTAAAAATGAAAGTGATTTTCCAGTTTTCATCCGAAATCAAATTTGAGCATCAAGGCAAACGCTGCTGAAGCGGTTTTACGGTTCGTTCTCGGCAACAGCTACCCAGCTGATATCGCAAGCAGAAACGTCACGATACAACAACTCATCTCGTTTGATACGTGGTGGAGAAAACTCCGATTCCTTACAAAGTCAGAGGAACACTGGCCGAAAGTCATTTCATCAGAAAAGGATCTGATCAGCTACCTTGCAAAGGTCTTCCCACTCCCTCATCAAGCTCGCGAAATACTGCTTGATCCAGAACGGTTCCGCAACTGTGTGAGTCTGCTCCGCGTCATTTTTAACGTTTTTCTTTTTACAATCAAGAAATCCAACTAAGCTAAACAACATTTTAGAGAATCAGTAAGAGCGCTCTATGGAAAAGCCAAGACTGTTATATTTCGAATAGCACAAAACCAATGTTCACCTCCTCCAGTAGTTCAAGAACAGCTGAGTGTTGTCATTTGTGAAAAGCTGAACATCTGGAAGTCTAAAGAAAGAGGGACAATGCTCACCTTCCCTCTGAAACGATAGCTCCTGTGTATCTACCACGGAAAAGCCACGTCACCTTCCTTTACACCCTTCATGCTCATCTCACCATCAACCACTGTGGTAGTAATCAGGCTCTTACCGAACTATGACTGCGGGTATGGATGCTAATGAAAACACTTACGGTAAAACGAGTACTGAACAGACTTTTTCACTACAAGCGCCACAACACCAAACGCTATCGACTTCCAGAATTTCCTGTACATCCCGAAAGGCGTGCTCGACGACCATGTTACCCCTTCGAAAATACAGGGATGGACTGCGCAAGAGTATGCAAAGCCGACAACAATCTCACTCGCCTAAACACAAGAGCTCTATATGTCGATCTCGTTCTCAACATGACAGGCAGTACCCTATTGATAAATGCTCTACACGTGCTACCCTACATGTGCTTCGTCTCTTTTTAGCCACTACAGCGTGCCCAAAATGGAAATTGTGCGATAGTTCTAAGAGATTCAAGTCAATTGCTGACCTTCAAACATTCTTCGACGCAGAAGGAACACCAAATCCAAACATCATCGACTACTGCGCTCGAAGACGAATCGACTTCAAGTTCATCCCCAGCTTCAGCCCGTGGCAAGGTGGGCTGTACGAAAAAATGGTACACTTGTTCAAGACGTCCTTTAAGCACGCAGTGAAGAATCGCCTACTTTGGATAGAAGCACAACTATTGCAAAAAGAACGGAAGCTGATAGATCCGATAGAGAAGGCTAATATGAACTATCAGCAATAATCGACTACGACTGATAGGTATGTTCTTATTCTTCTCATTGTAATGTCTGAGTTAAAAAACAAGGTGGATGAACACAATAGCTAGAGAAGGTTAACAATTCTGAGAAACCACTCAATCTAAAAATGTAGATTAGAAACATCACGGTATTCGACGACTAGTGGACTCTGGAGAGAGTGCGGACGCATAGGCATGGTGACCGTATTCGGAAAGTTTTTGTGGAGGTGTTAGCTGATAAATACCACATCATGGAGAAATATCTGACGCAGGAGTAATGGGAATACTAAAGAGCTTGGAGGGCATAAAGCATTAAACCGAGACTGAGATGCGGCACTGGACAAGCGCAGTGATTGCAAAGAGTGAGCGGAGTGAAATTGAGCCGCGGTCGCTAGAATCATACAAACGCATCCTCAATGTGCATCAGATAAACGTAGGAGCTCTTGTTTTTGATGGTGGATATTCAGCGCGATAGGTATACCGTGGATACGTGCTAATGTATAAGCCCTTTTGACTTATTATTTATTATATTATTATTTGACTCATATTCATATTCATATTTGACTAATTGCTCCGATTTCGCCAATTTTTTTCGAAAAATATAAATATATAAGAAATATATATAAATATAGAAGAATATAAATATTTCTACAGTTTTTTTTTATTTCATTGCAAAACCTCCCAAACACATTTATCTAATTATTTATTAAAGTACGCCTCAAGAACGTTCATCTGTGTGAGAACGACGAAAATGAAGAAAAACAGGAGGTGCAACCAAAAAAGTTAATAAAAGGAAACTAAGCAGCAATATAACATTGAGACGGCAGCGTAATACATTAAAGCAGGAATCTCCATACCAACCTTCTAGGTGGCTATATAAAGATCTAAAACGAAATCTAGGTAGCATAGAACTGCAGTTGCTTACCTATACTTGTTACTAGTGACCTAACTCCGCCTGCGGAAGTCTGACCTTCCGCTGCCGGTCCCAAGCCCGGGTAAAGGAGGAGGGTTGGTTCCCTGCCGAGTGACCATAGAAATCAGACAAGAAACCATGGAGAATCGTGAAAGGACATCAACTCAAGCTACCGCATTCGGGGCAGCAGATGCGCCGGCGTTGATGAGTCGAAACCGGGCGCAGGTTGGAAGTCCAGTACTGGTTATACGGCTAAGATGTTTACTCCCAAAAGGAAAGTCACTGTTGCATCGTGGAACGTCCGAACGGCATGTCATGTAGGACAGAAGAAGATTATCGCACGTGTATTACGCTTGTATTATTGTATTACGCTGCCGCCTCAATCTTACTGACTGCGTACTGGCGTTTTATCCAATATCCAGTCGATTGGCAGTACTAACGCTCGCTGGCACAGTTCGAACACATATCTTCTCAGCATATGCTCCAACGGAGATCAGCCCAGATGACGCAAAAGACGATTTCCACAGCCCACTTACAGCTTGATTTCGTCCCAAAACAGATGTAATATTGCTTGCTGGAGACTTCAACGCCCATGTTGGTAGAAATCGCGACAGTTGGGAAGAGGTACTTGGACGATATTGGGATATGAGAAATAAACGACAATGGTGTCCGGCTCTTTATATTTGCTGCCGCAAATGGATTGTTGATCGGGAATTGCATCTTCCAACATAAACGGAAGCATCAGCTAACGTAGCGTGCACCAAATGGTAATGAATCTGCACTTTTGGACTATGTCCTCGTCGAAAGGCGCTTCAAAACATCTATCAGACATGTACGAGTAAAGCGTGGTGCAGATTGCAGATCTGATCACCATCTCGTGTGTGCCAGAATACGGCTCCGACTGCAGAAGAGAAAAGGAAGCACTACACGTACCACACGACGGAACTGGTCGATCCTCGCGTAGCCAACATCCCGACTACAATTCCAAATAAAGCTGGCAAATCGCTTTGCGTCACTGCGATGTAGATGAAGAAGAAAGGCAGTTAACGAGTGCCGTATGTAAAAGTATAGCTACACTATTACCAGTCATCTAGCTCCTACTAACTGTCACAATCCACAAGTGTCCAATTGTTCGATCGATGGGCCGTATTGAGACTCTGGACGCGCTCCCATGTTTTTTCACTTCATTTCTCCCCTCTCTGTAGCCGAAACTCTCATGCTTTTTGTATGTTGATCACCTAGCACTGCTCGCCCTCCTCACTGTAGCCGAAACTCCCAGCTGTTCCTTTGTGGATCAGTAACTCCTCGGCCGCCCTCACTGTAACGTAAACAAAGCAACGCCCGAGGGGCCGCTACTTTTTTTGTCTCCTCAATTTCTTTGATATTTTAGTGTTTTAATCCTAACCTATCATATTCAACCTCGCCTGTCACACAGGACTTGCCTGTCCAATACACACTACTTCTCACACATCCTGTGGCCATCCAACATGCTCTGCCACCTACTCCGGCCAATACACTTTGCCCATCATCTACATTTTATTACTCACTCGTTATAAATGTAAAGTAATTAAAATAAAGGTCTAATTACCCAAGTTTGAGTTGAGGGACAACGAACACCGTAATCGCGCAAGGTCCTCGAGGTCGAAATCCGCGAGGCACTCTACACAAAGAGGAAGGCGAGCAGAGGATTAGAGAAAATCCTTAACCACCGACTAGAGGACCTCCACGGCAATAATAGCCAGCCGAAATAAAAAGCGCAGAAAAAGTTTGCCCAATTGTTAGGCACCGCACACAACCCTGGGTATCACAAGCGTGCTGGATCTCGTCGACCAACAAAAACATGCAAAACTTATGAATCGTAAACGATACTCTCAGCTCGATCGTGGGACTCGACGCCAGCTTAAACTTGAGCGTGAAGCTTATGGGAATTTTGTAGCAGAACAAGCATAGGATGCCGCCCGCAGAAAAGGATTCCGAACTCTCTATGCTACGCTGAGACGCCTTACAGGCCAGAAAAAGCCGACAAACGACATATAAGAAAGGCTGATGAAAGCATCACAAAATCATCTGAACAGAGCCCTCAACGATGGAAGTTATTCTTCGAGAAAATATACAACCACGGTGCATCAGAAAAACTGTAAAAATAGTCAGCTACCAGTAAGGAAAATAGTGCATGATGGCTTGATATAGATCCCTGCAACCCCTATGAAAAAGAAATACACCACGTATTGGGAACTAACATAACAGAATACTAAAGCTAACAGAAAAGAATTTAGGTCACTCGGACTAGTCTAACAAATGAAAATAGGCCAAATTTATTAGAAAAACACGCTTAATCTTCAAACAAGAAAGAAATTAATCAATGATAACTGAAAGCACAAGGGTCATGTAAGCTTGGCTAGGTTTGAGGAAGGCTAACCACACATAGCAGAAACAGAAGAGGCGAAATTGAGACATCCTGATTGCATAAATAAAATGAGACGCTACTAAAAATCCTCTATGTCTAAAACTTGCAGTAAATCAGTTTTCACCAAATTATTTCTAAGGAAACGAATGCTGCTAGACGCTAGGTACTCACCACTTAAAAGATGTATCCACCTCGAAAATCTTAAAACAGAATTAAATACAGCTAGATCTCACTCAATAGCCAAAGCAGTAAGCGTTTCAATAGAAAGTTTTGAAGCTTTTGTCACCTCGGCACTGTTATCCCTTTTGTATTATATATTCCATAAATTTTTATATCATCGGCATATAACTGAACTTCATCGTAGGGAGATGGCATAAGGAAGACGAGCAACTCTGTAGTGTAAATCAAGAAAAATAGAGAAGAAAGCATAGAGAAGAAAGCACTCCTATTTGAGAAACGCAGCTTATGCAACAGTAGCGTTTGGAGAATTGGCGCCCTACCCTTACTGTCATATGCCTTCCTTTAAGTTATGATGAAAACCAGTCTAGCAGGTTTTCAGCTTTAGCAAGGAGCACAGTTTTTTGAGAAGCTTACGATGACTCACATTTTCGAAAGCTTTAGATTGGCATCATTGGTTCAACACCGATTTGTTCGAATGCTGGCATCTTATGTGTATAGGCCGAATACGCAATAAAATTGGCTACGCTATATAACGGGGAGGGATGTGGAGGGCATTTCGCATATTAAAAAAGATTCATTTGCTTCAAATCTTGTATTTTAACATCTTGTTAACGAAATTTAATTTGATGCTCAGTACTGCACGTCTTCAGCTAGGAATTGATATGTGTGTCTTCTTTCAACCTCTGCGATTGGACGTTGATCAAGTGCAAGTGAGGTTTCATATCTGCAAAAAATGCATTAGTAGCCATCTACTAATAATAATAAGGATTAATAATGAGGCTAATAAGGATTAAAAACTGCCTGCAGAAAGCCTATCATTATTAGAAGAAACTAACCGAAAATGCGTCTTGGTGAGGAAACCAGTCTTCTGAATTCAGCATTAAATGCGATAATGATCAGCCTAAAGACGATATAGTAGCTCGGCATGTTCCTTTTCCTACCTCACTGCAAGGCACCAATCGTGCGCATCCGGGGTGAATTGGTTTTCAATCTTACCTATGTTGTGTTGATACATTTTTCACTATTTCCTTATTAGCCTACGTTTTCTAATATTTTCATAGTTGGTGTGCGAAGTATTATCAACACGTTGACACAAGCTTACTCAGTGTTAATAAAGTTTTGGTAAGTCATTAGGCCCAACCCTCCTCAAATTCAAAAGGATTGGAGAGAAGGCCCTATCGTTTGGGATAACGCGTCTTTCCAAATCCTGTAACTGACTACGATGCTGTTGCTTTCAGGAACATTTATTTGAGGCAGCGTATAAACAAAAAAGAGAAGAGCAACTAATAGGTACGTTGAAAAACGAAAAACGAAATGACCAGCGATGACGAAGAAGAATTAGAGAGTTATTGCTTCTACACATCGCTGGATATCCTAAACTTACGCATCCGTGAAGTGCAAGAGGTTCCAAGCCACCATCGTGAAGCACCATGTCACCCATTTATTTTCGAACTTATATGCTAGATAAAAATAGGTGAAAAGTTCCACTGCGAATACTATTCCTTGTAGAACCGCCTAGAATCACATGACGTTATCGTTGGGAGAGCAGACACGCTATCGAGTAATGAAGTTAAAACAGATATAATTCTCGCATTGCACTCAGCAGTGTCTTCTGGTCTTTGGGTGGAAAAGCGCAAAAGAACACGATTTCCGTTATCTTTTTGACGGCGCTCTTCAAAGTCCTTGCCTTGAAAAATAAATCCGATTTTTGGGATTAGCATTGAATGAACTATTCGAAGAAGAGGAGAACGCCAGGCAAGCCTATTAAAAACCTCGATTCGATGAGCTATATTCAGAATGCGATTCTAGGGTGTAAATATCTCTAGCGAGGGATGGCGGCCAACGCGCCGACCGAAAAATTTGCCATCGAATCAAATTTTTTACACATATTGGATACTTTTCACTTTTTCGACGAGTCTCTATCGGTCAAGGAACACCTTGACGGCAAGGCCAAGTCCAGGACGTCCACCGCGATAGGTCACCATAGAATCCACGGACATACGGGGAGGACGTTGAGGTCAGGGTCAAGGTGCTGGCAGTGGAAGCCCAAACTGCCGCCCGCAAGGCTCTGGAGGCGTTTTGGTTTCATGCCAAAGACTCCAAGCTAAACCGGAAGGAAGCCTGTATAGCTCAGGCCCTACATCAGGTTGGCCCACAATTTGACTTGATCCTTCCTTTCAGACTCTGAAGAAGGGCATACTGCCGAAACGTTAGCTAATAAAGATCTGTATAACCTCGTGTGAAGCTCAGTCAAAACAACGCAACAAGATCCTAGATGCCGAAGTTAATAGAGAGTTGTACATGGCGAATTATTTTCACTTTATCGGATACACCGTTCGATGCTGATGCTAAATATTGGATTTATTTTTGAAACAAATTTGAAGAGCTCATCAAAGAGCGGGTGGAAGAAGCGTTTTGGGTGTTTTTTCCCAAAGATAAAAAGATACAGCCTGTATCAGTTCGAACAATGGCACCACATCTGCTACCTAGAATCTGATCTCTTATTAGAGCTAGTCTTTATAAAAAGGGAAAAGAAGATCTAACGCTGTGCACCTCTATGGTATATTATTACTGGTGAGCAAACATGAAGGAAAAGGATAAGGACGGAGCTATTAAGTTTCTTGTGGGATGCGCCACGCATTCTACTTTAACGCGATGTCAACGAGGCCATTTGACGCATGTATACCTGTCGCCTATACAATGTCTTGTGGTGGACAGGCGATGACCAAGTCAGCGCTATATTCTTCCCAGACAAGTCTGGCGCCAAATCATCCGACCCGGAGGGACGGAAAGCTTGGTTGGTCTGGGCGAGAAATCCGAACCAGGAGCCTCGTATCGAGTGCACATGACAGCCTGTACCTCCTCCGAATTCGCGAGATTGTACATACTGTATGTTGAGCAAACATGTCGAGATAAAAACTTCCTCCCTGTAACTTCTCCCTGCCATGAAAGAATCGTATAAGAAACGACCTATGCTTTCATACCAGACAAATGCCTGGAAAATGTCTTCCACCATATGCAACGAAAGGTTTGCCACAACCTACATCGATTGTAGGGTTCTGCACCACTGTGTTGGTTGAACAACGTTTCAAATTCGTTTGACTATAGGGTTGCTTTTTTAGAGCCTTTAGAGCCGATGATCTACATCTACTTACAAAGCTATTTCTACTAGGCCAGACATACGTCAGTGGCACTCAATTTACAATTCAGTTCGGTTGCATTCTCCAATTTAGCACATTGAAACAAGAAACGGACATTTTCCTTAGCATGCAAATTCATGATCCAACCAAGAAATAACAATAGCAGAAAAATGAGCAGGCAACATTTATAATCCGACATCTTATATATGTATTAGGTTGGAAACTAGATCCCGTTATTCAAACGTCCTATTCCGCGTTTCTTTGAGAGCTTCTTGCATAGCTTTGCATGCCATTTACAAAAAAATTACTTGCGCTTTCAGAAAATTACTTGCGTCTCACTTTTTCTATTTCGACTTTTTTAAAGTTACTAAAATGAGATAAAACGAACTTTGAGATTTTTGCACAAATCACGTTTCCATTCAGAGAAGGATAATTTGCTGGGAAAGAATTTATGTTGGTTTTTTGTTCATTTTGACTTTCGTTAATGATTAGGGTGTTGATATGAAGTGTGCAAAAGAGTTTAGAAGAATTGCCAACGGCTACTACTGTTTGGCTAATTTAATGGAAAGTGTGTGTTGTTCAAAAAAAAGGATTTGTCCTGTGAAAACGTGTGTTGCGTTTAATTGTTCGTACAGAATTTTGTCAACTTTTTGCGAGGCGTAAAAAAGGGTATGAATTTTAGCATTTTTTTTAGCACGCTTTCACATGTCGTATGGAAGAGAATGCTTTGTTTTACCAAATACACGTTTTGTTATTAGTTGTTCTAAATTTGGTTTATTTTTGGGTTATCGGGTTCAGGCAAAAAATTAGCCATGGAAAAAGAGCCGTCGGTCGAAATAATGCGTCTTCTAGACACTCCACTTTAATGCCATTAAAATTAGCGAACATCAAATTGAAAGGTAGAACAGGACATATCTTCTTATATAGAGGATCACGCTTTTTAAAAGGTCGCACTATTTTGAAAAGAAGCTTAAACGTAAGCAGAGAGAAGGAACTGTTGACGAAGGTAATTTTCTGACTTTCCACTTTAAAGACCTAGAAATTGATGAAAGTCGAAATAGAAAAAGGTCAAAACATACCTTATGATTGGGCAAATTATTATTTTTTGGATGGCTTATAACATTATGCAAAGGACTTCCAACGAAATTTGGAATAAAATGTAGAAACGGCGGGGCATTGGTTTCCAACCTAATAATGGCTTTCGTCAGGTTGACGTGGTTGATGCACGACGTACACATGCATCTCTAACGACCTCTTCCGCTACTGCATAGATATTCGGTTAACACGACTAAAGTTAGTCGGTTGAGTACCGTTACACTAATATCGCTACGTAATCATCAGCAAATTACCTGTTTTAGAAAATTGATTTCTCTTTTGCGGTTCTCATCAATTCGTCCGAGTGTTTTCCGTATCTAAAAAAATACCTCAAAATAAGTGCTTGAATTTTTGCATGAAAATTCGCTCACTTTCGCGTTGGAAATACGAACTCTTATGATAGTTATAGCGTCCACTACAGCAATTATGATAACAATTGAAATGCCTTTAAAAAAGCTAATATTCCATGAGATAGATATACAAACCTTAAATACTCCGTAACAGAATGCAACATTCTACTGCAATCCGAACAATAGTTACAGCAAAGTTCCTAGGTTTTTATTCTTTAGAGTTGTGTAATAGTTGGAATCAGTATCTTCTAAGATTTTGAAGTTCGAAACAATCTCAAAGCCTTATTTTTCAAAGCCTTGAGCCTGTTAAGAGTGGATTCGTTGAAAAGCAGTTTCGGGCATGCGTTCGATGTGGTAGCAACCTCCAGCCTTCTAAGGGGCACTGTTCTCCTCCAACTCCTCTTACATAGCTCAGGACTTTTCTTTTTGGTTTTCCTTTTAGTCATTGCTATTTCCTTTCCAGAGGCTTGACTTGCTATTTTCCCTATCCATCCGTTTTTTGGCTTCCTATCCTAGCTCTCATCCACTAAGTTCGTTATCATTTGATATTTATTTATTTATTTATTTATACGTGTATGACAACACGCGACGAAATAAACACCAGCAAGACAACACATTGCTAATAAACACAAGAATTCAAAAAGCGGCGAATTAGCGAGTCTTAAGATAACTACCAACGAGCTTTTTATATTGGTTAAACGAAGACAACGAAGACAAAGTATGTTTTTTGGTAAACACCAAGAATTCATAACCGGCCCTCTGAGTAAAAAAAGAGGCACGAACACAACTTTTGGCCGTAGAATAATGCATTTTAGATCTACAACCCCTAGTGGTAGAATGATGGACTGTGTAAAGCTCAGTAAGTGGAAGCGCAACTTTTCCAATCATCTTGAAAATCGCAATTAGATCGTTTCGCTTCCTACGAATAGCAAGCGATTCCAGCTCGAATATTTTATTACGATCAGGCGCTGATGGAATGGAGGTGTAGTCATAGCCATTTAAGCGTAACCATAACTTTCTAGTGTAGCTATTCTGAACGGATTCTAGCCTCTGTATGCAGCGCTTAAAGTGAGGGCTGAACACAGTGGTGCCATATTGGGTCCAATATTGGGCGAGCATATGATTTGTATGAAGAAGCAAGTGAGTTTTTGAATTTGTAGACAACGCTCTAAAAATGTTGTAAGTAACTCTTTCAGCTTTCTTTGCAATCGTCTCGCAATGCTCTGAAAATCTAATATTTTTGTCTAAAATGAAGCCCAGATCACGCAGACTGTTTTCACTGAGTAGGTTGCAACTACCAAGGCTGTAAATGCGTTTAACCGAATTTGAATTGCCTAGATGAAAAACCCAAGTTTTTGAGCTAAGATAGGTAATTTCCACCTGTCCGACCAATCGGCAATATCTGAAACTGCACATTGGAGGGCAAAGTGATTCTCTTCACTGGTAATATTCCTGTATGCTTTTATATCATCTGCAAACATTTTGCACTTAACGCCACGCCTTTCAACTAAGACAGGTAAATCGGAAGTGTAGATGATGAAAAGAATCGGTGACAAAACACCCCCTGAGGTACGCCACTTGTTATTGAGTACGTGCAAGAAAATTTGTCATTCACCTTTACTTGGAAGGATCTATTTATGATGAAGTTCTTTATCCACTTAACAATTCTGGGATGAATTCCAAAAATTTGAAGCTTGAAAATAAGTCTTTGAAGGGCACCTTATCAAAAGCCTTGCTGAAATCAAAAAAGACCACATCAACATCAGTGTTATCATCCAGTGACTTCGTCCAGTCATCTAAGGTAGATAGCATCAAGGACTGGTCAGTCGATCTTCCAAAACCATATTGATTCTTAGGAATAACCTCATGTGCTTCTATATGGTTTACAAGAGCCACTTTCAGAATTTTCTCAATTATTCTGGAAAACACTGATGTGATACTAATAGGAGGATAATTAGATACTAAGCCGTGTGGTGGTTTTTTGGGGATAGGAGTGACTGATTCATGCTTCCATCGATTTGGAATTTCGCTATGCATGTAACTAAAATTGAAAATGTGCTCAAGAGGAGCTACTATGGTACTTTTTTGATGAAGTAGGTAGGTATTTTATCAGGAGTATACGATAGCGGTAAGATACTCAGATGCTTGAAAATGTCCTCTTTGTAAAACCAAACTAAGCTATCAGATGTGGCACTTTGAGTGGAAAAGGCTAACTTAGACCAGCTTTCATTATCAGCATCAACGGAGTATGATTTTTTAAAATGTGCGGCTAGAATGAAGGCTTTTTTAAAATCACTGACAGCGGAGTTACCCTCATCATCAACTAGCGTAGGGATCTTAGTTGACTGCTTCAGCCTTGAGTTCAACAACTTAAATAAGGAGCATTTTTTAGATTGTCCAAAAGTTTTCGTTCGATGTAGCTATTGTACTTTTTGATAAGGTGGTCAAATTTAGTTTTAATAAGCCTGAAGCGTTCACTAGCCTGAAGACATGATTTTTTGCTAGTCCAGCCATGCTTTTTCTTCAATCTCAAAGAGCTTGGACAGGTGCGGTGGAATGTTGCCCCTATTTAGGGCCTGCCTCTCAAAAGGGACAAATTCTTGAATTGATGCGTGCAAAATTGATAGAAAGAATTCATATTTATCGTTGATATCAGGAAGTGTCTCCAAAATAAACTCCAATCTAAGGAGCACAAGAAGCGGCAAATGACGTCATACGGGGCTTTGTGGAAAGACCTCTGGAGGCGGAATATAGTGGATCTATGAAAGTCTCTACATTGTAAGAGTGGGTGTTGTAATCACTTGACCCAGTTGGTGCAGATACAAGTACATCACGTATTAGCTTAGGGTTGCTACAAAGAACAAGATCAAGTGTATGACTACAGCGAGTTGGCTTGTGAACTTTTGAACAAGCATGTTAGAGTTGCAAAAATTGAGAAACATTTGTGATGTAAAAGTAGTGGCATGCGGAGGAACCTTAACCCAGTCAATATCTAGAAAGTTGAAGTCGCCGTTTATAATGCATTGCCCTTCAAATGCGGTTAAATCACTTAGAGCCTTGATAAGCTGTATCGTACCACTAGTGGTGCAACTAGGCGTCCTATAGACCACAATTGTCCTGACAGTGGATTGAAGCAGTTTCAAATCGCAGGAGATAATCTCAAAAGCATTGGGATAAGATTCACACCAGACAACCTCAAATGCTATGTAACGCTTAATAAGTACAACAGCACCACCACCCCTTTTTTGAGCTCTGTCACATCTTACAAAGTAATAGGTTGAATTCGTCCGCCCAAGAATTGGTATAAGGTCATTAATATCACTTAACCAAGTTTCAGTAAGCATTATAAGGTTATAGTTGGAGCGTCTTGCAGCAAACATCAAATTCGAAATATTTGTCTGAAGAGACCTGATATTAGAGTAAAAACATTTTAGGCTTGTTAAAGGTACCCGAGGAAGACTCGATAGTTTACCGCAGAAGATTGGGTTGCTTGAGAAGTGAGCTTAATGTCTATTGCGGGCCTATTTGTAGCAAGTCTGCTCTCTCTGATCCGATCCCTTTCCTGTTTAGTAAGCGAAGGGCGGATATACATCCATCTGCAGGAAAAGGATCGGAGCTTAGAAGCTCTTTTGAGTGATAACTTCCGATAATATGTGTTTGGCAAAACAACCTTCAATAGACGCGATCTACCCTCAGAAGGTTTACCTAGCCTGAACACAACTTGTGGTACACACTCAATCTCTAGGTGATCGAATATTTGTTTTACAGCATCAACATCATGAAGAGCTCGAGTTACAGATGAAGGAGAGTTGGATTCGGATATGCCACTAATGACTATTGAGCGAAGGCGTTCCTTTTCTTCGAAACTGTCTTCAACAGATGAAGGCGGAACAGAAGATTGGACAGCAACCGAGTTAGAATTAGCAAGAGTCTGCTTTAGAGCCGCATTTTCAGCGCGAAGACGAGAATTCTCCTCATGTAGCTCGAGGTTTTTGGCCACTAGAGTAGAAAGATGATCTTGCACGTGGAAAATGTGGCTGACCAACTTCTTTAAGAACGTCGGCGTTTTCTTGTCGACTCATAGTTGCTCGAGAGCCGAAGCGATTTCTGCCGAAGGTGTTGCGCTGAAGTAGGTTCCTTCTTCGTTCTTCATTCTTCTCGAGGCTTCGAGCGAAGGGTCGACCAGAAAGGGAGACGCCATCTTGAACGTTATATCACGGAAAAGAATCGGTATCAGAGAATAAGTAGCACCGACCGCACTCAATACCGCTCGACGTGAACTGATATTAACAAAGTATACTTTCTTAGACGTTGTAACTGATAGAATGGCCAGCAGTCATGGTTCCATACTAACCCTCAGCTTTAATACAGAGGAAAAATTTATCACAGAAGATCTTGCTTGCTGCCTGATATGATTGAGTTTCTTATACTGGCTCCGTTTTCTATGTGATCTAATTTGCTGACTTCAAGGGGATGAATCGCATACCCGTGTACAAATTTTTCAACAATGGTGTTTTACCTCTACATAACGGTTTGAAGGTACCAGCGCCAGCTGGTACTTTTTCAATACTAGTCATTGCATACGAAAAATCCGATTTTACTGTCTCAAAATTGGTCGATTTTCCGTGGTTACAAACGTTTCCGTTTCTCGCATTGTATAGCTTTTAAAACTCCAAATTCTCACCATTCATAGCGTTTCTGACACAATTGCTTTTTGCCGAATTTTAGACGTCGTTCTTAAAGAAGAATCGAAGTGATATTCGGATGAATGGAAAAGTGGACACAACGCAGCGGCCACAGCTCGTGATATCAACGCTCCACTTTGGGAGGATTTCGCGGAGCAACGCAGAATTCGCCACTGGTTCGATAGGCTTCGATCTGTAGACGAAAATCTCGATAATGAAGACCGAGGAAGGTCGCCACCACTCTTTAACGACGAATAACTCTAAGCCATGGCGGAAGCGGATTAGCTTCGAACTGTGATAGAGCCAGCAGAGCATTTTGGCGTTGACGGTAGCACCATCGGTCGCCACTTCAATGCGATCGGAAGAGTGAAGAAATTGGATGAATGGATCCCGCACGACCTGACCGCCGAGCAGATGCTGAAGCGTCACGACGCCTATGTTTTGTTGAGGCTGCGCAATTTAAGAAAGCCTTTTTCGGACAGGATCGTGACCAGCGACAAAAAGCGGATTCTTTATGACAGTCGTCGTCACGCTAAACAACGGCTGGACAAGAATTTGACAGACATGGTGACCATATGACGGACAATGGCTGTTATAGTCCATTACAAATTCTAGAAGAATGGAGAAGCTGTCGCAGAGGAGAAGTACATTGCCGAAATTCAAGCGATGTACTAAAAGTTGGTTGAAAACAGCTGGCTTTGGTCAATAGAAGAGGCCAAATTCTTCTGCATAACGTTCGCCAGATCTGTCCTCTACCCAATATTAATTTTTTTGAAGCATTTAGATCGTCATGTGAACCGTAAAAAATTCAGAAACCGAGATAATCTCGAAATGACTTCTTATGTTTGATTATTTTCCGTAGTTCTGAATTTAAAGAGATGGAATGCCTAAGCTATTGTTGCGTTGGGTAAAGTGTATTAATTGCAATGGTGCTAAGTAAAACTACTTCCACGCAAGGTTATGATTTTCTGACGAAGTTTTCAGTCAAAATGGGCCATTCATATGCAGCGACCTACATAGTGGCTGCCTTCATTATTTGCAACATTTTTAATTTTTTCTATTTTACAGGATCCTTTCCATAACATTTTCTGTAAAAGCTAAGAAGACTGTCTAGCGGTGAAATACGCAATCTAGATTTGCGGCCCTTTAGAACGGCTTCCAAATAAGAAGGATAAATATAAGCAACAGCAGATGTTAAGAGTACGACTTCCGGTACACTTACTTTTAAAATCATTTTCCCCACCTTGTTCAACGAAGTTTGTGGAAGTCTGGTTGCCAAGGAAATCGGTTAAAATGGGCGATGCTTAGGGCCAGTACAATTCTTTATAAGCAAATATAGAAAATGAGAGATTACCTAGGAATCATGTAAAGAATTGTTTAGAAGTTCTAGAAGTACTTCAGGAGTGCGTGAAAAATCTGACGAAAAATTACAGTCAAAATAATTTTGCCTTTTGTGTTTCAAGCATTTCCTCCAAGTTGGTTTAAATGATTCCTAAACGGGAACGAAGTTTGAACGTTGTACATTTTGCTCGACAATCCTCGTTTGCTTAAAAGCAAATGTCCACATATTTTCGTCGAACATTATATCACAGGCATCTGAAAACAAGCAGATTTAATGCAGAACATGAGAGAAGCACTACAAATTGAATTCAAGCCCTTCGAATAATTGGAGATCTTTGATAACTCAATTCCAAGGCAATTTTCCTGGATAATTTTACGATTCGAATCGGTATATCTGACAGGATAACCAAAATTGATAGATTCGTAACTAACGTATTCTAGACACTCACAATAAGCGTACAAAAATATTTCGAGAATTATGGACATAATCCATGATAAAGCGATAATCGCAGCAGTGTTCGTTGTGCTGAATTGGAGACAGATTCAAATTATAATCTGTCCAAACATCTAGGAAGCAACTCTGAAAACTCACCTGAAAACCGTGTTGTAATGCATTGGCAAGCAAATGACAACCAAGCGGTTTAAGGCGATGAGGAGGTGAGAAAATATGCAAACAGTGTAGAATGTTGCGAGCGACGCAGCAAATATAATTGGTGCGGATTTCAAAAAGCCGATGTTGCTAGAATACCAGTTATTAAAGCGTTCTGCTACTGCTGAGTAAGACCCGTTTAACAAACTCACAAGAATGCCATAGGTGAATAAACAAATGCAAAAACCGAACACAGCAAGGCATCAGCTGTTGACTGGCTGGTTAACAGCCGTCCGAACGAGTTCTTCATGGCCGGTATTCGAAGGGCCGTTGTGACGACGAGCCAATTTCCTAACGACCCCATGAAGGAGATCTGTAAGAATGTCTCGAACTCATGGATAGTTATCAAAACAACCATCTGTTGTTAGCTAAACATTAAAAATATCAGTAGTAGTGCTACAACAAGCACAACATGGTTAACTCCATTTCCTGGGATAATGCTTGAATCTCAACATTTTTTGCTCAAGGAGCTAAAGAACACTAAACGAAAACACGTGTCGTTGATGGTTTAAAAAAAACGGCTACAGTGAAGCTTTTATGACAAATTCATAGCTAGTATGCGGATGGCCATGATGTCGCTTAGGCATAACACCTAGTGGGATGAAAATTTGTAAATCTATTACAGGATAAGCTACTCCAATAAAGTGCTAACTTCATAATTTTAATATTCACGTAAATAGACAGACCCTACTCCAGACACCAGGCTTAGATGCCACCACTTTGAAAACCATAGTTTCTGAATCCTCTGTCATAGTTTTGCGAGACATGGAATTGTACACTGAAATGAACAGGATAAGGCCTGGGCACATTCCCGTGGCCGCGATGCCGTCGCGGAGCTCAGTTTATTACCATTTCGCCGCGCGCGGCTGAATAGTCGAAGCAAACTTCGCCGCGGCCGCCGCGACAGTGGACAGTGGCGGCCGTCATGCGCGATGCCTTCTCGCGGGACTTGGCATACTTTTTCTCGCTGCGAGCGGTACTTAACGTTGGTCCTGGATCGCCGTCAGGCTCCCTTGGGCCTTTGTCATACCATCGCTCACCCCGAGCGAAACCCAATGATATGCACCCATATCGATTCCATCGCGCCGCCCGATCGATATGGCAGCATATCATTAGGCGTCGCTCGGGGTGAGCAATGGTGTGACAAAGGCCTTGCAGAGAGGTGAGCGATGAGGCGAGCTCTGGTAACTCAACATCCTTTCTCGCCGCTCTACAAAACTCATCGCAGCGATTCCATCGAGGCGACGCGAAGTATGCACGAGGCCTAAAGACACATTCACACTGCTGCGACAGCGGCGCGGAGTAAACGAGGTGTCGGTTGAATTTTTCGTGTGTAATGTACGTAATGCAGCCGTTGGATCGGAACCAATGTCCACGTGCATGCCGCAGCGCCAGGAATGATTTGAGCTATTCCGGCCAACGGCCGTCACCGCGGCGCCGCCTGCGCTCTTTCATCAAGATCGCAATCAATGAAGATTCATTGCTTTCCTATCTATCAGTAAAAGAAAAGTGAAAATGCTCACACAGAAGATAACAATGGCAACAATTTGATTATCCTTGAGAAAAGGGCCTCCTCGTTCATATTCGTTCATGTCAACCTAAATTGCATTTTTAAAGTTAACATTGCATAGAATAATATATTACAGTAGGAAGATTGCAGTTGCGACTTAAGCATGATGCGCATTCCAGGCTTGGGTTTAGGCATTGCACCAAAGTTACAAAACATAGTATACTAAATACATAACTAAAAACTTTGAAAAACAACCAATATTTGCTTAATAGTGAGGTGGTAGCTTTAGATATATAACGTTGACGACAAAGCCGCGCAATGGTGCACGACAGCCAGTTTGTCTCATGGGACCGTGTCGCACATTGGTGCGCGACAATATTATTTCGATCAGAGTGACATTACCTTCGTCCAAACTTTGCCTAGGGAAGTTTTTTAAGATGTTATATGGTACGCGTTGCGAGAACGTGGTATTCCTGAAGAGCTTATTGGGTGGGTGCGCACCCTCTACTCGTGCCCAATAAGCCGAGTGCGAGCACCAGCGGGTACCTCGGTGGGGTTTCCAATCTCTGTCGGAGTGCAGCAGGGGTCTGCGCTCACCCCACCGCTCTTCGTGGTCGTCATGGATGCAATTACACGAGATCTCCAAAACGCAGCTCCTTGTACGTCGCTGCATGCCGATGACGTCATGCTTGCATGTGAAGACAAAGCCGAACTCGAGCGACAGGCACAGGAATGGTGCGATTGCTTGGCATTGTTCGGACTCAAGCTAAACGTCAAAAAGACGGAGTACTTGACGACGGATGTGAATGAGCTCGGATCTATAAAGATCAATGGTACTGTGCTCTCACGAGTGACATCTTTCAAGTGTCTTGGGTCAACAGTCACGTCCGATAACAGCCTAAAGTTAGAGGTGAATGCGCGTGTGAGTGCAACCTGGCCCAAATAGCGCTCGCCGACTGGTGTGCTCTGTGATAGAGCAATACCCGAGTACCTCAAATCAAAGGTGTATAGAACAGTCGTCCGCCCAGTAGCGACGTACGGTGCTGAGTGCTGGCCCGTGACGAAGGAGATTGAAAGCCGACTCAGTGTAATGGAGACGAAGATGCTAAGGTGGACGGCCGGAGTAACGCGTTTGGACCGCGTTCGCAACGACACCATACGACAAAGGTTTGGTGTCGCCACGATAGCCTACAAGCTGCGTGAAGTTCGTCTACGATGGTATGGCCACGTGCTTCGCGCTAACGACGACCCCGTCTTTAAGATTGGCCTGAACCTTGAAGTCCTGAAAAACGGCCAAGAGGACGCCCGAAGCAACGTTGGCTAGATACGTTGCGCTTTGATTTAAAGATAGCTGGTGTGCCTTCTGATCAAGCATTTGCTCGGGAGAAATGGCTTCACCACACCAGAAGAGCGGATCCCGCCACCAAGCGGGACAAAAGCTACTGAAAATGGTGATGATGATGAACACATTGGCCATGTCCGTTTGGTAAATTACGACCGGTTACCACCCACATGGATAACTAGTGTTGATATCACCTTTGTCCAAACTTTCTGAATGGGTTACTTGAGGTGCTGGTCAGGAATCTGATATCCGCTTCTCGAATTTCGCTCGATTACGCTAAGTTACGGGTGGCATGGCTACGTGGGAATACATCAGAGGCAACCTATTATGGCATCGACCAGCTATCCATTGAACTTCAGAGTTATTTTTGAGACTTCATTTGATAAAGGTAACAAACCGGCATTATTACAAACTACAACTACCAACGCTGTTCTAACTACGGGACATATACCCTACTTGGACCACAGCAGGAGCCATGTCGTCTCATTTTATGCTATTGGCTGCTTCAAGATCGCTGTCATGTCGTCAAAACTTTTGTTCAGTTCGTCAACATTGTCATCCAGAATGCTCATGATGACGATTTCTGTGGCAATTCTAGAGTTTTTCAGTCTAACTTTCGCATCAAAACCAATTATTTTCCAATTAGGCCATCAGAGGGAAGCTCATTGCGGAAAAGAAAAGATTTAGGGAATATTGCAAAAACAAAGCCAAAGTTCCGAGAACGGATATCAGATTCGTGGTGTGCGTTTTGAAAATTCAATTTATGCTAAGCTAAGGTGACGAAATATCGTTTCAGACGCGCCCAATACGCGCGGTCCCGTGGGCCCGACGCGCGAAAATTGCGCGGTCGTCAACGTGTTATTCCAGTAAATAATCATAGTAGACACGCTTAGGCATAAGAAAAAAATTCGATGATTGGCCGTGTTTAATGTGAACAAAGAAAAAACGCTATTCACTGGAAATTAAGTTAACACAGCTCGAGAGTAGCCTAAGATTTCTGTGGTATCGAACGAATTGAAGAAAAGAAAAAGTAAAATAAATAGTATAGAAAAAGATTGCGTCACAAATTCAAATTAATGAAGACGCTGCTAAGCACGTTGTTCTGGGGCGGATTTTATCTAAGAAGCTCCTCTTTAAACTGGCACGAACCTCAGGTGATTTCTTAGAAGGTAGGCACGAAACGAGTACTTTTATGAATTCTAGGAAAGTGGCAACAAGGAAAATATGTATAAATGCAAATGTGTAAACATAAATGATATATGTAAATCTAAACATGTGTATGTATTATGTGGTCAAGAGTAAAGCTCTCTTACGCTGTGCTCATGAGAACGAGCTCTTAAAAGTGAAAAATAAGTAACAATAAGTAACTGTAAAAAAACAACAACAAAAGAAATGAATACCAGCATAAATCAGCAAAACTGATATGCCTAACAGATGCAAGGTTTAGAAGCCATTTCAGGCAAAATAGAGATTATTACACGGAATAAGTTTTGCTCATAAATGGTACCGACCCGTTCCTGTGCGTTACTGCGAAACTTAAAAAAAGTTCTTCTGAAAAACTCCTGCTCTTCTGTATACGACTCCAGTCTCTGATTGAATATTGCCGATGTTGTCGACCACACTACAGCAGTAGGCTTCCAGACCCTTACAGCTGGTAAAGGACATGAGTCCAAGAATTGCTGAGAGCGGACATCCTGTGGATAATTGCAAAAGTGTGCTCTTGTGCGGTAGTTGAATTCTACCAAATTAAACGAATCATGACTACCGAATTCAAAGCTGTGCTTGTGGAGCGGAGTCGTATTGACGTGTCTCCCTTTGTTTTCAACTGAGCGTTCGTGGCGCCATGATTAGTTTGTGAGAAAATATAGCGTTTGCCTAATTAGGTGAGTGGAGTTGGTAGCAACATTAACATTATGCCGGTGTATGCAAGTGTAGAATAATATCCAGCCTTTTCAGCCAGTTTTGAAACTCTATCTTAGAAGGACCACTGTCTATTGTTCCGCGTCAATGTAAATGACTAGCGATCTCTGGTCAATCTTCCCAGTCTTGTCTTTCCTTTTGAATAAAACTAGGAACAATGCCATTCTTAACCTCTAAGCAAAACACGTTAAATCAAATGCGAAAGGCACGCTGCGTTGTTACCAGGAAAGTGCGTAATTACCATTTACGATTTTACGATTTACGGCGATTTCTGGCAATTTTTTTACGATTAGCGATTTACGACATTTCGGGTCGTAAATCGTAAATTTTCGTAAACGTGATCTTTCGTCGACAACCAAATTTGCCCAATCTAATGGTCTCCTCCCAGAGCTCATTACCACTTACCTTTAGAGTTGTTTTTGGTGTTCTATTGTGTAACTGGGGCAGAAGACATCCTGTGAGCAGGCTTCTCGAATCGCACTTACCAGTTTCCTAGAGACAAAAGTATTCTTGATCCATGTCTTTAGTAACGAAGTCTTGTCAATTTTCTTTATAATAGATTCACGCTAACCCTAACGAATAGAATTGACGCAAAACCACAATAGAACATCATTTATGATTGGAGGCGGAGTCTAGGAAGTTGCTACACTCAGGTGCAATAAATAAACCACTGACGTTTCTATCGGTTAGCGTTGTACTTCATAGTTCGGAGCCACTTGATATTCAAAACGCGGTAAAACCGAGCGCGTAGCACTTCAAGGAAAGGTCGAACTGGTTTTGAAAGTTTTGATCGCAGCTCCATCTTCGGTAGTGTGATTGAGTTTATCGTACTCACTCTATCTGATTCATTTAAGATCCTCAAACTCCCGGAGAGCAAACTTTCGTTACATAACTGACGGAGCGTAGCCCGAGCAAGTGTAGATTTATTAAACAACAGTGTAATAATTTAGTTTTTGAAATCGGACGAGTGCAGTCAAATTTGCAAACCGGCACTACGGATTGGTTTAGGTCATCGCGACAACTGATATTGTCGATCGATGGTTCACAACTTGAAAGCACTTTCAATGTTACAAAATTCCTTTGCTGGAATCTCTCCGCATTTAAGAGATCTTCTGAATTCGAGTATCGCGCTGTGGTTATTTCCTGACACCTTCTTTATGTAAGTGTAACCTTCTACCTTCTTGCAACGGTCTATCTATCGTTTTCACTTGCTGCGTTTAAAATGGACTGAACTCAAACTGAACCTGTTTTAATTTAAACTGCCTTCAAATGGGAATTGCTAAACTACTGAAACTGAACTTCCTTTTAAATCAATCTGGATACGTTCTAAATCAAAATTGTCTCGTTTATAGAATCAAACTGAAGAAGCCTCAAGAAGGTTGCCTTGAGGAATACGCTAACCTTCGCATTTTATAGCTACTACAAAAGATGCCCAAGAAATATGGTCATGCATTTTCGGCGGCCAAAACTCTATTATCTGTCTGCTATGGGAATGTCCGTGGATTGATTTGAAAACGCAAAAAACCGGAGATGTTTTGGAGCGTCACACGATAGGATTGCGCCATGCGTTCACGCACTACGCATAGCCCAATCCTGTCGTATGACTCAGTATGTTTGTTGGATTACAACACCTGCCCTTTCTGTTTTCGCCGCATTGGTCAGTGGTGAAGCTAAAAAATTGGTAGTAAGTTAGGAGTTCAATGAACATTCAAACGATGCAGGCTTATTGTTGGAATACCATGTATAAGCTACGGTAAAGTTTTTGAATCAACAATTGTTTCGACTTTCCTGAAAAGTGTAAAATTTGAGTTGAAAGATGTCTTACTAGCAAGAAGACGCGAAAAATAGAAATAGCTTGGTAAGAAAATCGTTTAGCTGAGAACATTAGCAGAAAAAAACTCTGGAAATTTAGATGTACTGCACTACAGGCCAGGTGACTTACGATTTACGGTTTACGAAATTTTAGATTTCATTTACGCACACCTCTGATTGTTATCACATCGATGTGCAACTGCGGACATATTAGGCGCATTATTTAAAATTTTTGAATCTTCTGCCTTTCACATCAGAACTCGTGTTTGAAGGAAGGTGCACCATGAAATGTTAAAGCAGTTGTGGTCAGATGGGTTTCTGAGCAAATACTATTCTTTACAAAATTATTATAACTATCATTATAAATGATAGTTATAATAACTCATCGTGGTGAAGGGGTGAACATCACTTAGTGATGGCTAACGGCACAAATGGTCACGCAGTACGTCTCCGTCCTGCCGGATCACCGTCTTGTCCGTGCGAAGCTGACTCTCAAAAAGAGGATGTTCAAGCGTGACACTCATAAACCGGCACCGGTGAGGATCCCCACATTCAAGTCTGAGGAGTTGGAATATGCAATAAAGTCGTATGATTGGAATCTTCTTGAAGATCCATCGGAAGACTACGACCTTCTCTCCAAAGGACTGTTGAAATGTGCTAGCAGCTCTTGCGGAGCCACATCACCGTCTGCTTCAAGACTCAACGCACATGCGATTAAACTCTTGGAGCAAAGAAGAGCTGTCAAACCGGATTCTAATGCCTTCCATCTGGAAAAGTCACCATTTCAGAGGCTTGTTGAATTGCAGTGAAGGAGTCCATTCAAGCCTACAGAAGATTGAAGCTGTTAGAAGCCGCTGGGAGAGGGTCAAGCACAAAGCGCTGCAAACGAGATCTCTGCGACCAGAAGGTAATAATGTCAGCCTTTGTGGATAAGGATGGAACAACGCAAACGTCTCGAAGAGCGATGGAGGCCATCGTTCAAGAATTTTACACAGATCTGTTTCGTTCTTCCAGCACTGTCCCGAAATGCTTGATACCGCCAGCTGAGGAAGTACCCCATTCTGAGGAAGAATCAGAAGTTGCTCATGTCATCAGAAGGATGAAGCCAGGCACTGCTCCCGGACCGGACGGCATTTCTACTGACCTCCTTCGTGTGGGTGGCAGTGCTTTCTGCTCACTTCTCGCCAAGCACTTCAACCACTACCTTCGACTTGGTAGGATTCCGGACTCATGGAAGGAGTCGAAAACAGTTTTAATCTTCAAAAAAGGTCAGCAGGAGGATATCAACAACTATCGACCCATCAGTCTTCTCTCGGTTGTGTACAAGATCTTCACCAAGATACTGCTCAATCGTATGTAGCGTTGCTTGGATGAGTATCAGCCAGTGGAGCAAGCAGGGTTTCGCAAGAATTTCTCCTGCATGGACCATATTCAGACTGTCTCACAACTCATCGAAGGGAGCCGCGAATACCACATCCCACTTGTCCTTGTCTTCGTGGATTATCGGAAAGTCTTCGACTCTGTGGAAATCAACGCCATTCTGAACGCACTTATGCATGCTGGTATACCATCGCCCTACATCCGACTTCTCGACGAATGCTTCTCGAACACATCGACTGCCATCCAGCTGTTCTATCGAGAGAAATTCCTATCGGGAAAGGAGTACAAAAGGGAGACACGATTTCTCCTAAGCTATTCACAGCGGCACTCCAGGATGCCATGAAGGACTTGGACTAGGACGATAAAGGCTACCTTGTCGACGGTAAACGGATCAGCAACCTTCGCGTCGCCGACGATATTGTTCTCATCTCAACCGCACGGCAGAAGTCGAGGAAATGCTGAAAGAGCTCAATGGGGCAGGTATGAAGATTGGATTGGACATGAATATGTCCAAAACGCAATTTATGGTCAACCAGTAGTGTGACACGGGACTCGTAAGGTTAAATGGAGTCGCTCTGCAACAGGTCGACTCCTAGTCTATCTGGGAAGGGAGTTGAACATGGATAACGTCCTCGCTCCTGAAATCGCCCGCAGGAGACGAGCAGCATGGGCAGCCTTCAGTTCGATTCGCGAAATCACCGATCAGGTCAAGGATGCCGGCCTCAGGGCCTCGATATTCAACGCCGCTGTACTGCCTGCGATGTGTTACGCGACGGAAACCTGGCCCGACAACAAGACCATCGCCAGAGCAATGCAAACTACGCATCGTGCACTGGAGAGATGTCTTCTGAGGACAAGCCTTCGTCAGCAATGGCAAGAAGGCCTACGAAGTTCGGAGCTACGGAAGAACCCGCAATTAGCAGACCCGCTGCAGTACATGAAGAAGTCCAAATATCGCTGGGCCGGGCACCTTCTTCGACGAAAAGACGATAGATGGAGTCTCCGTGTCACAGAATGACTCCCGAGAGACAAGAGACCGCTGGGACGACCGCCAACGCGATGGGCAGACTCATTCTCAAGATCTTTCAGAGAGCGGAGTCTGCCTCCCTGGATGCAAGCAGCCAGAGATCGAGCGGTCTGGAAGAGTTGTGGTTCCCGCTGAGAAGACCTCCAGCCGACAAAAGGACCATCAAAGTATCAAAGTAAGTAAGTATCATTATATTAGGTTGGCAACTAATTTCGTGGACTCTCAACAATCTTCAGCAAAAGTATTTATTAACAAATAACTAATGACAACCTTTAATCAAAATAAGATCCCTCGGAACGCAGAAGTGCTTCCCATATATCAGGTAGCTGGTCTATCCCACTGCCATAGAATTATTGTGCTTTTAATGCCAAGAATCTTTGGAGGTGCATTTTGACCCGGTCCACATTATTAAATCGTCTTCCAACCAAGAGGTACTGCACCAAACTAAAAATGTGGTAGTCACTCGGCGCAAGGTCTGGGCTGTAAGGTGGATGAGTTTGACGTTCCCAGTCAAGGTCTATTTTTTGAGGCGTCCGGTTCGCTATGTTCCCTCCGTTTGGTGGTGTCTGGAAGGTACTAACTTCTGGGAGCTCGTCAAGAACGGTTTCAGCATTAATGCTAAAATCTACTCTTCTCAACCTGGCCGCGCGGAGGCTGAACTCCGCTGGAATCGGTTCAGACAGATTTTCAGGAGCGGCATTATCTATCAGCAAGATAACGCCAGATCGCACGTCACGAATCGGGAGCTTCAAAAAATCGAAGACCTTAGCTGGGAGCGTCTAACTCACCCACCTTACAGCACAGGCTGTGCGCCAATTGACTAGCACCTTCATAGCTCGTTGCAGCACTTCTTGGTTGGAGGACGATTTATTAATGTGGACCATGTCAAAATGCACCTCCAAGGATTCTTGGCTTCAAAAGCACAAGAATTCTATAGCTGTGGAATGGGCCAGGTGGCTGATAAATGGGAAGCAGTCCCGCGTTCCAACAGATCTTACTTTGGTTGAAAACTGTTATTTGTTATTTGTTTATGAACACTTTTGTTGAAGGCGCTTGAGAATCTACGAAATTAGTTGCCATCCTAATAAATAACGGCGTATTTATGATGTATAAAATATTTTCTGGTAATATTGATATCATTGCAAGTGATTTCTTTTCCTTTGCTGGTACCAGTACTGGAAGTGGTGGTACATTGCTAGCTGGCTCGGTGACTAGATGCCAACCCAAATCAACCTTTTTCTCACATAGGGCGTTTACATTCTTCAGACCGTTGATGGAGGATCGCCTACATCATGATGTTGAATCAACTTAGGTCTCATCTTTTCCGAAGGTCGATTACAAGGAAAGGTTTCACGCATTTGTTGTTCTTGTTTGGCTTTTTTTACTTAAACGGTTGTTTTGTACCATAGAGTCCATTCCTTTATTAGGCACTTTTTTTGCTTTTCGTTATTTTAGTGGTTTCTTAAAGTGAAGTAGTTATCGCCACGTCCTGAGTAAAGAATAAAGAATAAAAAATAATTCCTAGGAATTTGGACGCAGTGAAAGTAAATATTAGACTCACTTTTACGTACACATACACAAGTACACCTAAATTAATCAAAAGTCCATTAGAAGAGAGCATTTTTTAGGATGTTCAACAAGGAGCAACTAATCAATGACAATAGATGTAGAGCTGCTTGAAACGGAAACTGTTTTTCTGAAGGCATGTTTTCATATGTTCATGATTTATCACTTCGTTAATATGAATGTTGTTTACACTCGAAGGATTTCCAAACGAGATGCGAATCGAAGGCGTCTATGAAAGAAGGCATGATCCTTCACAACAATTCGGTTTTCCGAGCATCACTTTTGTATCTACTGGACAGCATAAAAGTGTGCATCCTTATGTGTCCCTAAATGTCGAACACCCTAAGATTTTCTTAGCCTCCTGATATTTCAAAACAGAGGAAGCATCTTCGTTGCAGGACCACAACCAGCAGACCTAAACGATCTTCTGCATTAATCGTAGCAGAGTTTTGCTGTCATGGAAGAACCTCACGGAGTTTATTTGGAGCTGTACGCCGCTACTGAAAACGCGGATGGTTGTTGAACCGTCAATTAGATAGCCTAGAAAATCATGGAGTCTTCCATTCCCCACTGAAGCTGAAGTTATTAGACTGTTGCAAACTTAATCTCCGTTTCGAAGTAAGTATAAATAAGTTTGTTTTAAGTAAGTTTTTTTTACCCTAAATCACTCAGTTTCAGGTAAAGCAATACATACCTTTCGGCAGGTTTTCTCCTGCTCTTTCAAAAAACATATGTGGATGTCGCTCGAATCTTTCTAGCCGCTCTTTTGCAGGGCTCCTGAAATCATGAACCGACCCGACTAACGAGTCATCATGCTTTACGAATTCAGATTGGGACATTCTGCGGCAGAGTCATCCCGTAACTTTAAAAGCGATTTTGGGATTGACTGTACTTGCGAACGAGCGGTGAGGATCTGCTTCAAAAAATTTGCTTCTGGCGAATTTGAACTCGAAGAAAAGCCTGGTCGCGGGGCAGGTCGTCGCTTGACGATTGACGATGGAGTTTTGGGGAGAGCCGTCGCAAATCCGTGCACGGTACACGTATGCTAGCAAAGAACCTTGGCGTACATCACAGTACGGTAGCAAGACATTCGGCGAGAATCGGCAAGATGTCGAAGCGGATGCCTCATGAGCTGACCGATGAGCAGCGTCTGGCACGTTTCGACACTTGCTCCAACCTTCTAGTTCGCTTAAAATTGAGCCTTTTGCAAGCTGTAGTATAACTGTAGATGAAATGTGGATCCTTTACGATAACAGGGAGCGGAGTTTTTCTGGGTAGATATGGATGCCCCTCCATCATCCTTTCCTAAACCCGACCTTCACCCTAAAAATGGTATGCTTACTTTGTGGTGGTGCTGTAAGGGTGTAATCCATTACAGCTTTTTGCCATCTGGTCATGCAGTCACAGCAGAGTCCTACCGCTGTTAGACCAAACGTATGAGAAGTTGCAAAAGTTGTGGCCGACAGTGGTGAATAGAGGAGGGCCGCTCTTGTTGCAGAACAACGTAGGGCCACACGACGTCTCACAAATCACTCGGCAAAAATCGACCCATTTAGGTATCGGAATTCTCCCTCACCCACCATATGTTCCTCTTCTTTCCCCCACTGACTATCACTTTTTCCGAGCTCTTGATTCTCATTTGCGTCAGAAACAATTCACTATTGGCCGATGATGAATGTGTCCTCCTTGATTTCGTTCCTGTGATCTCAGTTTTTATTGTAACGGATAGTGTTTATAACTGTTTCTTGGGAAAAAATATACAGATTCTGGTGATTTCTTCTTCGATTAATAAAATTATGTTCAAGCTTATAGAGTTGAAGTAAGTAGTTGAAGTAAGAAGTCCGTTTCGAAGATTAATTTTGCGACAGCCTAATAAAAACTTTTTGATACTAAACTGACTTTTTCAGTGCATACACTAGTTAGTAGACCTTCAAACCCAAAAATGGTTAATGCTTGTCACACACCGTTTCGCAGCCTTCATACAGGTGTCAAATTTTTTCGTATATCCGATCAATTAGTCTGAGCCGAAGCCTCCTTTGTGTGAAATTCAATTCGAATTTTTCAATTCGGCGTTCCATTGTTGTTTACTATATAAGTGCTGCATCAATAACAACTCTGACAAAATGGTCTTCACTGCACTTCTCTATATCGGTATGATTTTTTTCACAGCTGGAATGAAGGCGTTAAGCTGAAGAGAAGTCGCCAGTGACTTCAGTAATTTTCGATAGATCTTGTGCCCTTGGGTTTTCTATCTGACAAAGTTGTTATTTAAGCGTTATCTTGATATTCTCGTCCACAGAGATGTAGTCTGGCTTTAAGGTATCCTATATAACATATAAAAAGGGCGTGCAAAGAGGGCGCAAGAGTGATGTAACGATTCATTTTTGCACCTCTCATAGTACATAGATCGTTAAGGCATTGGAGAATGATAAACAAATTATTCAAAACTAAAGCCTGTCACTTATTTTTCTACATAATATCATCATTTATAGTGCTGGTAGCAGGCGTCCTTTCGCAAATTGCTCAACCGATCTGCAATCGTAAGTTCTTTTTATAATCGACCTTTTTTTTAGAAAACTACAAGTAGGACCTTACCCACTTGTTCCCATTGATATAGCATTCTATGTATAATATATATGGTAAAGCGTTTAAATCCGGAAAAAAACTTTCTCTTTTCAAACACATTTATTTACGTAAAATACAAGTGAAATAGAAAATTCCTTTACACACAAACAGAGGGATACCTTAGGAGCAAATTATATCCTAATTTGCTCTTAAGGTATCAATTACTCATTATATCCTCCGTCAGCCGCAATGATTGCCTCCATCCCTGGCCTGAATCGCTCGCAAGCTCTCTTAAGAAGCGCGTTGTGAGTGTGAGTTTGTGAATGTCACTTCAATAGAGGTGTGAAGAGAGGTGACACTAGGGTGCCTCGTCTGGTTCGTAACCCTCGCGACTACACTCGACACAGTAGCCCAATGAATTCAAAACCGGGCTACCGGAGCCAGAAGTCCTTGTTCCAAAACATGTCCAAGTTATCGGACAACCCGTTTTCTTGTACGTGTAGACTCAGCTCCGCACTAATTTTTGCTATATCTCGTCGACTTGTTGACATGAAGCGAGTGCCGATGATGACTTGACTACTTTGAGGCAGCACCCGGTGCACTGACCATTCCCCTCCACATCAAACCCACAGCAGGAACTTCTTTTGGTGGAGCTTCGGTTTTTACGTTAGAACCCATGGCTCGCTAAGTTCCAGCCATTACTTTCCGGCCTTATGGTTGTCTCGAAGCACCCGCTTTTCATTGATGGTAAGAAATCGAGCCAGGCGCCTTCGCTTGAACGGGTGCAGGAGCTTTAGGAAGCCGGATGCAGAGCGATTTCTTGGAGTATCCGTCAAATTATGAAGCGAGGCGTCGGTGATTTTGGCGACTTTCCATTCTTGTGCAGCTGACAAGCGAAGGCAGCGAAGCAGGTGTTGGAGTCGGCGACCAGTTCTCGTGTGACTTGGGAAGGATTCAACTTGATGTGTTGACGCAGGCGTCTTTTGTTTACGGCAGTTAGTTGACATTAGAGTAATTTGTCACTTTTGCCCTCCTGGGGCCGGAATCATCAACGCTTATACCAGCGGGTATGAGGAGTATGACATCGTGGGTATATCAGTGACGTGGCGGGTAAGGTTTATCAGGAATCAGGAATGCCTCATCGTGGGTATATCAGTGGGTAGAGAATACTCCACGGTTGTCGTAGGAAAATCAGGATACCCGCGAGGATTTCGCGCCTCATTGACAGAATGGTGCTCCAGTGAGACCAGCTATTCTCGCGAGAAGCTTGGTTCTACCTTACCCTTGATTCCTTCCATGAATACGAATCGTACCCGCTACCCACTGCGGCTAGTGGATACGATTCCGTTACGGTATCCCTACCTCTACGCACTGCTTGACGAATTCAATCCCTAGGCAGAGACGAAGTTCTGGTGCCATCTCCAAGAATTTATTCGGTCCGAAGTAAACTTGCTGAATGCGTTTCACTCCCGCCGTTGGGTTGCTCCGGCGCTTTGGGTAATTTAAAATGAAATCTTGCACTTGTTCATTTTGACAGGTGATCGGTTTAGAGAATAAAACTTTCCAACTATTAGGTTGTAACGAAATAAATGGCACTTAACCACTGTAAATTTAAACAGTTAATATCTCGGCTTGTAGGCAAGTTTATTAATCGAAGTAAAAACTTTCTGATTCTACACATCTTTGCCAACGTGAAAAAAGCTTTTTTATACCAGTAGCATAAAAATCAAAAGTTCTGAAATTGGCGAAATCTTCGAAGGCACTTCCTGTTGGTATTTGAATATTTTCCCTACCAAGAAGTCGCCAAGATGCTTGAAGAAATGGTAGTCTGTTGGGGAGAGGTCGGGAGAAAACGGAGGATGTGGTAGAGTTTCAATGCTCAGCTCATTCAATTTCTGCAGCGTCATTCGTGCTACATGGGGGCGAGCATTGTCGTGCAGAAGGAGAACTCGCCTTCGGTTTACCAAGGCCGGCCGGATATCCTTCAACTTTTTCATCATTTCTTCAATTTCAATGCAGTACTTCTCTGCCGTGATGGATTCACCGGGAGGGAGGAAGCCGTGGTGAATAATTCCCAGCGAACACCACCATACTGTCACCATTACTTTCTTTTGGTGCAATTCCGGCTTCGCAAAAACCTTGGGGCTCTCATCGCTGTCCACCCACTGTGCCGATCGTCGCCTGTTGTCGTACGTTATCCATTTCTCGTCACAGGTTACGATGCGATCAAGGAATGGGTCCGTTTCGTTCCGCAGAAGCAGTGCGGACGAGATCTCATATCGTCGGTTTCTTTGCTCCTCAGACAGCTCGTGAGGCACCCATCTTTCCAGCTTTTTGGTCTTTCCAATTCACTTCAGATGCCGGGCAGCTGTGTTGTGACTGACGCCAAGAACCTTCGCTACCTCCCTGGCACCTTTGTGTTGATCCTCCTCTACCACATCTCTCAGCTTGTCCTCATCAACATCATTATGCCTCCCACGACCTTCATGTTCTTCCAAGTTCTCATCTCCATCCCGGGACTTCTGATACCAACGACACGCCATCCGAATTGTGGAACATCCTTGACCGAATGCGGCGTTGCTCTTCTCGTCCGCCTCCTTAGCTGTAGTGCCCAGCTTGAATTCATACAAGTAAATGCCTCGGATTACCCTTTTGTCCATCTGCAAAAAAGTCAATAAAACTCTAAAGTTATCAGACTTTTACATAGAAAATTTGGTACTCGCCGGTAGAGCAAAGTTTGCGCTTCTAAATGATATGCCACGTGTTACTGTTTGTTCTTGATCAAACGCGTAAAGACGCGCCAAAAAATGGCGCGAGGCAGTGCCATTTAATTCGTTACAACCTAATACTTCACTAACGCAGGACAAATTATCGATTCACAACTTGAAATAATCGTTAGAAAGCAAGCTTTCCAACTAAATAAGGCACTCTATCGTGTTTGCTTTGAGTACGAGGAAAACAGAAATGTTGAAGAATCTGTGACTGAACCCATTATATGCTGTTTTAAGGTAATTACGATACCTACGATTTAGACTCTTGCGCCAGGAGGGACTCCAACTGGCACCCTCTGCTTTCCGGGCATGATGTTAGCCCACTACACCTCCAGCGCCGTGTGATCGGACTCAATGTCCACGTAACAATGACTTATCAGCACCCATCGGTCGTATCGGAATTAAACAGCGCAGGTGGTGTAATGGGCTAGCATTCTGCTTGTAAGGCAGATGATGCAGGTTCGAATTCTGCCTGGCGCAAAGGCTTAGATCGCAGCTTAACATTCAGTCGCTCTTCGCATGAAACAAATGTGTAATGCCTTTCTGAAGTGCTTAGGTGGCGTCTTACTGGCCTACGTCCGCTACGTTTTTGATCAATGCCTTCACAAGAAGAAATATCAGAGTAACTCCAACTTAAGGAACTAGGCAGTGCATTCCCCCTTAACGCCGTTTGTCCTCATTTCCGGTCTTTAGCAGAAACAGGAGTACATTTTTTAGCTGGATGTAAGCAAAACGAACACTGCGCAATCTTCATGGACAATTGCGGACCAACCACCTGCGCCGAATTAAATCAGGTACAACTCTTACTAGTCATCATTAGTACCACAATGGCGCAATTCGCAGCTAGTCGGTTGGTGGTCTTGTTGGCATCATGAATCGGTTGACGGTTCGTCTGTGTAGCCCTTCCATAGTTCCGGCCAGAGGTGCACACAAAGTTCTGGGCGTTGAAATTCTTTAACGATTTTTTTAACGGAAAATTTTTGTTGAATTTCCGGTAGAGCGTTAAGTTTCGTCAAAACATACAATTATTATACTCTATTATAATTATAATTACACGCTAAGCGATGAGTCATCCTATCGATCGGCGGCGCCGCAAAAATTAGCGGGGGAAAATTGGCGTGGAAAATGGGGGAGGGGGAAAATCGGGGGGGGGGGGAATTGCGACACGAAAATAGCGAAAAATATCCAAACGTCTTTTCCCTGCCTAGAAACTTTGGCACTGAGGTAGTCGAGATCGCCGAAACGAGTCTGAAGTTCGTTTTCGAAGTATCGATTGCCACCAATCGATTTTGGCCAAATTACGGGTCACGAAAATAGCGGAAAATACCCAGACTTCTTCTATAATCATACTCTATAATAACGCGCTAAGCGATAAGTCATCCTGTCGATCGGCAGCGCGCAGAAATTAGCGGGGGAAATCGGCGTGGAAAATGGGGGAAAATAGGGGGAAAATAGGGAGAAAATGGGGGAATTACGACACGAAAATAGCGAAAAATGCCCAGACGTCTTCTCCCTGCCTGAGAACTTCGGCCCTGGGGCAATCGAGGTTGCTGAACACGAATCTAAAGTTTGTTTTTGAAGTATCGATCGCCATCAATCGATATTGATCAATCTATCGATTTTTTGTTGATGTCGTCTAGGCGGTGAAAACTTTAGCCCTGGCGATCGCTCAACACGAATCTGATATTTGTTTTAAAGTATCGATTACTATCAATCGATACTGATCAAATACGGGGCGCGAAAATAGCGGAAAACACCCGGAAGTCTTCTACGTGCCAGGGGGTTCAGAAGACGTGCGGAATACGTCGCATGACGTTCCTGGGACTCAAAGGACGTGCCAAAGACTTCGCTCAACCTGTTTGGGGATTCAAGTAGACGAGTCGAAGACGTCATCCAAAGTGCCTGTGGACTCAGAAGGAGACCAGTACCAGCAATGGGGACCGTTTCACTAGGGGAGGACCAGTAGTGAGGAACCAATAGGTCATCCTATCATACTGTATACTGTACGTACTGCGAGCCTTTTGTACTCCTAGGTAGGTAGGGAAAAATCTGTACAAGTAGAGCAGCTAGCTTGATGTGATTGTCCTTAGCTTAGTGATACTGCAACATCGCTCGAAGCGCGCAATTGCGAGACATGCCGATAGGCGTGACGGAGCACTGCCATATTATATCCACTATTATTTCGAGTGAAAAAAGCAGGAAAAACTTTCCATGAATGTTCTTTCTTCGGCAGGTGAGCAACTAAAGTTGAACGAACGCAGTGTGACATGTTTCGATGTGACATAAGCAATTAACCATCAGGAAAAGGTGGACAGCAAAATAAGCCACCCTTCAGCAACAAATTCGAGTACAAACTAGATCAAGCAGATTCCAAGGAAACCTCGGGATCTGTTTGATCTATTAGCTCTTATCGAAGCCGTTTTGCGTGATTGTTCTAGGAGCATGTGCAATCTCGATGCGGGCAGCAACCCGCCAAGTACTGAAGGAACTGATAAAAATTCAATTAAAAGCCTATCAGTGGAATGTTTATTTACTTATTTTTTTTATTGCACAAGTTGTGCGCTATACAAAAGAAACACAATCAAAGAAAAACGTGACATGTAACAGGCTCGAGTGTTCCCCGATTTGATTTTTCCCTCTGATGCGAAAATTACAGAATCGTAACACTGCAGCAGAAACAAACTCCTATTGGCAATTACATATGTATAAAATGCAGTGATTTTGGTGCAGCTACCATTTCGCGCACCACTTACAAAAAATGCGCTCCACTGAGACCAGCTGTTTCCATGAGGTCCAGTGGTCTACTTCTATTCCTGAAAATAAGCTTATAAAGCCTCCTGGAACTACGTCATCAAGAGAGTATACGAATTTGCGAGAAATAACCCGAAGCTATGAGAGAAATTTTCAATTAAACTGGCGATTTTTTCAATATTTCTCCCAGTCGGAGAAAATTCTGTGAAGGTGGCCTCCTCATTTTCCCTCCTCCTCTAACTTGGACAAGTTTTTCACTCCATATTGGCTGTGAAATCTGCAAAATGCTAGAAGAAAAACTTTTCTGGACGTCTGTCAAGGTTCTTGTACCTTACCCTCATTCGCTTGGTGAATATAAATCGTGCCCTATACCCAACCACCACTGCTGAGTGCTGGCCTTTCCCTCCAGTACTTCCACCAACACGTTTCGCTTGATGCCCAGGAATCACGAGTAGGGTTGACAGCTAGCACCTTTTCCGACTGCGCTAATATTAATAAAATCAAACATTTTCACGTCGAATTGGACACTTTTCACGCCTAATTGGACACACTTCTATGTTAGCCTAAGACCTTTGAGATCAAGGCAAAGCCTTCCAAATCGAAATGATCTTTCTCTACATTAAATTAGAGATTTTCCAAAAATGTTAGAATAACCTTTTGTTCTAGGAAAATTTTAGTATAACTTTTTTGAAGGTTTAATTTACTCTCCAATAAGAGAACACATGGTTTGAAAATTTATAAAAATTTTAATTTGATGAGAAAAGCAATGATTTAAAGTTTGTATTAAAGGGCAGAAAGACGACCATTTTATATTGCCAAAACACGCCCCCGTCTGATAGTTCACAATCTTTATTCGATTAATAGCAAATTTCTGTTTGCACGCAGTTTCACGCCGGCAAGCGTGCAACATAAACAATACTAAAAAGCACACATATCTTGACTTTCTTGCTGCATGTAAGCAGTATTTACACAATCAATCAGATAAACACTGCGACATGCTTTCGGTGGGCATGGCACGTTCCAGTCTTTCAATGCACTACATGATTGTTGCCTTGCTGCGCTTTAAAACAAAGTTTATTTATTATTTTCTCTTGAAAAAAATTGAATAAAATTATTACACTCATTCGGGCAGCTAAAGTAACAAAAAAGGTCAAAAAGGTATTCTAAATTTTATTTGAACAAAAGATCAATTTTACCGTCTTGGAGAGTTTGCAGTTTAACTATGAAAAGCTCGTTTCAATTTGGAAGACGTTCAGTTTGGTTTCGAAGTTCATACCAGCTTAGAAGCGTGTCCAATTTGGTTAGAAAAGCGTCCAGTTCGACGTGAAAATGGTATGTAAAGAACAAAGACCTGAAAGCAGTGCTTATCAATCCTGTCGTTCATACGTTGATGCAAAAGTTGTTTTCAGCCAGTTGGCTGTGTGCCGATGACGCCGTTGGATCCTCCGCAATGTCTCTGCAATATTGGATACGTCTGGCATTCTAGTACCGAGAAAGACAAGGGATGTATCTCTACAGCAGAATGCTCTTAGTTATCACATTTTCCTATCTAGATGAAGTTAGCTGTTTTGAATGTGTCTGTACTCACTGTTATGTGGATTTTGTATAAGCGTATTTGTCCTACATATGTTATGCCAACCCATGTATGTGTATACATATAAATTTCACCTGAAAGTGTTTACCTGGCCGACACTGATGATGGTTTGTTCTACGCGCTAATGACCATGTTGTCGAATCAGCTTCTGGAAAGAGTCAAAGCAGAGAATAAAGGTTAAAGGACGGCTTACTCAATTCCTTTCTGGATGCGCCACGCATTCTATTACATCGTGGAGACGGTTTGGATGCGTATTTAGCCACACATTGATTTGTGATGACCAGCCGATGAACAACTCAGCGCATTATTCTTCCCAGACAACTCTGCTACCAATTCATTGACCGTGTAAGGACGGAAGACTTAGTTGACCTGTACGAGAAATTCGAACCAAATACGTGGCACCGGGTGCAGGCGAGAGTAGGGTGCTCCTCCGACTGCGCTACACACGCACTACCCAGGGCAAGCGACACAAAAATGACACAAAAAGCTTTGAAAAGTCAATTCAGGGACGAAATGGAACAGTGGTGGAGGCAAGGGATTGAAGTCGTATTAAATATGTCCTGGAAGGAGAGGAGTCGTGAAATTTTGGCAACTATGAACGACATTCTTGACGCTGCGACATTGATGTTTGTGCTTCGGATCGGGGAGGACAAAATTCTGGGCGTTAAATTTTTCAGCGATTTTTTTAACGGAAATTTTTGCTAGATTTCCGGTTAATCGTCAAATTTTGTTAAAAAATGCTGTTGTGTGGCGTCAAACTAATATTTTGTTTGAAACAAATAAGGAAAATCGTATTATGTCACAATTTGAGGAGGTCAACATCTAACTTTCAACGAACGCAGTGTAACATAAACAAATCGCAGCTCTGTGCTGAACCGTTTTATGTGACTGTTCTAGGATCACAATCTCGATGCAGGTACCAACCAGCTCACTACGTACCGAAAGAACTAATAAAAATACCATTAAAATCTCATCAGTGGAATGTGTGTAACGGTCAGAAAAGTAACCTTTCAAAATTTTCTGCTCTTCCAAGAAGAGCCTACAAAGCGGCGGTGAGCTTTTGTAATACAATTTTTACACGATGAAGAGTCCCGTGTGGGGAGTCCAAAACCGTAATAATTTTTTTCGGAATTCTCATCTGTGTTCGAGAAAAAAGCGCGTGAAAACTCGAGCGCGAGATTCGTCGCGCCGTGCTGCCATTCCACCGAGCGTGGTCGATTGGCGCAGTGGATAGTGATGTCACCTCTCGGCCGCACGGAGTGGGTTTTGTGGTTCAGTCACAGGTGTCGCCAAAGTTTTTGAACACGTCGGGTCGTTATTATTATGTGCCTTCAGACCTCAGGATTCAATTTGTACACGACTAATACTTTAAGTATTTTAAGCTTTATAAATTTTTGGTGCAATGCGTGTTAGGGATGTGCACTGGTTGATGACGCTTTTTGTTACTCCATTCACCTATTGCAGTTTCAGAATCCAACGGAATCCATGATCCATGAGCTAGGACACATCAGTCCAAGGAAACAAAACATGCTGTCCTACTTTGAGCTGTTCATTGAAGAAATCCGTGATTACGAGGGAGTACCCCTCCATCCTATCCCGCATAGCGCCAATTTTTTTAACTTTCTAGGGAGATTAGAAGTTAAAATTCGCTTTAATGAGAAAATAACACTGGCATTTGATTATATAAAAACAAGTGCTCCGACAAGCCTGTCGGCGTGTCTCGCACTTGCGCGCTTCGCGCGACCTTAGAGAGTCACTAAGCCAAGATCACTCACTTCAATCAGCTGCTCTGTTGTGCAGCCTTCTCGGCACCTTAGCAGTAAAAAGAGGTATTTGAAAACCTTAATAATTTCGAACCTTGGTCTACCTTCTTTAAGATCAGGTGAGTAGTTCTTCGGTATGAAGCCGTCCAGGTCTCCCTCCCTCCATCCTCAACACCTCTTCATCGTCGGCACTATCTTCAGACAGTTCGGAAACGTAATTCATTTGCGTTAATCAGTGCTTTCGTCCTCAGACTGTTGTGGAGCACTCCTTCGGCCATAGTACCCACGTGTCTCCCACCCCCCCCCCCCCCGGGCCCGACTGATTAAATCTGGGAGAAAACCACCGGTCAGGTCAGGCGATCTATAATATCGATCGATACTGAATCCACATTGAAACTTTCCACCTGATGTGGAGCACTCCTTCGGCCATAATACCCGTGTGCCTCCCACCCTCTCCCCACCTCGATCGGGTAAATCTGGGAGAAAACCACCGGCTTGTCTCCCACCCCCCCCCCCACCCGATCGGTTGAATCTTGGAAAACCACCGATGAGACGATCGATAACATCGATCAATACTGCCGTCCCCATTGAAACTTTCCACCTGATGTGGGGCACTCCCCCGGCCATAGTAAGTACCCGCATGTATCCCGCCCGCCCCCCCCCCACCCCATCAATTAAAACTGGGAGAAAACTGACGGTCAGGCGATCCATAATATCGATCGATAACATCGATCGATACTGGTCTCCCCATTGAAACTTTCCTCCTGATGTGGGGCACTCCTTCGGCCATTGCACCCGCGTGTCTCCCACCCCCCCCCCCCTCTCCACCCCGATCGCTTAAATCTGGGAGAAAACCACCGGCGTGTCTCCCACCCGATCGGTTGGTGAGCGATAAGCCGCGTTATCTGAGCTTTTCGCTTACAATTCACCGTTAAACTTACTGCAGTAACTTTGATGAATCCGGCCCCAGCTCGTCTACTGAGTCGTCAGGCACGTAGAAGGCGTCTTGGTATTTTCCGCTATTTTCTTGCCTTAATTTGTGCCCCGTAATTTCCCCTATTTTATGACTCATCGCGTCGATCGATAATGTGACTCATCGCTTAGCGGATTATTATAGAGTATAAAACATAACGCTATTCAATGGCCTAGTACGTCAAGATTTCAATTTCATTGACGGGGCAAAAGGTGCTTAATTGAAGCTGTCTGTTTTCTGCAATTGTTTTTTTTTGTATCTTATACTTATGCGTTAGTTCACGCAACCAGAATTTTTAATATCAATCAAAAAAAAATCCGACCAGGGACGGATTCATCAACGACTAACAGCAATTTAACAGAGAAAATTAAAACCGAAATCCCTGATTGCGCTGCATATCAGGCTATAGGGTGAGCGACAAATCGCGTTATCTGGGTTCTACGCTGGTAATTATCTGTTAAATTGCTGTAAGTCGTTGATGAAACCGGCCCCAGCTGTCCGCGGGCATGAAGTGATGTATTTTACAATACTCCTAAAAACTGCTGATTTCCTTCTCTCAGAAAATATCGCTCTCCCTCATAAAGCTCATCCTCGCTCGTATAAATTCCCTTTTTAAAGCAGATGAGCTACAAAATTTCTAGGATAGTAATAGTAGATTTTCTTAAAACAAGTATTTATTTTAGCCTTGGGAATGTTTGCTTCAGAATCTGGAACAAACACGTTTTGATTTAGATGAAGTTCCGTTTGGCGTCATTCAGCTTGCTTTGAAAAGTGTACATACGTATCACTTAAAAAAAACATATCAGCAAGTCCATTGTTTTCCAGTACCTAAATTCAAATCAAATAATATTGTTTGAGGTCAAACGTTGAGAATTTTTGTGCCTATTCATGCAGTGCGGTGATTTTCTCCAAGGCACTTCGCGAAAAAACTTAAAATATAAATTTTCTTTTGAAAAGTTATTGTTTTCTTGATTAGAACATGTTTATCTAAACCATGGATGAGTCCTCTTTGATTTTCTAAATTTCCATTTGTCCAGTTTAAAAGGGAAAATGGTGGAAGAAATCAGTTGTTCAATTTCTTGTTCCAGTGATTCTGAGCAGCAACAAAACACACCATGAAGGTAAGATCTATGGAACTAATTGACTAATTTGCACAGTTTAACAGAGTTGATACGTTAATTCTGACATTCTGTTTATTGCATCTATTTATTTTATTTATTTTACTAGTAAACAAAACGTCAAGCCGGTGACGAGCGCCTGTTCACGCGACGCGATTGTTTCTTTGCGAGGAGAATACCTGTCAGGTATCGTTATCGATGCTCAAATTCGTTTATACTAGACAGCCCCGGATCGGATTTCATTCATTACGTGGCGCTGACAGTCGTTCGATTCTGCACACGACCTCACTGTCTGACCCCATAATGAGTCCCTGCTCCGCTACCTGTCGATCTACGCCTGTCTTGTGAATAATGTATTAGCCGCTCCTTGAATTCTGCTCAGAGTTTCACCTCATCTGCGAATCAAATGAGGAAGTTTAGCCTTATTTGAAGAGTTTTGTTGCTGAAAAAATCAACCAAAAGGATTTCAAAAAAAAAATCCAAATCTTGTCCTATATTTTTTATACTACTATACTATATGTCAAAAAGATACTTTTTTAAACAAAAAGGACATTCAAGAAATTAACAACAATTCAATTTTTTAAAAATTAAAAAAAAACAAATAATAAGAAGTAATGAAATTAACTGTAAAATAGCTTTAAAATAATAGACGTTTTAAAAAGGGAATAGACAATGTTTTGATGTTTGGATGAAATATATAAGACTTCTTCAGTGAATGAATCATTAAATAAGAAAAGAAAGCACTTTTCACTTTATGCAATTCAAGGAGGAATTTGCATTTAAAAATCTTCAAAATGTCAGTTTTTCATGTAGTCTTTTGTGATCAACTGAATGCGCACCAATTTTGCCACAATAGATGTTCTTCCTCGCTTTCGCTAGTCTTCAAGAAGCCAACTTTTACTGTATTCTTTTGTGCTCAGTTGATTTTGCATCACTGGCTCAATAAATGTTTCAAGTTCCATTTATTCTCCATTTATTTTTCCTTTCCTTTGCTTAACTTCATATTCGACTCCAACTTACTCCCATACTGCATCCATCCCATTCGTACGAATATAGGTCCATGTTTTTCTTCAACCTCCTTTTCGGTTTTGAGTTGTCCAACGAGCGACGAGCAGCTCTTAAACACCTTTGAAGTGTTTCATTTTCATGTGTTGTGTTCGATCGAACAGAGCCGCCGATATAATGGCATAGCAGGGGATGTGGGTTCGATTCCCGCTTGGTGCTAGAATTTTGAAAGGAAAAAACATCGTTATAACAACATTAACCTGAAGTGTAACATAAAAAAGCATGCACTAATATGTACAATTTTCACGTCAAATTGAACACTTTTCGAATCAAATTGGTCACTCATTTAGGCTAGCCTAAGATTTTTGAAATCAAAGAGAACTCTTCCAAATAGGACTATGTTTTTTTCTACGTTAAACTGGAAACTCTCCAAAAAAGTCAGAAGGTGTTTTGCCCAAAAAAAAATTTTCAGAGTAGCTTTCTTTGAAGTTTTGGTTTATCTACTCAGCAAGTGAACACACCGTTTGAAATTTTATAAAATTTTCATTTCTACAGGAAGAATAATGGTTTAAAAGTTATTTTAAAGAACAGGAAAGCGGCCATTTTCTGTGCCAAAAAGAGATTGCGCCATACCCTTTTCCAAGACGTCGAGATTCTTATTCGATTGATCGCAGAATTTCTGTTTGTAAGGAGTGGGACACCTGTTAACGATGCAACAAAAACAACTGTAAACAACACATGTATCCTCACTTTGATGGCTCATGTAAGTGGCATTCACCCTATCAATCAAATGAAGCTTGCGGCGAATTTTTGAGTGCAGCTACATGGCGCTAATGAGCTACATGGTTGGTTCCTTGCTGTGCTTCAAAACAAATTTTAAATCATTATTTTTTCTGTGGGCGCGTGTGGCGCAGTCGGAGGAGGCGCGACTGTCGCGTGCACCCGATACCAGGTTCCTCATTCGGATTTCCCGCCCAGGCCAACCAAGCCTTCCATCCCTCTGGGGTCGGTGAATTGGTACCAGAGTTGTCTGGGAAGGATAAAGCGCTGATTTGTTCATCGGCTGGCCACCGCAAGTCATTGTATGGCCAAATACACATTCGTATCGCCTCCACGACATCCCGTAGAAGTAGAGTGCGCTGGCGCATCCCAGAAGGATTGAGTAACACCGTCCTTTATCCTTTATCCTTTATCCTTTTTTTGTTAAAATGTGTAAAAACATAGTTAACGGGGAGTTGAACTAAAAAATTTCAAAGAAAGCTATACAAAATTATCCCTTTACAAAAAAAATTATTCATACGTATTGAGACTGCAGTTTGACCTGCATGAGAGCCATTTCGATTTGGAAGAGTTCGCTTCGATTTCAAGGTCGTAGAGCTAGCTTAGAAGAGTGTCCAATTTGACGTGAAAATGCTAGTTGTCTTTCTAATACTCCAGGTTCCTTAACACCACATCGATGATCGATGTAACTCATTCCTGAAAGGCAACACCTCATAACAAAAAACAGGAGCAGCGTTTTTATGTTTTGGCCATACGAAGGCTTCTTTTATCAGCTATTCTAGCAAGTCCCTCAGCTCAACTTTTTTGACGATAATCAGCTGAGCTTCTGCTTTTCTCCGATTACACATCTCATCTCAGCCTTTCAAAAGTGCTTGTCCGTTAAAAATGCTGTCATTGAAGCCGATTTCCGCAGGACAACTTTTAGTCCACATAATCCTTCGGGAAGATTTCCTCTGTAGTAGGCCTGAAAGGAGTCGTGGCGTTTCAGCCGCTGAACTGAATTAGGTCTATCTTCTCGCCTGCATTCTTGTAACAGACCATCCATCTTGCATAGGCTCTATTTCGGACATCTTTATCCCAACCGCACCGAAGCTGATCGTTCTCCGAGGGCAAGAAAACTCAAGAAATTGACCAAAGCGAGACCTTTTTAAACGACTCGCTTTAAAAGAATAAATAGAAGATGCAAATTTCTGTAATTTTTGAAGTCTGTAAGGCGAGTGTATTGATGGTGTCCTTTACATATGCATGAACCTAACGAACAATGCTTCCTGCGCATTTTTGCTTCATATTGTCGGTAAGGCTTTTTTTTCTAAACAGGCATGATTTTTGCTTGCTTCAGACATGAAGCCGCATTCCGTTGTAACGTTCCTTATATGGATTATGCCGTGGTATCGAGCTTTATCTAATGACTTCTCTGATATCGAGATCTACGACGTCAATGAGCCCAGGTAATTTTGCTTATTTTTTGCTTAATTTTGCTATGTTCTATATCAGAGTGTGCAAGCTTTAGTCAGAAAGTTAAACAACGGACTGCTTGTACTCCAACCGTTTATTGAATATTTATTTATTTATATATTTGCAGACGTACATAAACGAGTGTATTGATGATGTCTGTTAGCTGTTAAGGGAAACTATGCTTTTTAAACTAGGTGTTAAGGGAAGCAAACAACAATGCCTCAGAAGTATGAGTACCGTAGGAACAAGAAAAAGCAGTAAATATATGTAGCAAGGTTTCGAATGACCAAACAGTTCAACCAAATGTGAGGGAGCAAAAACTAGATCAAGAAACCCCCGCACTCGTCAATTTCATGGCCTGGGTTTCAAACTGGTGGAGCGAGAGGCTCAATATTTTATGACTGGAGATCTTATTGAGCATAGAAACAACTCTAATGGCAAAGACTAGACCACACCTTTGTCCTTGATAAGGGAACGTTATTTTTTGCAAAGCTACTTATGGTCCTGGAAGTAGTGAAAGGGAAATTGTTGGAACAGCTAATGGACACCTCTCCAGTTACATTAAAGCTCTAATGTCATAAGGAGGTGTTTTTGCTTTCTTCCACTAAACAGGCTAGGCAAGGAGTTATGCGAAAGGACACTATTTTGAAGGAACTCATAACTATTCTCGATGTATGATGAGGCTGGCAAGGGTGCCATTTGCATGACTCCAGCTTGGTATTTCGATCAATTCTGTACCTCTCTGCAAGTCGGCTCTTCTAATCCTGAGGAGTATTTAGAACTTCATCGTTATGCAAATCGATTTTATGATAAGCTCATGTATCGATTGGTTGCGTCTAGCAATGGATATAGGATAAGGATAAAGGATAAAAGACGACGTTACTCAATCCCTTTTGAGATGCGCCACGCATTCCACTTCTACGGGATGTCGTGGAGGCGATTTGAATGCGTATTTGGCCATACAATGACTTGCGATGGCCAGCCGATGAACAAGTCAGCGCTCTGTCCTTCCCACAAATTCTGGTACCAGTTCACCGACCCCGGAGGGATGGAAGGCGTGGTTGCCCTTAGCGGGAAATCCGAACCAGGAAGCTAGTATCGGGAGTAGGCGACAGCCGGCGCCTACTCCGACTGCGCTGCACCAACACAACAGTAGATATAAACTGGCATATACAGCACCGAACGCGCCTTTTGAATAGACGCCACAAAAATCGCGATTTTGCGGTTTTTGCGTCTTTTTGATAAAACTCGCCTAAAGTCACCCGTTTAAAAATGCTCACAATTCCTCTATTCTGAGGTTTTTTTGTTGAGAAACGGTTGGCACCGCTTGATTCACCTCATCGAGGTCTACACGAACATGTGCACAGCTTTACCCGACCGCTGCTGTTTCGCAGTGGGTGGCGAAAGCGAATGACTGGAGCATTCTCTTTGCGATTGGATCCTTATTCTCAGGACTTGCAGGTTTTCATAGTATCTCAAGCACGGCGCACCTCGATAAGCTGCACCAATCGTAAAAGGCGTGCTCCAGTCATTCGTTATGGCCACTCACTGCGAAAATGGAGCGGTCTAGTAAAGTTGTGTACATGTTTGTGTAGAATTCGAAGAGACGAATCGAAAGGCACCAACCGTTTCTCAAAAAACCTCAAATTGGAGGAATTGTGAGCATGCGATGGTTTCCGACGGCTTGCGACCGACAAGTCATGCGCGACCGCCCTTTGCAATGGACATTTTCATGGCTCCACATGAGATATGTATACCAAACGATAGAGCTCGAGCTCTTGAGCTCAAATATGCTCTCTTTTTTCAAATGGGTGAGCTATAGGCGAGTTTTCTCGAAAGGACGCAAAAACCGCAAAATCACCGTTTTTGCTGCGTCTATTCAGAAGACGCGTCCGGTACTGTAGCTGCATCGCGCCGCACAAGCGTGCGGTAAACTTATCTTCGGTTGGACAAGGATAGATCCAGGATCGCTTCTCGCCTGAGCCGCCATTTCCATAATTTCGCCAATAAGTCTTCACGGAGTAGCGAACAGAATACACTCAGGCTGAGCCCTTGGGTTTCCAAATCTGCGCAAATTTGCACGTATTCCGTTTCCTCTTGGCCACTTATGCAATGGATGGCCCAAAACTTCGCTTCAAATACACCGGAGAATCTAAATTTCTGGGAATCGTGGCCTTCACTACTCATTTTTTCTCTTGTTGGCAAAAATCTAACCATAAGCTCTTTCCGCTAATAACGTTCCTTCCAGGTCTCGCCTGCTGATGGTGGACGGTCACATGTGGTTTCATGCAGGCCGCGGTAAGAACTTAACGTTCAAGACCAGCGGTGGAGGATCCATCTTCGTTGACAATACCGACATCTCTAAGTTGCCTGAACTGGTGAGTTGGAAGATGTCCGGTTTTTTGCAAAGAATTACAGAGTTTTCCCAGTTGGGTGGGTGCAGAGATTTGGCTAGGTCCACCTGGGATGTGATAGAGCACATCCTAGCTGGTCCAAAACGCAGAAAGAGGATCGAAAGCATGAATTTTAAAGAAGAAAAATGATAACACTCATGACGCAACGAGCAAAATGAGCGGTTTTGGGTCCAGGGGCCAGATTCATCATCGATACCGCTGGTATCATCTCACCGCGCTCTCTCTCTTACCATACCGGCCTACATAGCATGTGATACAGGGAGATACAGAGATACAGATAAGCTAGATTGCTAGAGTCGGTGGTTCAGAACATGTCCTTCGGAACACACCATACATATACCAGTTGTTCGACTCAGTTTACCTCGAACTTGGGTAATTAAACCAAAAATTTAATTTACAAATACAGTACATATTAGAGCGTTCTAAAAACATCTTACAAAAGAATGGGGAATAGAAAAAAATAAAGCATGAGAAGAGCGCCATGTGAATTTTCTCATATGACTCTTTCATAGGGTTTTTCGTTTGCATAGCTGCATAATCTGATAAATCTCTAAGCGAAATCCCTCACAGTATCCCACGAAATCGTCCTATGATCGCGATAACAGATACGACAACCGATATATCGTTACCGGCCGGAAGCTGGTTGAAGAATCTGGCCCCAGCAGCTCAAAAGTAGCCGAAATGGCTCAAAATCGCTCACTTCGCTGTGTGGCGCGGCTCTGCGTGGCAGGATCCACGTTCGACAAGGTGGCCGAGTCCTTTAAATCCAAGGGCTAGGTCTCTTACCAACGCATGTGGGTGTTTTCGTTTCTATTCTAGCTTGAATTTGATGTTTTTCTGACCTTATTTTTGCGTTTTAGGTGCATTTAAAACGCACTCTATCGCATCCTTGGTGGAGCATTGAAATTCTCTGCACCCACCCAGCTCTGACAGTACCAGAATTACGTGAAGACTTTTTGCGTTCGATAAATTATCGATTGACGAAGTGAGCCATTCCAAATATTAGATACTTCAAGCTCTTTATTAGTATTAAGGTTTCTTAGCCGATTCCACCTCGATATACTTGATAAGATCGGCTCGTTCGTTTGCCTTCTTTATACCGGCAAACACCATCTTAGTGCCCGGAATGTATTTCTTCGGATCGACTAGGTATTCGAACAGCGTCTCCCGAGACCACACCACTCCCTGAAAGCAAGAACTGTGATGAACTAGCTGCTCTTGTGCTGTACTCAGCAGGTACGATGTACGGTACTACGTGAGTGTTTGCCCAGGGCGCGCACTAGGAAAGACGCCGCCGACAGTTGCCCGTGTGGTTCTTCCATGGGTCTCTTTCATAGCTGTCTCTACTGAGTGCACGTGTGCAATTCTCCAACTATGCATGAGTAAACTCCCAAACAGTGCCAGGTAGATCATCACGTTACCCTGAAGGAATCACACCCGCACAATGCGAATTGGAATCCACTTTTTGAGTTTAATTTTTTAGGGAAAAACAGCTAGGTACTTACATATACACACATATAAGTAATCTAAGAACACTAACATATCTCAGAAAGTAAAATATCCATTCATATAGACACTGAGCCTTTGGCTACATAACTGGTATGGAGACATGAGAACAATCAACGAGCCTTCAAAAAAAACAGCCTGGAAATATACTTGTGGGAGGCGTACACCACTCAGTCTTTGCGGCAACCACATTAATTTTAAAGGCGAACTACATTACAGAGACTAGAAGTTGACTTAGATTACAAGGACTCTTTTTCTGCATTTTCTTGGTCTGGAGAGCTCACCCTGTTGGTGTTTGTTTCGCTGTTCTGGCGGTTCCTCTCCGACTAGAAGAGATCCAACAGCCTACGACCCAACCAAGACCACATCTCCTCCCACTCCTTGAAAGTATAATTTTCAAAGAAACACATAAAGCAATGAAGGATAAAGGCGGCGTTACTCAATCGCTTTTTGGGATGCGCCACGCATTCTGTTTCGACAGATGTCGTGGAAGCGACTTAATATGTACGTATTTGGCCGAAAAACGACTTGCGGTGGTCAGCCAATAAAGAAGTCGGCGCTTTATCCTTGCCAGAAAAATCGTATGCCAATTCACGGACTTCGGATGGATGGGAGGCTTGTTGGCGGTTGGCCTGGGCGAGAAGTCCGGACCAGGAACTTGGTATCGGGTGCACGCAGCAGCCGGCACCCCCATCGACTGCGCTACGCGCACCCTTATATAAAACAATAACTAATACAAATTTTGGGCCACAGCAAAGACGCGGGAATTCTTCTTCTTCTTCTTCTTCTTCTTCTTCTTCTTCTTCTTCTTCTTCTTCTTCAGCGTTTGTCCCGCTTCGTGGCGGGGTCCGCTATTCTGGTGTCATGACGCCACCTTTCCCGATCCAGCGCTAGATCAGGGTGGACACCAGCTACTTTCAAGTCCATATGTAACGTATCGGACCAGCGCTGCTTCGGACGCCCTCTAAAACGCTTTCCAATTACCTCGAAGTTAAGGCCTATCTTGCGGACGCTGTCTTCCTTTCCACGCAGAACGTGGCCGTACCATCACAGCGAGCTTCGCGCATCTTGACCGCTATCGGCACGACACCGAACTTCTGCCGAATAGCATCATTTCGGATGCGGTCCATGCGGGTGACTCCAGCCGTCCAGCGCAGCATCTTCGTCTCCAAGACGCTGAAGCGCGTTTCAACCTCCTTAGTGGCAGGCCAATACTCAGCGCCGTACATCGCTACTGGCCGGACGACTGCTCTAGATCTTCGACTTAAAGCGCTCTGGTATCTTCTTGTCGCAGACCACTCCAGTCAACGAGCACCACTTGTACCAAGCTGCACTCACGCGTGAAATCACTTCGACCATCAGTTTGCCGTCAGACGCGACTGCTGATCCCAGATACTTAAAGACCGCAGTGCGTGGAAGCTCGATGCCGTTAGCCTTGATGGAGCTGGACTCAGTAACGTCAGTCGTTAGATATTCGGTCTTCTATTAGGCGAAAATTAATCCTTGTTGGTGGTGGCCACTCTCGAATAATTTCCCGACGTAACGATTGCAATAAGTAGCCAACAACATATAGAAATAGGTAAACTATACCAATTTGGCGCCAGATTCGTCAGCCGCTTACCGCCCTCTAACGGTGAAAATACCGCCAAACCTGATGCTCATGAATGTCATATTAAGAGGGTTTGGTGGTACTTTCACCGTTAAAGAGCGGTAAGCGATTAATGAATCCGGCCCCTGGTTTCCCAGGTAGGCTCAGTTTCCGAGTTCCTAGTCAAGAGGGGGAATCCTCAAAACGGCCGTTCTCGGTGCCAATCTAGTAAGAGAGGACACATTACCACATTTGCACTGAGAACATTCTCGTGGTAACGTGTTCTCTGCGGTATTTGTTTTGAATTCTTTAGTGTAGTCGTTTTATATGTAATGAGTGAATTCTACATGATTCAATACTGAACAAATTCAGTTCTTATGAAATCGTTTAAGATCGGCCACCACCAACTAGGATTGCACCAGAACCTTGTATCGGGCGCACACGACAGCCGACACCTGTATAGGTGCGAAAAACCAATGCAGAAAACGTCCCACGACCCTCCCACTCCTCCCAGTTCTTACTTAGACCTAACCGAATTCTGCTGATGCACTCCATGGAGTCGTGGGATTGATGTGCAGGTTTGCTCATCAACCCGCGATACTGTAGCGTGTGGCTGCTGCCGTTACGTCGTGGATCGTGTCGGCCTCCACGTGCGCGTTCGATCGGTGTCTTATATGCCCGCGTTGACACACACGGCAAGCGGATCGTGGGGCGGTGGACAGAGGCATGCTGCATGCAAAGGAGGCCGGTATTCGGTTCTTCTTCGGTGCGGAATTTTTGCACCACATCTTAGAGTCTCTTCCCTAGCCTGGTTCTGCGCTCGAAGAGACTTCCACTGGACGACGAAAGCAGTTTCAACACGAGCACCAGCTGCCGACTCCCACTGGACGACGAAAGCAGTTTCAACACGTCAGCTTGGATCGCACGCACCCTGAAGTCCCTTCCCCAGCCTTGTTCTGCGCTCGAAGAGCGCAGAACCCAGCTGCCGACTACAATTGGGCGACGAAAACGCGCTCCAATGACAACGCTCGGATGGCGTTAGCGGGCGGTGGCACTTTGCCACGTCAGCGCCTGGTTAGGTCCAGTGGCTATCCTCCTCCCACCCCTCCACTTCGGTGAAGGAAAAGCAGATTAAAAACATACAAATAAGAAGTAAGCTAGCTTAATCGCCTGCACTTTAAGAATGCCAACATTATTATTCAAATTGCTTGTTCCCTCAAGGCTGTTAGGCTCAATGCGTCTTAGTATGGTGCACTCTTGTGATGACGTTTTTCTTCACAAATTTTTTTGCTATGGTTTCATTTTTTAGTCTCATATTCCTGCGGAATCCTAAAGTTGGAATGCATTGGAATGGTCAAGGAGAACACAGAATGTTGTTCTACACTGAGCTGTACCCTTAATAAATCCAGGCCTAGGAGGGAGTGCCCCAACCCGCATAGCACCGGCTATTATTGGCGGACGCAATATGGAAATTGGGGTGCAATACCCCGAGGCCTTGAAAAATTTCAATTTACAGTTGCGATAGGATAGAATACTTCGTTTTCCTAGCAGAGGCCCACCTCCACACTGGATTGTGCTAGACTGGTGTACAAAAGCAAGGAAAATTCAACGTCATAACCCCATAACCGTATTGCGCCTGTTTGCATTGGTGAGTGCCAGCTCTAGATACGTACCCCATCCACGCACTTCCATTTTAAGCGCAAGCTGCTTTCTTACGTCGATTTATTTTCACATTCCGGAATCTATTGCAACGTCAACAGGTTAGGTCCTCCTGCCCCCTCCCAACTCGTGTTGAGCCGTGCGTCTTTTTCTTGGCGATCAGGGCCAGCTCACCTTATTCTTATTCGCGTCGGAGTAGGTGAATCCGGGCACGCTGCCAGTTTTTCGGCCTATGATTCCGTTCAAGGATGGGCCTGTCTTGGCCGCCATCGAGTCGATAACGTGGCATTGCGAACATCGTTGCTTAAAAATCTGCAACAACCCCCGGAAATCACTGCTCCACAGATGAGATACCGGCTAGCAAAAAACAAACCTTCTTTCCTTTTTCATAGTCGCCTTCAGGAATTGCTCCACCAGAGCTCATTGGTAGCAAATAAGAGCCACATCACCGGCTCTTGTATATTTATACCGCAGTCATCTTATCAGGAGTATCATCGTATTACTCACTGGACGGATCTCATCTGCGGTATCCGTCTTATCATTAGCTTGAGGGGAGAAAGGCGGTTCGCCTCGCCATTTCTTTCTCTCTCTTAAACACATGGTAGAAAGGGTATAAGCGAGCGGCATTTTGACGATGTTACGCTCATTATATGCGCCACAACCCATCAGTGAGCATACAGCTCGGTGGAGAATACTCGAAGACGTCTCCGTCTCAGGTTTTTAGGTGCCGTTATAGATCTTTTCGTTTTATGAGCTTAGTTGACAAGGCGGAAACTTTGAGTAATAGTCTCTTAAACATGGCTGGATTTTTCCAGACAAAACCTCGAATCGTCAGCCGGAATCAGGCTATGTAACAATCTTGACCAAATCTGAAGAAACTCCATTCGCCTGCCATTTTGACGGAAAGAATAATAATGAGGAGCGGTTAAATTTTACTTTTCAAGGAGATGAGTATCAGGGGTGCACATTTAACGGTTAACGATTTAACGGATTTAACGAATTAACGGCATTTTTCGTTAAAATCTGGCTTAACAACTTAACGGAAATTTTTAAATTTTAACGGAATTTTTAACGGGCTTTTTTCTCAGTGAGTTTATCACATTTCCGCTTAGTCCTCAAAAATATTACAGGTCTCATCCTGCCTATTAGGAGTATTTCTAAAAAACTATTGAAATCAGCAAGAATATTTTAATGTTTTCATGAATATGTTTTGAATTTAAAAAAAATTAAATGCATTTCGATGGCGCGCGTAGCGCAGTTGGAGGATATGCCGGCTGTCGCGTGCCCCGATGCGAGGTTCCTGGTTCGGATTTCCCGCCCAGGCCAACCAAGCCTTCCTTCCCTACGGGGTGAATTGGTACCAGACTTATCTCTTGTTCATCGACTGGCCACCGCAAGTCATTGTATGCCCAAATACGCATTCAACCCCCCTCCACATCCTCTAGAAGTAGAATGCGTGACGAGGATAGTGATTGAGTAATGCCGCCCTTTATCCTTCTAACCTTTGATGCATTTTGGACCTAGAAGTTTCTTCGCCGAGCCCACAAGCACGCCAACGAATCCACAAAGATACTGGTCTAACCTCCTCGTAAGGTATGCCTATCCTCACCTGGCGTTGCTTATCAGAGAATAATTTTGCCTGCCACCTGCAATAGTCCTGACGGAAAGAATCTTTTCTCTCGCTGGACATATTTTAAACGATTTAAGAGATCGCTAATAAAAAAATTAGGAAAGCTACTTTTTCTCAGCGTTAACACGTTGACGACGTAGCACACCTTTTCGGCAGTGTAGGACCGTGTGACATGATATCGTGTCACGGTCTAGACTTTGCAAATAATGGATTGGTCCCACACGCCGGGCACTCGAAAATCGTGCGTTCGACAACGTGTCCACTGATAGGCTTTTAATTGTGTCTTTATTAAATCATTTCTGTAATTAATGGGGTGATGCCCGCATCGAGATTGTATGTGCTCGTAGAACAGTCACTCGAGACGGTTTCGCAAAAAAAATTAAGAAAGGGGAACTCCGGGTTTTGCCTGATCGCACGTTTTAAGATGCCTTGACGGTGAGCATCTTGCATGGTAATTCCATACCTCTCTTGTTCCACACCCTGTAGATAATTTGTTACTGAAGGCTTATTCATTTTTCTGTGCTTGATGATGATGAACTGTTTTTTTACATTGCAAAGTTACACTCCATTCCTTGAACCTCTTGAAGTTGAAACGTATAGGGTTTTCCTTGATTTTTTTCACTTAAAAGAATGGTTCGCAACTAATTGTGCTTTTTAACGAAATTTAACTATTTACCGGAAATTGAACGAGATTTTTCCGTTAAAAAATTCGTTCAAGAAAATTTAACGCACAGAATTTTGTGCGCACCCCTGATGAGTATGTGTATATTAGCCTGCTCTACAAGTAAATGTGGAAGACCCTGGGATTATTTTTAGAGTGATATAGGTGACTTTCACGAGGCTACATCTCTAGTTCTTGAGAGTGCACTTCGATTGAATTTCGAGCTATCTCTTCTTAGCAGCGCACTCAGAATTTTAAAATTTTGCATATTTTACATATCAACGAGATTCCGGAGAAAGGAATCCAAGGTCTCGCATCATGTAATACGAATGCTGCGAATTCATAGCAAGTTAACCTCTACAGTTTGCTTCTAAAAATTTTAATTTTTAAAAGAAGGATGCTGAATAAAAATTTTGTTTTAAAGCGCAGAAATACTGAAATTGTTTATTGTATTAAAATGAGATTGCGCCATGCATTCGTGCAGATAGTCACGATTCTTAGACGATTGATAGTTAAGATCCTGATTGGGTGTCTCAAACTGAACATTTTTCAAATAAAAACGAACAAATAAACCAGTGACTTTCGAAGAAGGTTAGAACAATTTTTTAAAGAAAAATTTAAACAGATAACTTAAATGGATATGTAAACAGATATTGGGTACAGTTATTTGCACCCTGCACCCATTCAACTACAGGAAGAGCTGCATAGCGATATTTCTTTGCAATTTTGCCGACATTAAAATACAATGTATTTTAGTTTGGAAACTAAGTTCCGCCGTTTCTCAAACACTTTATTTCAAATTTTGCTGAATGTGCTCTGTGTACTTGTTATACACTATTATACACCATCAAAGGCATGTTTCGATTTCTCCCATTTTAACTTTTCTCAATTTTTTGGTAATTAAAGTGCGAAGTCGGAAAAGAAAAATGACTGACAGTTCCTTCTCTTGCTTATTTATGAGTTTCTGTTATCTATTCCACTCAGAGGAGAGCTAATTGCTCTCCAAGTAATTTTTTGGTTGTTTGTATGTCTTAGTTTTTGTTAATCTTCAGGGCATTAAATTGGAACGCCAAGAAGACATAAATTACCTTTACCAACAGCTCCTACTCATTGCTCAATTTCTTTGAGCGGTGCTACATGTAGTTTAAAAGACACAATGTTTTCCTTTATCATGGCGGGTGTTGTAATTATTTCATGCTTATTTTTATACATTTGAGAGATTTTTTATCAATTTTTAGTTAAAGAAAGAGGAAAATTACCTTGACCATAAGCTCCATATCCGTTAGCATTCCGCTAAGAATTCAAAAACATCAGCATGAATAAAAAATAAACTCAACACACGCTTTGATAGAGCAAATCATTCTCTTTTGAATGAATTCTGCGAAAGAACTTCCGGCGAGTTTCAGAATAAATTGTTTAAAACACTTAGTTTCCGAAATAGTGTGTCCTTTGATGAGATCAAACGCGAAGTTCCATTCCCGACTGATGTTCTTACAGATGGTTTATGCGAGTGTAGTTCATCTTGTTGGTCATCTGATGCAAGACAATAAAAATGTGGCAGTAGATCGCATTATATTTCTGCAAAGAAAGGGTTTTTGGTGAGGAACGTCAGCAGTTAAAGTCAGTAACAGAAGTTCAAATCCTTCACCTTGCCACTGTATTCGGTACCTGACCTCCAAGCGAGTATCGAGAGGAGCTTTCGTGACCCTACTAGTCCGGTATGCACAGACACAGATGTGCCTTGTGTCCGTCGTGCGTTGGAATCCTAGGCGTTCGAGACAAATATGCATGTGTTGCTTGTATTTTTAGAACTAAATGCGCTGTCGCGCGCCGGAAAAAGTTGCTGATTAATTTCCTGCTCCAACGAATAGAATCCTGAAAACAGTGAGCAATGATGAACACGTGGTGATTTTGCCTATAATCGTGGGCGGCCTTTCTTAGGTCCCATAGAACTGTCATAGCTGAAGGCTCTGTTTATAACGTTTTATTCTGTATTTTTACCAAAAAAGCTCATTCATGAAGCGCAAAAACTAAGGCAGACGTCTACTCGTCAACTACGGCGTTGGTGGCTTGGAAGACTCGACTTCGATGTACTTGAGCAGATCGGCGCGTTCCTCCGCCTTCTTGATGCCGACGAAGAACATCTTCGTGCCCGGAATGTACTTTCTGGGGTCGGCCAAATAGTCGAACAGTGTCTCGCGCGTCCAAACAACGCCCTTAACGACCGAAATAATTTACGTGTTTAAAATTACAAAAATCTAAATGAATTGGACTTTCAGTTGAAACAAAATTGGTGCAGTTTTGAGTGCAAGTTGAACAGCAACGGAAGTAAATGGTGAAAAATTTCGATATCATAAGAAAATCAATACGGAATCACACAGAACATCTTCAAGCAACATGGCAGTGATGGAGTCCGAAGAACTCGTAAAGACGACCAAATGCTTAGTCTTGCTAGACTCCCACATTCGATGTTGCGACATGGATATGAATCTATGAGGTATCGGATGCTATGCATACTATGAAAAGAACAGCAATAGCGATATTAGAAGAACTCAGGTGCAAAATGGAGCTCAACAGTGTTGTTAGGACATAGTAAACATGCATGATAATCATCGTTACGGTTGTCTGGTGCCGGCCAGATACCTAAAATTTGGCTTTCCAATTTCCAAATTCAATCGATTTTTGGAAAAGTGCGTTTCATGAGATAATCTTATCCTTCACAAGTCTCGTATTTGAAAATAATAGCAAAAACCTTTAAAACGTATTAGGTTGTTGCAGAAGTTCTCGCCATTTCCAGGTCACCACGTTTATCTAGTTTTACAAAAAAAAAGCAAAACACGTCAAGAAACGAAGTAGCTGCCGTCATGTTCTATCACTCTTATCCACCTTTCGGGCAGGCTCCCGTTCTCGTCAGCTAGGACTTTTCTGGTTTTGATTCGAAAAAGCCAGCCAGCCAGCGTTGCATGTCGTCCTCGTCATCGAACGTTCTTCCTTGCATGACATTGGAGAGAGACAGGAGAAGGTGGTAGTCTGTAGGTACAATATCTAGGCAGTACGGTGGGTAAGACAGCACTTGCCATCCAAGGTCGAGAAGCTTTGGCGAGTCATTCTTGTTATGTCTGGTCGAGCATTGTCGTGCAAGAATCGGATTGTGCCATGATTCGGGCGCTTTTCTGTGATCTTGACGACCACTCTATCCAGCTGCTGGCAGTACAAGTCCGCTGTTAGAGTTTCGTTAATCCAGCAGCTCGTAGTAGATGACACCTTTGCAATCCCACCAAACAGAAAGCGTGATCTTCGACGGGTGAAGGCCCTCCTTTGACTGTGGCTCAGGCTGCTCATCCTTCTCAACCCAGTGTCTGCTCCTCTTGACGTTGACGTACAGGCAACACTTCTCATCTCCTGTGATGATGGACTTCATCCAACTATCTATGCGCTTGTACGAGAGCAATTGAGTGGCCACCTCAGCACGTCGCTGGCGGTCGCGTTCAATGAGGCCATGGGGAACCCACTGTGTCAACCTGTGCACCTTACTCAGTTGGTGTAGGTGCCTGGTGATGGTGGCGCAGTGTGCACCCAAGACCTGCGCAAGTTCACGCGTAGTCCGCCATGGGTCCGATTCCATCAGCTGTCGCAATCGGTCGCTGATCGGATTCACGTCCTGACCTGAACGAATTCTGAAGGTTAAACTCACCTCTGCGAAAGCGTGCGAACCACCAAAAGATAGTCTGCTATAAGGTAGCGTTAGTGAGGAAAAAGCACATTCAAAAAATGGCGGGAACTTTCGCAACAACCTAATAACTTCGAAAAGATTGGAGATTGGAAAGATTGCGGCACCGCTTCCGGTTTCCCATGCAGGGAAACACAGAATGTCCTGCATACAGCTTACCACACTGGATTTCATTTACTTGTTGAACTCCGGCCACTCCTCGGTGTGAGCGGAGGGGGGGGGGGGGGGGAGAGTACGGAACAAAGGCGGATGTGGTACCGCGCTCTTCCCACATAGAACCATTTAAATGAATGGAACACAAGGAGGATATCGTCCCTATGCTTACTTAAGTACAATTGAAAAAGGGAACCAAAATAGTGATAGAACGGGTTTCCTAGCGCAGTTCTATGTATGTTGGATTGATAACTGAGCCAAGATGTCGTTAAAAGTATTTTTCCGACCTATATCCTATCTCCAATAGAAACAAAGAGAAGCCCTGAACGAACCCTGTGCTTGTTACTCTCCGAATAGACATATCCTGGAGCTGTACCGGACATACGGCCCATTATACCGTGGAGCGTCGGTCCAGCCATGCTCTTCGTCGAGTTGATTGCATGACATTGTGCGCAGCGATATTTGTAGAGCTGAAAAACGAACTATTGTTTTATATTCATTTTTTTATAATTTATTAGTAAGAGGATTAGCTGAAGCTGGGATCAAGATTGGTGGCTATCTCCTTCTTTACCCAACTCCGTTTTGAGGGATGGGGGGGGGTCGCACATACGTACCATTTTCACGTTGAATTGGACACTTTTCACGTCAAATGACACTCTTCTAAGCTGGCCTATAAACTTTGAAATCAAATTGAACGTCTAGTCAACACGAGTTTTTTGCAGGGTTAACTACAAACTCACTAAGATGGTTTTTGAACAATTTTTCTTAAAGAAACATTTGATATAACTTTCCTTGAAATTTTTTAGTTCACCTCTCCGAAGATGTGTAATATTAGGTTGTAACGAATAAATGGCACTGAACCACTGTAAATTTAAACAGTTAATATCTCGGCTTCTAGGCAAGTTTATTAATCGAAATAAAACCTTCTGATTCTACACATCTTTGCCAACGTGACATAAGCTTTTTTCCCAGTAGTATAAAAATCAGAAGTTCTGGAATTGACGAAATCTTCGAAGGCACTTTCGGCATCCTGTTGGTATTTGAGTATTTTCCCTACCAAGAAGTCGCCAAGATGCTTGAAGAAATGGTAGTCTGTTGGGGAGAGGTCGGGAAAAAACGGAGGATGTGGTAGAGTTTCAATGCTCAGCTCATTCAATTTCTGCAACGTCATTCGTGCTACATGGGGGCGAGCATTGTCGTGAAGAAGGAGAACTCGCCTTCGGTTTACCAAGGCCGGCCGGATATCCTTCAACTTTTTCACCATTTCTTCAATTTCAATGCAGTACTTCTCTGCCGTGATGGATTCACCGGGAGGGAGGAAGCTGTGGTGAATAATTCCCAGCGAACACCACCATACTGTCACCATTACTTTCTTTTGGTGCAATTCCGGCTTCGCAAAACCCTTGGGGCTCTCATCGCTGTCCACCCACTGTGCCGATCGTCGCCTGTTGTCGTACATTATCCATTTCCCGTCACAGGTTACGATGCGATCAAGGAATGGGTCCGTTTCGTTCCGTAGAAGCAGTGCGGACGAGATCTCATATCGTCGGTTTCTTTGCTCCTCAGACAGCTCGTGAGGCACCCATCTTTCCAGCTTTTTGGTCTTTCCAATTTCCTTCAGATGCCGGGCAGCTGTGTTGTGACTGACGCCAAGAACCTTCGCTATCTCCCTGGTACCTTTGTGTGGATCCTCCTCTACCACATCTCTCAGCTTGTCCTCATCAACATCACTATGCCTCCCACGATCTTCATGTTCTTCCAAGCTCTCATCTCCATTCCGGAACTTCTGATACCAACGATACGCCGTCCGAATTGTGCAACATCCTTGACCGAACGCGGCGTTGATCTTCTTGTCCGCCTCCTTAGCTGTAGTGCCCAGCTTGAATTCATACAAGTAAATGCCTCGGATTACCCTTTTGTCCGTCTGCAAAAAAGTCAATAAAACTCTAAAGTTTTCCCACTTTTACATAGAAAATTTGGTACTCTCAGGTAGAGCAAAGTTTGCGCTTCTAAATGATATGCCACATATTACGGTTTGTTCTTGACCAAACGCGTAAAGACGCGCCAAAAAATGGCGCGAGCCAGTGCCATTTAATTCGTTACAACCTATATTTCTATAAAATTTTATTTTTTTAAAGAAAAATAATAAACTAAATTCTGTGTTAAGGAGCAGCAAGGCTGCATTCATGTCAAAAAGCTCAGCGCAACGTTTTTTTAACTGATAGTGTAAATACTGCTTACACGCAGTAAGAAAGTTAGGATATGTGTGTTTTTTATAATTGTTTGTGTTGCACCGCTTGCAGGTGCTACATGCAAACTGAAGTTTTGCTATCAATCGAATAAAAATGGCGAAGTTTCGGACGGGGCATGGCGCAACTTCTGTTTTTGAAATATAAACTGGCCACCTTCGTGTTCTTCAAAAGAGTCTGTAATTCATTGCTTTTCCTAAAAATTTTTTTTATAAAATTTCAAACTATGTGTTCTCTTATTGGGAAGTAAATCTTCAGAGAATGTTATACTAAAATTTTCCTTCAACAAAATTGTTCTAACCATCTTGAAGAGTTTGGTTTAACCTGTAAGAAGGTCGTTTCAATTTTGAAGACGTTCAATTTATTATTTATTTATTTACCTCATACACTCATAGGTGTGCCACGATTCGAAAACTGTAAAAATCCCTAGGGAAAAAACATCATCGTGATATCAAGAAAGGAAAAAGAAACAGGAACGATCAATAAGGGATTAACAACAAACCGAGACATAACTTAGCAATGAACTGGAACGTTTGATGCTTTTGTGATTTGGGCTGATCCTAAAATACCTTATAAACCTAACGTAAGATCAAAAAAGATTTACTACTCTGATTAACAGTCCCACTACACTAAAAATGCATTATGGAGAACAGGTCTCTACTGCGGCTCCACTTGATTTCAAAGTTCAAAGGCCAGCTTAGAACAGTTTCCAATTTGATTTGAAATTTGTCCAACTGGACATGAAAATAGTATATCAGTTCTGCGGAACGGCGCACTATGAGTTCATACACACATGTTTTGCCCAGCGGAATGGAGGCAAAAAAAATTCTCGTGAGAATAAAACAGGATGTACCCCATCAACCACCCCTTAGAGAGTCCCGCCGTAATTGACAGGCCCAGCGAGAATGGAGGCCTCCAATAGTCTAGTCGCAAAGTGGAACTGTACTCTTGAGTGCCTTTAATGGTAGCGCATCCTTCCAACTACACCAGATCCGTGAAGAAACATAACTTTAAAGCTATTGGAACAAGTGCATACAGATTGACAACTACACCTCTATTCCTTTAACATACCTTTTTGCCCTTTTCGTAATCGCCCGCAGGAATCGACTTCGATGACGACGATGAGTCAGTGTGCTTTTCTTTTCCGGTGCCCATTTTTCTTCAACGAACTGAAATAGAAATTCGAGCAAACGTTTGCAGTAAAGGTTGTTCTGTAATTGCGATAAATTCCGATAATGACAGCATCTTTATTAAGCGTCATGAATCTTTCTTCAGTACGAAACCGTGATATGAATGAAATAGGAGTATGTGATCGAACATAACTAGAATGTCTACAACTGCATTTTTGTCTGTGTTTCTCAATTTATTCCTGTGACTATAGTGCTGACATTGAAGTCGTAAGAAAGAGAAATCCTCCGAAAATCCAGAAAAAATCATCCCAAAAATTCAGTAGATTTCGAATGTTGTTGTCGAATATGTGTGCGCATTAAGCGCAGTCGGAGGAGGTTCCGGCTGAAGCGTACATCCGATATAACAGGTTCTTGGTTCGGATTTCCCACCCAGGCCAACAAAGCTTTTGTTCCACCGAGGTCGGTGAATTGGCAGCAGCAGGTCTGGAAAGATTTATTCATTGGTTGGCCACCTCAAGTCATTGCGTAGGCCAAATGCGCATTCAAATCGCCCTCAACGCTCTCCCGTAGAAGTAGAATGCATGGCGCCTCCGAAAGAGGATGTATCAGCGGCGTCATTTACCTACCCTTTATTCTTAACACTTCTGTAGACTGCCAATCCGATCATGTGAAAATCTCGAAACATACAGTGATGCATGGCATCTCAACAATTAACACAAAAACGTTTTCGCTTCTCTGCTTTATGAAATAGGCTGTTACCTCCAGAGTAAGTAAGTAAGATCCAGTAGTTAAGCCAGAGCATTCAAAATCATGATGCCATTAAAGGCGCTCGAATATGCTTTAGGACACCTGTAGATAGAAGAAGAAGACGCAGCATATTCCAAATCCCGGCAGTTATCATGACATCTAGTGCTTCTTAGGATTTTGAAACATCTTCTTATCTACCGAGAACACGGACCATGTGAAGGCATGGGCTGGACAGGAGGTGATTCGGCTGCTCACAAACAAGGGAAGGAACAAGTCAAGCTTTCCGTTTCGTTTTTTCTTATGATCTCCTTGTTCAGTCCATGCTTATTCAATGCGAAATTAGCCGATTCAATGACAATGGGAAAAGCTTCTTATCAAATGTCTTGCTCTGTGTAGTGGCTGGTTTTCCAACTTCAGCACTTTATTTGAAATGGAATAAGAAAACGACTTATTCAATTATCATCGGTAAAGAACACAGTGGCAAATTATGGCTGAAAAGAGACATAGTGCATAGAAACACAGCACAAATACATCGATGAAACCAGCACATTCCACAATGATACACGTGACATTGTACGTGAGTTTGCCTAAGGGATGGCTGTTTTCCAAGAGGAGCTATCCGGTACTTTTTCTCCGCTGCTTTTGATAGATTGCTGCACGCAACACTTATCGACCGCTGCGTTGCGAGAAAATTCAACGCATGGTCGCTGGAGGAAAATGTGTCCTAATAGCACACCATGATATTATTAGGTTGTCCGGAGAGTTCTCCGCGTTTTGTGCCACAATTTTTCATTAGTCCATTATTAAGTAGAAATCCAACTTGCACTGCGCATTAATGCTACTTTCTGTACAGAATTTTTTTGCTCTATCTCACCAAATAATTAAGGCTTCAACGTTCTTTTACAGTTCTGTTCTTGAAGGGCTTATTCAAGTATGGCGAAGGAGCGACTTCGAACGATATATTTTTAAAACTTCGAATTGGGACGATCCGCAGCCGAGACAGCTCGACAAATCAATCAAGTGTGGGGCCTGATAATCAGGCCTGCCCTGTGATGGAGAAAGCACTGTGCGCCAGTGGTTCAGTAGATTTCGGACAGGAGATTTCAGCCTCGAAGACGACCCCCGCAGTTGTCAACCTAGAGCAATCCTGGGGTCGGATCCATCAATGACGTACAGCTGAACCATCCATCAACGACTTACAGCTGAAGCAGCTGAACCATCCCAAACGTCAGCAAAACTGCTGTTGCGGATGCTCTGAAACGCCTTGAGAAAAAGCTCGAAGAGTGGGCGCCCCACGAGTTGAGTGGGCGGCAAAAGTTATCACGTTTCGAGATTCGTTCTTCTCTACTTTTACGCAATAAAACTGACCCGTTTTTGGAGCGAATCATCACTTGTGGTGAAAAGTGAGTTCTGTGTGATACAAGGAAACGTTCCGGACAGTGATTGGACACCGACGAACCCCCTAGATATTTTCCGAAGGCAAACCTTCACCGAAAAAGGTAATGGTCACTGTGCGGTGGTCGGCGGCTGGTGTGATCCGTCACAACTTTTTGGCACCAGGCCAAACGATCACAGCAGAGTCCTTTTGTGAGGAAATCGGCGAAATGCACCGAAAACTGCGTCCATTTCAGCCAATATTGGTCAGCAGAAGAGATCCGATTCTTCTGCACGATAACGCCCGCCCAGACGTTTCGCTAATCACTATTTGAAAACTGAGCAAATTAAGGGTTGAAATTCTGCTTCACCAGCTACATCCTCCAGACCTCTCTTCAACCGACTGTCATCTTTTCAAACACTTTTAGAACTTTCTCGCTGGTAAAACCTTCACCGATCAGGACCAAGCCAAAACAGCTTTCGCGGATTTTGTCGAATCTCGGTCACCCAATTTTTTCGCTGATGGGATAAATCGACAGGTGATCCGTTGGCCAAAGGGTGGTGATTTTAAAGGTGCCTACTTCGATAAATCCGGTAAGATTTGAGAAAATTGAGGTAGTTCAAGGTGAAGCACTCAAAACACTGAGAACTTTCCGGAAAACCTATTATTTGCCAAAGAACACCTAGTGGCTAGGGGTAGTAACAAGAGGTATATGTATTTGCCGTCTTCTTGACGAAGTGGGCACTTTCCAAATAAACTTGTACACTCCTCTAACCTTGCATAATACTTCTGAAATCGAAGCAAGTTCTTCCAAATCGAAGTGCGCGTCTTCTACGTTAAACTAGAAAGTCTCCAAAAAGATTGGAATAATTTTTCATCTTACGAATATTTTAGCTCAACTTTCTTTGAAGATCTAATTCACCTGCCCAATAAGTGATCACATAGTTTGAAATTTTATTTATTTTATTTATTTATTCTTAGTGCGGAAAGTTCCCACGCGAACAATATAAAATGGAACACATTAGAAAAACAAAACAACACACATGATCCAACTCTCTAAAGGCATCGAAAAAAAAACTGAACACTAAACAATCACGAAAACACTGTAGAGCATAGCAACCTACTAAACGAACGCATAGACAATCCTAAGAGGTTATAGTTTTGGGCAAGTAGTAAGCTGAACATCCGTGACCATCTGTAGGTTAAGAACGTTGATCTAACCATGGTCCTTGCAACTGGTACAAGCAACCGAAGCTTACCTCTCATCGTTCTACAGTGCGTTTCAAAAGTATGTAGCCACCTTAAATTCAACATTTTTTCCCTTCGCCTTTGTTTATACGAACCGGCGTTTGTCGCATTCAATTCCTCGTAGTCGGAAGTACTTATGTTGCTTTTGACAGGAAAAAGCCTGATCTCTAGCAAAAATAGATCGTTTTTGAAATTTTTTGTTTGTTTCAAAAGTACATAGTAGCCACTCTCAAAAAATACGATTTTTATTAAAAATTAATAGTCAGTTGGACCACCATTATTCCTTATTACATCAAATACCCTGCTACGCATACTACTAACAAGTTTCTGGATCACTTCGTCACCGATGTTGTCAGAGGCAGTCAAAATAGCGGTTTTCAGCTCCCCAACATTGTTGAACTGCCTGTTATTCAAGTAGACCTGCCGGACCAAGATACCTCACATGTTCTCCATTGGGTTGCAGTCAGATGAGCAAGCTGGCCATTCCATTACTCGGAGTCGATTACGTTGGAGCCAGTCTGTGGTCGATTTGGACACATGAAGTGCAGCGCTGTCCTGCTGCAGAACATGTGTCTGCCGTTTTCTCCCCGTTAGGAAGGGCAGCAGGCTTGACTCCAGTACGGCTTGATACCCTAGACCGTCCATACGACATGATGGAAATCTGAGCTTCAGCTTCCCCCTACTGCAGAAGCCTGCCCATGTCATCAGGGACCCGCCTCCGTCGAGAGAAGATGATGGGAGCCTGTCGTAGATCTCTCCAGTAATATCGGTAACCATCGGGAACATCCAGATTAAATTTTTTGTCGTCACCGAAGATGACCTGAAGCAATAAGCGTGTGAAATTCGTGACGTCGACGAAATCAGAAAGTTCCTACATTTTCCCATTGCGTGCCATGCTTTTGCGGGCAAACTCCAGTCGCGCCTGCTTGTGGAAGTGTCGTGAGACGACGTGTCTTCTGCATGGTTTGTCTGCAGATGTGTTCATTTGATCGAATACAACGCCATATCGATGTTCTTGATGCAGATAGACCCGTCTCAGCGCGAACTTGGTTGACGCTCCATGTGGAGTTCGACACCATGTGGCTGATTCGTCGACGAATCTGGTTCGAAATCACACGCGGACGACCCGGTACAGGTGCAGACCGATAACCCTTGGGATTTCGAAGGAAGTGGTCGACACATCTTGCGAACGTCCGAGCTGACGAGCAATGGCACGGTTTGTCAAGCCAGCATCCTTGAGCGCTCGGATCTGAGTTTGTTCCTCGATAGTCAGGACACGTCCACGGACTGGTGTAGTGGTTATTTTTGAAGAACAGGTCAAGCTGGCTATTTATGACAAGAACTTCCCGCCAAAAACAGCGCAAAAATTGAATAGGAGTGTAAAAGTGCCCGATATTCTGGAGTGGCTACATACTTTTGAAATAAACAAAAAATTCAAAAACGCCTAGTTTTTGCCGGAGATCAATCTTTTTTTCTGGAAAGAGCATTCTAGCTATTTTCGTCTACGGGGAATCCAATGCTGCTAACGCCAGTTCGTAGAAACGAACGCGAAACGTGAAATGATTAATTTCAAGGTGGTTACATACTTTTGAAACGCGCTGTAGTCAGGCGAAAAATGCACTGGGGTTTATATGCACTTTGTAGGAGAGAATTTTAAAAAGCATTTTGAGGTCAACAGATTTCCTTCTACTTTCGAGAGATTTTAATCCCAACATCCTGTTTATTGCTCTGCCGTTTGGTATTGAGGATTAGTCCACGCTGAAGCATGTTATCACTACTTTACGGGTAAAATTATTTTAAACCCTTTCTAGAATCTCAATGTCTTTCATCTTGACAGGATTAAACACAGTAGTTCCGAACTTAACTACATATGGGTATCGTTCGCACATAGGTCTTGTAGGCACGCAAGAGTAGATCAGGATTGTTGCTCTTTAAAACTTTAAAAGATTGTAAGAATAAAGGATAAAGGACGGCGTTATTGAATCCCCTTTGGGATGCGCCACGCATTCTACTTCTATGGGATGTCGTGGAAGCGAGTTGAATGCATATTTGGCCATAATTGCGGTGGACAGCCGATGAACAAGTTAGCGTTTTGTCCTTTCCAGACAAGTCTGGTATCAATTCACTGACCCCAGAGGGATGGAAGGCTTGGTTGGCCTAGGCGAGAAATCCGAACCCGGAACCTGATATCGGGTGCACGCGGCAAGCCACCGCCTCCTCCGACTGCGCTCCATGCGCCCTCAAAAGATTGTAGGTACGAAAATTTGCCATTTCGATCCAGGATTTGTAATGCGCATCAAAAGTTAGGCTCCTGCCAATCAAAAAACCGAGATCACGAACCTCATCTACCAGTTTAAGGGCAGTATTCCGTGTTTGCACTTCGGAATTCTACCGTTACTGCTGGCGCCAATAACAAAGCAGTAGGACTTCTCGGCTGCAAGTGGTAGTTTACACTCATCAGCCCAATTGGCTACATAGTCTATCGCAGACTGATCACAATGAATGTTTTATTAAAAAATGAGCAAAAATAATGTTTTAAAGCTTGTCTTAGGGAGGTAGAATACGGCCATTTTTCAGTGCTAAAAAGGGGTTGCGCTATGCCCTCTTCCAAGAGATGGCGATTTTTATTCGATTGATTGCAGAATTTTTGTTTGCATGGAGTTTGACACCTGCTGACAATATAGCAAAAACAACAGTAAAGAACACACTTGTCCCCTTACTTTGATGGTTCATGTAGGTGGAATTTACACCGTCAATCAAATAAAAGTTGCCCGCTGATGAATTAGCTATTTTTAAAGGACTGACTACTTGCAGAACCAGGTAGAACACCTAGAAGTAGGCTAAAGACAAGCTGCCTGGAGAGCAGTAGTTATAATCTGAAGAACGGCACGAGAGTGCAGTGCCCCGTTCCTCGGAGATAACAATGTAACAACATTTCTGATGATTGAACGAGGAAATCGATATCTCGAATGTCGTTCTGCGATGAATGGTGTGAATTTTTTAGAGTAGAATACGAAAACTACGGTCGATTCGTCAAGCAACGTGATTCATCCCTCCAGTGAACGTGCAGCAATACATATACTGCTGAATACATCACCGCCATTAGAGAGGACTGCATGTAGAAGATAACGTGGCCAAGCGTTTGCAGTGCTTGAATTATGGAGTCTTGAAAGGCAAGATCGCCAGAAAATGCCGATAGGGGAAGTTGGTTAAGTTCAAGTGCGGCTTATCGCTACAGCGCACATGGTGCGTAATCCGCAGGAGCCGCTATTCTTGCGAGAACTACGCCTAAGGCACCCAGGAAGCTACCTTGTCTATCTTATCTTCGACTCCATCCAGCAGCTAAGCAATGACTTCTTTCTCTGGATATACGGTGGATCGGTAAAGAACTTGTATGGAAATTTTCAAAAATTGACCCGCTCATCAAACTGTCCATTGCTTATATTAGAGTGGGCCAAAAGTAATGAGACAAATTTAACAAATTTCTTTATCTCTTTATAAATCAATTACAACTCAACGGTGCTTCCAGAACTGCTTAGGCCTGGTGCTGATCCACTGCTTGTTATGGTTGTCGAGGTCTGCTTGGTCCTTGTGTCCCTTCCGACCATGAAGTCCTATAGGCTCAAGAAGTAGTGACTGTCGCATGGAGAGATTCCGGCGAATACGGTAGGTGAGGCCCACTTGAGGGTGTGCGGCGTTGTCGACGAGGAGGACCTTCTTGAAGCTTCTCGCCGTGAACACCCCGCCGAACGAAGGTCGGTAGCAGGTCACCTGACCTCACCCAGACTCGCTGCTTTGCAGGGTTAAGGTAGAAGACGTACTTCTCATCTTGCGTGACTATTGAGTGCAGGCTGCTCGGGGTTGGGAATTGGGCGAGATTTGCGCGGCACAGGTCGACTCGTCAGACCGGGGTTTAGGCATGAGACAGATTGGGGTTTTGGCATGCTTCTGGAAAGGGCGGAAGTGGTCACTTCTCAGGTGGCCTTCAGTAAGTATCTAACAAACATACAAATACGAGAAGCACGAAACCGGACTCCAGTCACGACATATTTGGGCACGGCATGGAGAGTCTCATTACTTTTGCCCCCCCCCCCTAATATGACTGCGCATACCATGGCGCAGATTTGGGCTCAACTTAATGTCAAAAAGGCTGAGTATCTGACCACTGACGACGATGAGTCTCGCTCCACTGATGTGGACGGCATTGTGTTTTCACGTACCTCGGCTCTCAAATACTTGGGATCAGAACCGCGTCCGATGGCATTGCACTCGCTGAAGTTAACTCACGCGCTAGTGCAGCTTGGTCCAAATGGCGCGCTCTGACGGGAGTGCTCTGCGACAAGAAGGTGCCAGAGCGCTTAAAGTCGGAGATCTTCGGAACAGACGTCCGACCGGTAGCCATTTACGGGAGTGCTGGACGGTAACTATAGAAATTGAAATGCGCTTCAGCGTAATGGAAATGAGTTAGGCGTTTGGATCGAGTACGCAACGACTCCATAAGGCAGAGCATGAGGACATGAGGGTGGCTAGATTGCACCCTCAGGCATCAGATCGGGAAAAGTGGCGCCAGAATTCCAGGAAAGCGGACCCCACTACTAACAAGAGGGATAAACGCTCAAGAAGAAGATGCCATGGCGAATAGAAGAGCAGTCGGAAGTGACAACAGTCATTTCCCGTACACCCAAGTCCAGGTTCTTGGTCCGTATTCAGCGCTCAAGGGCGCGTGGAGTGCAACCTTAGAAGGCGCTGCCTGTCGCAAGCACCTGGCACGAGGTTCTTGGTCCGGATTTTCCACCCAGACCAACCAAGCCTTCCATCTCTCTGGGGTAGGTATCATAAATTGGTGCCACATCTGTCTGAGTAGAATAGAGCACTGATCATCCCATCGGCTGGTCACGCAAAGGGCAAACACGCATTCAGATCGCCCGCGCTTTATCGCGTAGAAGTACCAGGCTGTCCAATAATTCTTGTCCGAAAATTTCACCATTTTTAATTTTTTTTCAACTTTCTTGAAAAGCAAGTCTGTTCAACAATATAATCACCACAGTTATCCACAACAGTGGCCCATCGATTGGGCAGGTCGCCGATGCCCTTCGCCCAGAACTCCGGGGGCTGCGACTCGAAGAAGTCCGCGCTGTCGGATTTGAGGTTGTCGTAGTTGGTGAATTTTCCTCCGGCCAAATGGTGCTTCAGCGGGCGGAACAAGTGGTAGTCGGAGGGGGCGAGGTCCGGGGAATACGGCGGATGGGCAACCGTCTCCCAGCCGAGCGTCGCCAACTTCTGCTGGGTCTCCTTCGCCACGTGGGGGCGCGCGTAGTCGTGCAGCAGGTGGACCGAGGCCCGTCGGGAACGCTTTTCTCGGATGGCGGCGGCTAGTTTCTCGAGCTGATCGGTGTAGATGGAGGCGGTGACCGTCCTGCCTTGCGGGAGCAGCTCGAAATACAGCATGCCCTTGGCGTCCCACCAGAAGGCCTCCCGCTGTGCCCCCTGTCCTCGAGGCTCGTGTCGCCGCTATCGAAACGATTGAGCCAGCGCCTGACTGTGCGTTGGGACACTGCATCCTCCTTGCACGCTCTGCAGATGTTGGCGACCGCGGAGCCTGTGTCGTTGCCCAGCAGCCACTCGTAGTACATGAACGTACGAATTCGACCTTGGTCCATTTTAGCTTGTACTGGTAGCTAGACGCGGGGACTACGCCTTATATACCCCTGGCGTGGAACTCTGGAGAATCTTCTAGAAGGTTTTTACACTTGCCTGATATTATAACACTTCTAAGGAAAATTATAGAATTTTGAAAATTTTCGGACAGAAATTATTGGACAGCCTGGTAGAATGCGCTGCGCATTCATTCATCCGTTTGTACGGGATTAAGAAGCAGGGAAGAGAAGAGATCAAAACAGTCAAGTGTTATCTAACAAAAGACCTAGCAACATGAAAAACGCGCAAAATTAGGAGCATCAAACCACTGGCCGGATTCATTGGTAAGGTAATGGGCTAATGGTAATGGGTAAGTTTACCAACAGAGAATGTGAAAGAGGGCATGTCCGGTATTCATGATATGATTTAATTCTTAATGTCTTCTTCAGTCATATTTGTTTCAAAGTTAGGCTAATAGTTTTCCTTCTCTAAACTTTTCGTTTCTAAAAAAGGAAAGAATGGAGTAAGGAAGGGAAGCATCTGCCGATACCTAATCACTGATTAATCAATCCAATCACTATTGGAATTTAGGTGAATGTTTTGTTTGTCTCTTTTAACTATACTACAATTTTTGCATGGCGCTGTTGTGTTGTAAGTACATAGTGTTTTTTGGCACGATGTTTAGTTAACGTAGAATAAATAAATAAAAATATATAAATAGATGAATGACACTACACTAACACTACTGCACCGTTCACCCACCTCCACGCTCTTGTGAATTCCAGATAAGGTTTCAGTTTCTACCCTCTATCCCCATAACACTGGGTAATGCCACTCATGAATCCGGACTCTGGAGCAAATCCACTCAGTAGCTGATTTCAGGATTTTGTACACTTAGTTCTGTGAAAATGTGCAATTACAGGCTCAATTCTCCGAGCTAAAGCAGAAGGTGGAAATGATCTCTGCTCGTCAAGATACCTTCAAGTCCAGAATCGAATCGCATCAATCCACTCTAATACTGGTTGCAACAGCGTCGCGTCGGTTACTACACTCGGTGAGTATAATGCTCCCTTACGAGCTATGGTCCAGCTATGTTTGTAGAATTAGTGAGCAATATTGCATGCAACATTTATTCCGTTTAAGGTAGCCAACACTACCTCCGCCATCAAAGTGCTGCAAGAATGGCGTCATAACAAAACCGTGAAGGATGTGAAAATGCGTCGTTTCATGGGACGTCTACAAAAGAGTATTAAGTGAGTTAATATGTATAGTAAACTAACCAAGAATGAGTCTAATCAAGGAATGCCCTCAGCTTCCCATGAAGCTTTGGACGAGTTCTATGCAATGCGATAGAGATTGGGACTTTGATTGGGAAGGTGTAGACTAAATTTGCTTAATGGACCCCCTAAGCGAGCTCTACCCTCCAAAATGTCGAGGAGTTGGGATGGGAGACACTACGGCCATATTCTCCTGACATAGCCAGACTCCTCAGATTATCACTTGTTCCGCTCCCTAAAGAATCCCTTGGCTGAGAAAAGCTTCACAAGGGTTGAAGACTTCTAGTAGGACGTTCGCCGATTTTTTCGACTCCCTATCTCCTCAGTTTCTGTTCAGTAGATGGACCACTGTGTTGACTAAGAATGGTGATTATGTTGTTGAGTGAGTTGCATTGTATGCTCAATAAAGAAATACAGAAAAATGAAAGCCTTCTAAAGGCTGTCATTGGATTTCTAAATGTTGGATTTGCATGTGAGGAACATAAACACCTTTGGATTGTCAAAAACGCACATCATGAATCTAGTCAAAGAATGTCTGCATTGCAACATCTTTAAGTGGTCAGGGTCGTATTACTCACAACTAAGAGGATTGGCCATGGGTCAACGGTTAGCGCCGGTTTTGGCAATCTGCTTTATGAGTAGGATTGAACAACCGGTGCTACGTCGCTCACCGTTAATGTACTGTAGATACATAGATGACTGCATTATCGTAACATCAACACAGTCTGAAATGGACGAGTGTTTCAGACTGCTGAACGAGCAGTCTAAGTACATTAGACTTACTCGAGAAACTCCGAGCAATGGTTGGCTCGCCTACTTGAATACACAAGTTAGAGTGTCTGGCAGGACAGTTAGCGTGAAGTGGTACCGGAAACCAAGCTCCAAGAATATCCTGATTCACGCCAAATCCGCGCACCCCGCTGCTATGAAACGTGCTGTTGTTAGCAACATGTTCCGCACGGCAACGAGGATGTGTACGGGCACGAACGAATATCAGGAATCATTACGGTTGGCTTCGGATATAGCCGTTTCAAATGGCTATGTGGCGTCAAATCGCCATCGGAGAACTCACGCTAACTCTCACGATAGATCCCGTATAAATAGGCTGCCTGTCGTTCTACCTTTCGTCTCCGATAGAGTCACTGCTGAAATTCAAAGGTTTATTGTAAGAGCACAACTGCAGGACGACGTTGTCTTAGTGAATATTCCTAATGACAACTTTAGACGACAGTTGGTACGAAATAGACTCTATGATCAGCAGTGCATTTCAGAAGACTGCGCTATATGCTCAAATGGTAGTTTAGGGGATTGCTCAAAAATAGGAGCAATTTATCAGATTGAGTGTCTGGCATGTAACGCAAAATATATCGGAGAGACGGGAAGGGCACTAGGAATACGCCTAAGGGAACATCTATCTGGGAAACGACGTGGATTGCTCACCAACCCACTTGGAAAACATAGGATTGATGCGCATAACGGTAATGACTACGAGGTAAAATGCACAATTTTGGCCATTGAGGGAGATATTTCCGTGAGAAAAGCGTTAGAGGCATTCTGGATTTTCGCAAGAAATCCAGTGATGAACAATCGAAACGAATGCCTTTCTGTGACGAGTGACTTCTTACCATTTGTGCCTCATTGTGAACTGTAGACGACCGGTCGTGGCAGTGATGCACAGTGTGCCTCATTCACCTCTACTGGTCAACTTACGTGGGCGAATCAGCCCCTGCGGTGGATCCAATTGGTGGGTTCCTTTCTACCATTTGGACTCTGGTTGTGGTCGTGGGTGTAGGTTGAAAATGCTAGGGCAGTTAAGGCGCTCGGTGGGGTAGAGTGCAATTCTAACCTATGCACCACGTTCAGGCCTCCGAAGACGACGTGAAGTCGAAACGCGTCAGGCCCTGCGAATAAAGATCCACCTAAAAACCTCGTGTGGCACAGTATACAAACTGACAACTCCTTCTAAAGGCTTTCCGATCAACCGAACACATATAATCCTTCAATAATGAGAAGTGGGGTTCTTACCCAAGCGCTGGAAGGGGGGGGGCAAAATATCTGGGGCTCCAAGATTTTATATGGAACCACTTCCGGATAAGCCTAGAGGGGTGAGGGGTAAGTTTGGGCATGCTACGAGGACGAGGATGAAGATCGCATGCGTTCAGAGTTATTAGGTTGTCACATAAGTTCTGTCCGATTTTCGACGCCAACTTTGCGGTGTAGCATCTCAGCAGAAAATAAAGTTTATTAATCACAGTAAGAACCGTTACAATCAATGCACTTCTGCCAACGATAAACAAGAGCGCTAATTCCATTTCGGAAGAAATCTGAATTTCTAGAAGCAATGAAACACTCGAAGGCAATTTCGATATCTGCTACATTAGTAAAGTTTTTATCCTTGAGGAAACCATCGAGATGCTTGAAAAGATGAAAGTCCGTTGGAGCTAGGTCTGATGAATAAGCGGGATGCGGGAGAACTTCATATCTCAACTGGTTTAATTTTTGGGTGGTCAGATGCGAGACATGTGGACGGGCGTTGTCGTGAAGAAGGATCGGTCCTCTTCGATTCACCAGTGCAGGACGCATTTCAAGCAACTTTTGGTGAACCACGTCTAATTCACGACAGTACCTCTCTGCCGTGATGGTTTCACCAGGCTTCAAGAAGTCCTAGTGGATAATACCAGTTGCAGCCCACCAGACAGTGAGCATGACCTTCCTCGGATGGAGGCCAGGTTTGGGAAAGTGTTTCGGCGGTTCTTCCTTATCCAGCCATTGCGCTGATCTTCATCTATTGTTGTACACGATCCATTTTTCGTCACAGGTAATTATCCGGTCAAGAAATGGATCGTTTTCGTTCCTTATAGTAAGGGAAGAACAGATCTCCAGGCGACACCTCTGCTGCTCCTCAGTGAGTTCGTGGGGCACCCACCTATCCAGCTCTTTCACCTTTCCTATCGCCTCTAGGTGCCTCGAAATGGTTGTACGACTGACCTGAAGTTCTCTCCCCATTTCACGCCCAGTTCCTCGTGAATCGGCTTCCACTCGTTCTTTCAAACGTCCGTCATCACATTTGGCTGGTCGTCCTGAGCGGTCCTTGTCTTCGAGGTCCACGTCTCCAACCCGGAACTTCTGATACCATCTGCGCACGGTGCGTTCGTTAGCCGAGTCCTCTCCCCATGCCATCTTAATGTTTTGAGTTGCCTCACTAACACTGCGGCGAAGTTTGAGCTCATGAAGCATTATTACTCGCAAGTGCGTTTTTTCCATGGTTTCGTCCAGCACCTAAAACGAAGCAATCTCTCGACTTTTTAAAAGCAACACCAAGTTTTATAGAGCAAAATAAGCGCTACAAAATAGTATACAACATATATACAATTACTTTCTCTATACATGAAAAAACAATCACAAAGTAACGCCTATCGGGATCGAACAGAACTTATGTGACAACCTAATATTTACGTCGACCTCAAGCCTCTTCGCTGGTTCCTAGCCCACACCCTCAAGTGCAGGCTTTGGTCACTTTTAACCCAGTACAAGCGTGAGCTTAGTCATTGCCAATAGGTAAAGGCAGTGAAAATGTTGCCTGAACAGTCCATTCTGAAAGATTTTTACTCTCGCTTGAGAAAGATGAGGAAGGCGGTGTTCAGGTCTCTAGCCGATATGCTGTCAATGGACGGTTGTGAGAGTAAACCGTGCCAGCATGGTGGTACTTGTCTTCCGAGATTCGGCAAGAAGTACAACTGCCTCTGTCCTCCATATCGAACGGTGCGTATTAGACAGCCGCTTTCACCTAGCGGCCCTTCTTATGATGGCTTGCCTATTTCCAGGGAGACAGCTGCGAGACGGATATAGACGAGTGTGTCATCTACGAAGGTACCCATGCCGGATGCCAGAACAACGGGACATGCGTCAATCACGACACAGGTTTTCGGTACGCTTCATCCCCTTCTTCTCAGAAGCGATGAAAGTGATTTGGTTGCATCGGCTTCAGATGCGACTGCCGGCCCGGATATCATGGTCCACTGTGTCAGTACCGTCAGTCTACCTGCTCACGCTCAATCGAGCTCTGCGGACCTCACGGTCACTGCATAGATGTTGACACTTCTGAAGCAGAAGTTCGTCGCAGTCCTTGAAATAACGCCTGCTATCTCTGGCATGTTTTTCGTTTTAGAGTACCTACAAATGTATCTGCGACTGGGGCTACAGGGCGTCTGACGATAAGCTGAATCCAACGTGCGTTGACGTCGACGAATGCCTGGACAATCCTTGCCATCCTGGTGTGGACTGCATCAACCTCCCTGGCAAATTCCAGTGTACTGGATGTCCGAAGGGCTATCATGGTTGGTGAAGGGTTCGGACTTATTTTCTCTTTTGTCGGAAGTATTTTCGTTACACCGTCAAGCTCACGTACTTCTTTCCTAATCTGAAGCTAGCTTTGCTTTACTTTCGAGAACGCTTAAAGCTGCTGGGGAAGGGGGGAGGTAGGTTCACCATGTAAGGCAATCCTATACATCGCTCTGTGTTGCACGAACTTGAAAATTTTACGCATCACTGGTGCGTTCTATGTGGTAATATAAGCTGAGGTACTTATGATGTAGGTGTTCATGCGCCTTCTTATCAAGGCGGGTAAGCACATAACACTCCTGGAACCGTATGCTGCTGTTCCCCAGATGGGGAAAATCCAATCAATATCAACATATCTTATCAAACCCCAAACACCCATCGAGGGAGACTCGGGGTAGACGAGCATACGGCCCCTGTCAGAGCTGCTTCGCTCCTCCCACCTACCTTTGCCTCGGATGGAGTAAAGGGCTCCGCACACTTTTGCGGCGTTGCCGCAGCCGGCAGCCGGCAAAAGTGGGGCGGAGCCTTCAAGTTGCGGCGCTCCACTCCACGGCGACGGCGCCGTCCTCCGGCGTTGCCGCAGTACGGCGCCGTCGCAGCGCAGTCCGATAGCAGAAAATAATCAGCTGATTGGCCCTATCGATCAGCTAACTTAAAGGACGCACGTGTTTCCACTTCGTGTTCCCCGTCGCGATCGGCTAGAGCGCAGACAACTCTGCCTGCAGCATTGCCGCACCGACGGCAACAATGATTTCAACCATTGTTGCCGTCGATGCGGCAATGCCGCAAAGGTGTGCGGGTGCGGGACGGCGCCGGCTGCCGTTGCCGGCGGCCTCTGCGTCCTTGCCCCATGTTGAAGGATAGGGCTGCGGCAACGCCGCAGAAGTGTGCTGAGCCCTTAAAGGTGCCAGATATGATAGCGATAATAGTTACAGCGTCAGAGTTTTCGAGCATTCGAATTCGATCATATTAGAAAGGTCTTACCTATAACTAACCCCTACTGCCGTTCGAACTGCGAGTTGATGCACAGGTTTGCGGGATACTGTAGTGTATGTTTGCTGCCGGTGCGTCGTGCATCACATTGGCGTCCACGTGGACACTCAATCGATAAAAACCAAGCTGCGCACTCCCCGTTGAGCGACGAGAGCAGTTTTAGAACGGATTGGAGACGAGTTGGATGGGTCTTATCCTTCCTAGAGCTGTCCGAGCGGTGTTATCCTTTCTAGAGGTGTCTGTAGATATGTGCGCTCAATGACAGAAACGAGCTCTGATGACAACGGCTTGGGTGATGTAAGGTTCGGGGATACTGTGGCAAGCGCGCGGGAACATTAGGAGTAGTAGAGTAGGAGACTAGTTACACAGTTACAGTAGGAGACTAGTTACGATTGCTATCTATTAGAAAGGCGTACTTTTCCTCGATATTCGAACTACATTCGGAAAACGCGATTGTTTGAACACCCAAATCCAAATAATGAAGGACAAGAGACGGCGTTACTAGATCCCTATATGGAATGTGCTACACATTCTACTTCTACGGAATGTCGTGGAGGCGATTCGAATGTGTATTTGGGCATACAATGAATTTCAGTGGCCAGTCGATAGGCAAGTCAGCGCTTTATCCCTCCCAGACTTGTCTGGAGCGCTCACTCGTCTTACAAATTCACCGACACCGGAAAGATTCGAATGTGTATTTGGGAAGAAAGATGGAAGGCTTGGTTGGGCTTGATTGCCCTGAGCGGGAAATCTGAACCAAGAATCTGCTATCACGTGAACGCGACAGCCTGCACCTCCTCCAACTGCGCTATGCGCGTCTTTTTTCTTCTTTTTTCGAGCATTCGGATTCAAGTACATTGAAAAATGGGTGCAGGAAGAATTGAGTGGTTCACCTTGTATGCTTTGGTAAGAAGAAACATATGTTCAATTTCATCAGAAAATGCCCTACCTCGGCTCACCGTAGGGTGGAGCACACCTGTGCTACATACAGTTTCTGGCGCAAAGCGGCTCGGAGGGGATCACAATGTAAGGCAGCCTTACTAAACACTTTGTGTTGCACTAAATTAAACCGATATGACGCTCTTCGTATCCCTCGAGCGAGGAGGATCCATTGTACCACTCTGGCACGCGACAGGGACGAATGGAGACGCTGCTGGCGCCCGCTCGAGCAAGTCGATTATCAACGGGACGACAAGTGACAGGTGACAGGTGATACTATGATAGATTAAAAGATTTACACAGCACTGGTGCGGTCTACCCTTGTAGTGAAGTGAGCTTCGCTGCTTCTGTCGCAACTGCGCATTCATGTGCATCCTTTCGAAGGTGGATAACCACTGAATGCAAGGCGACCCCCTCTGAGCCGCTTTGCGCACAGTTTTTAGTTTCGGACAGCACAAGACGTCGTATAGGGCTGTCTTACATTGAGCCCCACCCCCCCCCCCCCCCCCCCGAGTCAATCTGCGCCCGAAAATGCGATTCTCCAATTATTTAATCTGAAGTTTCAAGCTCAAGTGAAGATTATTCAAATACCTATTCGAATGTGTCAGATGAGCAAATTTGTAAAATATGCTGCTATACAAATTCGCACTACATCCACATTTTCGAATGGCACTCTTTGAATAGTTACAATTGCGGCTTTCTGAAAATTTTTAGAATATTTGAACAATTTCGATTACCGAAAATGAGCCAAACCGGCTCGGTAAGGGTTAACTCGCCTTCAATGCTTCACCACCCTTGTTAAGAAGGCACGTAAACGGCTAAATCCGTTTGGACACCAACTTCCAAACTGGGGACTTTTCTGGCGATCGACTTCCAATACGCGTCTTTACGCGCAAACCCCACCACGTGAGCGGTGCTGCACTGGTGTAACACGTCACGTCGTCTACACGTCTTGTAGACGGCGACTAGCTGCAAAACTAGCGGTCGTGACCTGCTTAGATGTGGACTTCACGATGTTGGCTGAGCTCGAATCTATACCAGAAGGAACGGGGAAGGGTGCAGAATCCCCTAATACGAGGAAAAAATGCCGCGAAATCCAGCAATTTATATTTTGCTGAGGAGACTCTTAAGCTGGATAATGCTGAAGCAGTCCTGGTGTAGAGGGGAATTCAGTTTTCTCCTCATGTAGGTTGTCATATACCAACCTACAAACTCCGCCGGTGTAATCGACATTGTGTTTTGAAAATTCTTGTCGGGAAGCCGGAAACCGCGGATGTGCTAAATCGCATTTTCTACCCATGCCAACCCCTCCATCCACCGTGATACATACTTGATATTCTTGTCTTCTTCACCACGCTGTCAAGCGAGAAGCTCGTTAGAATGGAAGCGCTTTCCATAGGTTGTACATACAATATGTTCAATGTCGGATACAATAGCTATCGCAACCAGGCGATTCACTTCAAGTTTTTTTCGATCCACTCACTCAGCAGTGCGCTTGTGCACTGTTCAGCGATGACTTTGCAGATCCTTCGATCGCAGTCCTGTCTTAGAGTTCTGTCAGCTCCGACCTCCAGGCATTGCCAGAACTGTCTGTTAAAAACGCCTTCTACTTTTATCTGCGAGAGCACTTGTGTGAAAAGATTTTTTAAAGAAGTGAGCGAATTCTCCAGCGTGTATGATTAAGGTTCCGAAGGTGGGAGCAACCCTACAGCAGCGGGTTCACCTTCATGCCCTTCACAACATCCAGGGGCCAGATTCATCAACGACTACGAATTTAGATTGCTGTAAGTCGCTGACGAATCTGACCCCAGATTTCCTAAGAAACTGTAGAACGAAGCGCTATATACGTTTATCTAATCAGCATAACCTAGAAGGATATCTAACTTTACTTGTCAGAAATAGAGAGGAACAGGTTGGACCTCCCTCTCTAGGTTTGCAACCGAAAATGAAAGTGCACCATCTATCGGACCTGTAAGGGCCTGTTGAGGACATGGGTTTCACCAGTGCAGCGTCAGTGAAATAATCGAACTTGTGCTTGAGAACGTGTGTTGGACGTGGATCCAACACGCCAGAAAAGTCTCCAGTTTGGAAGTTGGTGTGCAAACGTATTAAGCCCACGTAAAGATACAACAGGCGTAGCCTAGCTCAGTTTAGCAGAGGCAAGATTCATCGACGACTCACATAACTTTACAGAGAATTCACAGCGGAAAGCCCAGATAACGTAGATTATCGCTCTCCGTGTCGCTTGATAAGCCGCGCTATTATGGATCTCGACTGTAATTTGCTCTGTTAAATTGCTGTAAGTCGTTGATGAATCCGACCCCAAGAGGGTAGACCATATCAGTGCTGTGTAAAATTTTTAATTTAGTGCAAGAGAAAATTTTTAGTAGGGCTGCATCAAATGGTGACTCCCTCCGAGCGGCTTTGCGCCCCGAAAATTTTTAAAAGTATCTGAATTTGAATATGTTTCAAAGGCGTGACTTTTATAAATATCCGAATTGAATTCATTTAAAAATAGAGATTCCTTAAATTTTGAAGTCCGAATACATTTGGGAAACACTATTTCTTTTCGAATATTCAAATTGGAATGTTATGTTTCGAATGATTTTCACTTGAATATCTAACCATGGAAGAGTTGCATAGTGTGTCACTTATTCATACCACAATTTTCTAAGATCTTACAGCGACCACCACTGAGACAAGCGCCCTTCAGCTTTGAAATGCGGAAGAGAAATGAAGCTCACCGGGAATTCCACTTAGCAAAAACGAAGTAACGATAAGGATTATCTGATCCTAGGCAGTTGAAAAGTATGCGCGCTAGTGCGTTATCTCAAGTCCGAACGCGGCGTAGATCATTTCCATGTGAGAATCATAGAGGGGACGGTGGTTCGCATTCAAGAATAGGCTGTAGAGTAAACTACACTTTGAGACTTCGCGATAAGCTCGTGATGAAGCTCGTGATTATCTCCTGCTCCTTCTCGTTGTTATCCTCATCCTTGGCTCGAGTATTCGGCAAGGTGAAGTTTTTTATAGAATGAAATTCGGCGTATTCGTGCAAGGCGTGTTTAGGGAAGGTTAAACACTGACTTGTATGCATATCGCGTTGGCCACCGAAAGGCCGCCTACACGCCAAAGACGCATTCATATTGTCTCCGTGGCCCATCCCAAGAGGATTAATCAACGCCGTTCTTTGTCCTTCACCCGTGCTCCATTGAGCGCCGGTAACTTCAGTTGGTTGCATAGATCCCTTTCCAGCACACATTGAAAGCGCTCCTCTACTGTGGAAATCTGACCTGTCTACTGTGTTCCACAGATTTTTCTCGAAAATCTCTTTGGTGGCCTCCGCAGTGTTGAACCAAATTGTATTAATGGTTATCCATTAATACAACAAATACAACAAGGGTTTAAAATTTTATTTGGAACCACATTATATTTTCCAAGCTCATGATATCAGGTTGTTGCAAAATTAATAGTCGGAACGGACTGCTTACTTCAAACTGATATAGCTCAGCCTTAGCACAACTTTTTTAACCGTAGTAAAAACCACCAGTATCTATGCATTTTTGCCAATGAATATGTAATAAACTTGATCCTCAAAATAAAATCTGAATTAGATTAAAATAAAATCTGAGATTACAGGAGTTGGGAGAGGAGAACGAAATCAAGGAGGGCACATTCAACATCGGCCAAATTAGTGGACTGTTTCTGTCGCAAATGAAATTCAAGAGCTCGAAAAAGTGGAACCCAGTGAAGAAAAGGTCGGAAGAATATGGTTGGTGAGGGAGAACTTCGATACCTAAATGGATCAAGTTTCGCAGAGTGATTTGTGAGTGAGGTGTGTGACCTTCCTGCAACAGGAGCGGCCTCCTCTAATCACCACTACCGGCCAAAATTTTTGCAGCTTCTCATACATTTGGTTTAAATCACAGCTGTGACTGCCTGCCCAGGTTACACGGAGCTGTAATGGATTATTTCTTTACAATACCACCATAAAGTAAGCATAACTTTTTTAGGGTCGGGTTTAGGAAAGGATGTAGGAGGAGCATAGTTTTCTACCAAGGCAAATCCCCGCTTCCTGTTATCGTAAAGAACTCGTTTTTCATCTACAGTTATAACACGGTTTGCAAAAGTCATCATCTTTAAAGCGAACTAGCAGGTTGGAGCAGGTGTCGAAACGTACCAGACGCTGCTCATCGGTCAGCTCATGGGCCACCCACTTCGACATCTTCTTCTCCTTGCCGATTCTTTCCAAATGTCTTGCTACCGTACTGTGATGCACGCTAAGCTCCTCTGCTAACGTGCGTGTATTCGTCTCCGGGTTTGCTTCGAAGGCTCTCTTAAACTTCATCGTCATGCGACAACCTGCGCCGCGACCCGATTTCTCTTCGAGATCAAAATCGCCGGAAACGGATTTTTCGAAGCAGAGCCTCGCCGTTCCTTCGCAAGTCCCAAAATCGCCACTAAGGTAACGGAATGCCTCTGCCGCAGAATGGCCTAGCGGCCGTCAAACGTCTGGTTGGAGGCGTCGCCCCCGAACTCCGAGGACAATCCCAACCCTACATCTTTCTTCTTTTGGCTTTTTACTTTTATTACAGTAAGAAATGGTTTTACTATGTAGATCAGTGTAGCGATATATAATAGGGCAGAATCTTCACTGCTCCTATTAAGCCTATCCACGCTCTATCGCATGTACACAATTTATTCTCCGAATTCTTGTTCTCTACGTGGCGAGAAACAGATCATAAAAGTCTCAATCCGAAGTGCTTAGCCTGCAGAAAAAAAAATAATTAAAATAAATCGGTATTGGTCGACAGATCAACTGCCTTTACTGTCCGACATCAATAATACTCTTCCGAATCCCACAGTCACCCTCCTTACCTCTGGTCCCCTTTTGCTGATCTTTTCTTCGCCGGTCTCACCCCTGCTGGTCCCTTATGAATACCTACGTACGTTGGACGACGTCTGTGGCACGTCTTCTGAATCCCTACGCTCTGCAATAGTTCGCCAGCAATCGCCTATGGTTAAGTTCAAAGAAAGCCCTGCTGGAATATGCCGCACTGTCGTAGACGCGTCAGAGCAGCCTCTCTGCCGCACTGATGGCTTCTTAACGGTTCACCGTGATAATAACTTCTCATCTTCAATTGTAGCTGCCACCTGTGTCATGGCTTCCTCAGGAAGAATATCTTAACTAAGTGGACTGAGGCAAGTTAGAAAAAATCGAAAAGATGAGCGACATCCACAAAAAACGATTATTTGACCAATATCGATGGATGGCGATCGATACTTCAGAAACAAACTTCGGATTCGTATTCAGCAACCTCGAGAACCCCCAGGGGGAAGCCTCTGACCGTTTGAACGTCATCTACAGAAAATCGATAATTTGATAAATATCGATTGATGGCGATTGATACTTCAAAAGCGAGCTTCATATTCATCTACAGGGACCAGGTCTATCTAGGGCTGAAGTTTCGGGCCGCTGTTGATCGCAATCATTCGTCGAGTATACCCAATGCGGCCTTCCCCCACTGCACTTGTGACGGAAACACACGCTTGCCCCTTTACGTATAGTAGGATGGTCTCCGAAGCTCTTTTTTAGGGAAAGAGTACTTGTCAGCTTTCATTGAACAGAATGCGCGGAAACGATTGACGCCCACGTTCGCCACTATCGCCTTTTCCTCATCCGTTTGTTACAGAAGAAGAATGACCCATCACTGAAAGGGCAGACTTGAGACCTCTGATCAGCTACGAGATTTATCCCACTTGGTTCAGGAAATGGCCAGATATGTGCCGATGTCGACGAATGCGCCGCCGAAATCTATCCCTGCTCGACGAATCCTCGCGTACCGTGCTTCAACACCATCGGCTCTTACCACTGTGGCAGCTGTCCTCCAGGTAAACTCCCCGTTGACCAGCTCACGTCTTCAAGGACTCTTCACGCCTCTACAGGTTACCGCGGTGACGGTCGAGTTTGTCGTCGAACATCCGCTTGCGACGATGCACCATGCCATCCAAGGGCCACGTGTGTTGACGACCTGTCGTCGTTGAATCCCGGCGGATTCAGCTGCCTATGTCCGGCCGGAATGATGGGCAATGGAATAGGTAACTTCATTTTCAACATTTAATGCGAATTCCACACAGCGTTCTTCTGATGAACATTGTTAAGGTCTGGCCGGCTGTCAAACCAGTAACTCAACGATATGTCGAGAAGGGATCTGTTTCAACGGAGGCACATGCATGGTGAGCTTAGTAATACTCTTGACACTGTAACAATGGCAAAGTCCTTCACATGCAGCTCATTACAACGACCACATATGCATGCCATGATACCTTTCAATCGATTTCAAGTCTGATCACTGCTCTTTAGTCCATGATTTAGCTTTAGACCCCTTCCTAACATAGCCGAACAATCCTGTCCGGCACCTAATTTTAATTTTTTTTTTGCAAAATTACTCAATCTCCTATTATTTACTAACCGAGCGCTATTGTTAAGGACAAACACAATTCTAAACCAAATTTGGTTAAGAAAAAATCTCACTTCCTTTATTCCATAGGTTATTCGAAACTTCACATTATTCGATTGTTCAGAAGTTGAGTATGCCGAAAAATAGGGTCACTCGGAACTCGAGTGGGCAGAGAAGTAGGGTTAATCGTTCGTGCAATGTTCTTAAAAAACGGACTACTCTATTATTTGGAATCCGAATATCACGAAAAAATGAATTATTTGATTATTCGTTCGTTCAATTAAACCAAAAAATACGGTTATTCGATTTTTGTTGCGATCAAAACTTCTAGCGCCAGGCGGGACTCGAACCCGCACCTCCCTCTGACCGGGCGGGAATGCTCTACGCCATTACACCACCAGCGCCGTTTGATCAAACGCAACATCCACACCTCTTGGGACCGATCAGCACAGACCATCAGCTTAACTGGTCCCATGCTGATATCAGCGGCCAGCTCATCCCGGATCGGTCCCACGAGGTGTGGATGCTGCGTTCGATCAAACGGCGCCGGTGGTGTAATGGCGTAGAGTATTCTCGCCCGGTCAGAGGGCGGTGCGGGTTCGAGTCCCGCCTGGCGCTAGAAGTTTTGATCGCAACAAAACATCGTTGTGACAGCTTACAACCTCGGTACCAGCCAATTGAGGCTTAAAGAAACTGATTTGAATTGTTTCTATCAAGACCATCAGCTTAACTGGTCCCATGCTGATATCAGCGGCCAGCTCATCCCGGATGCGGGTGGGTGCTGATCGGTCCCACGAGGTGTGGATGTTGCGTTCGATCAAACGGCGCCGGTGGTGTAATGGCGTAGAGTATTCTCGCCCGGTCAGAGGGAGGTGCGGGTTCGAGTCCCGCCTGGCGCTAAAAGTTTTGATCGCAACAAAACATCGTTGTGACAGCTCACAACCTCTGTACCAGCCAATTGAGGCTTAAAGAAACTGATTTGAATTGTTTCTATCAAGACCATCAGCTTAACTGGTCCCATGTTGATATCAGCGGCCAGCTCATCCCGGATACGGGTGGGTGCTGGTCGATTAGATAGGACATGTTAAACGTCTTCTAAAACTTTCGTCGATTTTTGTCACCGATCAACGGCATTCTTTCAAGAGTTGGAGAAACCGACTTATTAATAATCTATTGTGTCGACCGTTTCCAATCTTTTTTTGGGTGGATGTTGCGTTCGATCAAACGGCGCCGGTGGTGTAATGGCGTAGAGTATTCTCGCCCGGTCAGAGGGAGGTGCGGGTTCGAGTCCCGCCTGGCGCTAGAAGTTTTGATCGCAACAAAACATCGTTGTGACAGCTTACAACCTCGGTACCAGCCAACTGAGGCTTAAAGAAACTGATTTGAATTGGTTATTCGATTGTTCTTCCATCCAATAGATTTCTGGATAATCTCTAGGCCCTCCAGTAGATTCCGTTAAGATGGTCATCGAAGATGTCTGTCAACAAAAAAATGAATTTTCTACTATAAAGATATATGGCATGTGCCAAACACAATGAAGAAACCGATCGAGAAGACAAGGAAGAGAAGTCTTTAAAATGTGACGATCTTCAACATTTCTGCGGAGATGGTAATATCTATATCCTAGTTAGATGACTACACACTAAGCAGCTCGGGCGACTGAAAAAATCACCTAAGAAGAAAATGCATGTTCCTAAGAGTTTGTCGAAGCACCAATGCTAGGTCGATTAGATAGGACATGTTAAACGTCTTCTAAAACTTTCGTCGATTTTTGTTACCGATCAACGGCATTCTTTCAAGAGTTGGAGAAACCGACTTATTAATAATCTATTGTGTCGACCGTTTCCAATCTCTTTTTGGGTTGCACCACGCATTCTAAAGTTGTCGCATGAGTTCTGTCCGATTTTCGACGGCAACTTTACGGTATAACATCTCAGCAGAAAGTGAAGTATTAGGTTGGTGCATAAGTTCTCGGACATTTGGGGCATGAAATATTTATTATCACAACATACGAACAACAATATCAAATCATTTCAAGTAACCACCCTTTACATCGATTGTCTTTCGCCAACGTGCTGGTAGGTCATAGATGCCTTTTCTCCAAAACGTGGCCGGTGGTGATTCGAAAAATGTGAGCAGTGCCTCCTTGACATCCTCTCGGTTCCTAAATTGCTGGCCATCCAAATAGCGTTGAAGGCTTGAAAACAAATGATAATCAGAAGGAGCGAGATCTGGTGAGTAAGGTGGATGTGGAAGAACGGTCCATCCGTAGTCCGCCAACTCAGCCGCCGTCGCTCTAGCAATATGCGGTCTAGCGTTGTCGTGTTGAAAATACACCTTCACTTGCTCTCCTCGTGTGGCTTGAAGGTGGGCCCTCAACTTTGGTTGACGTAAACCTCTGCCGTCACCGTTATCCCTTCGTCCAGCAGCTCCCAGTATTCTGCGCCAAGAACGCTCCACCAAATGCATAGCATCACCTTTTTCACGTAAAGGTCGGGTTTCGGAACGTCCTCTGCCTCTCCAATTGCGTCAACCCACTGTGCACGCCGGTGATAATTAGAGTAGAGTATCCACTTCGCATCCCCGGTGACAAGGCTGTCCAGCCATCCGTGGGTACGTCTGAGGGTAAAGAGAGACAGAGCGACATCGGCTCTGCGATCCATGTCATGTTGTGTCAAGTCGTGAGGTACACAGCGACCCAATTTTTGCACCTTGCCAATCGACTTCAATCCTCGAACGACTGCTGAGTGACTAACACCAAGAGTGCTTGATAGTTCGCGAGTGGTTTGGTATGGGTCCGCTTCCACTCTACTTCAGAGGCCATCCAAATCCAGTGTCATCGGGCGCCCTTCTCGTTCATTATCTTCAACGGAGAATTCACCAACTGCAAACTTCGAGAACCACTGGTACACAGTACTTCGAGCAGGAGCGCTCTCGTTGTAAACATCCTTCAGGCGACTATACGATTCGTTGGCATTGAGGCCAGATTGATGCAGGAATAACATGACGTGCCGAATATGCGTCGCAGTTGGGATAAATTGCTTAGCCATAATAGCAGACGTTAACAACGCAGAAGTAAATGTTAGGGACAGTTTTGTAGCCCTTTCCTTTCTCTATCGATCGACCATTTACGCGTTGATACATGTGAGGAATTTGGCGGGAAAATGCGCTTTCAATTCAGTAGGGATCAAATGTCCGAGAACTTATGCACCAACCTAATATATTAATCAACGTTGGAACCGCTACAATCAATGCACTTCTGCCAACGACATACAAGAGCATTAATTCCATTTCGGAAGGAATCCAAATTCCCTAGAAACGATGAAACACTTAACGGCAATTTCGATATCTGCTGGTTTGGAAAAGTTTTGCTCCTTGATAAAACCACCGAAATGTTTGCAAAGATGAAAGTCCGTCGAGGTTAGGCCCATGAAAAGTGAAAAAACTGGTGAATAGCCAGGGATACGGGAGAACTTCAGGCGGAGAGTCGTTGGATACACCGTCCTCAGAAAGGGGCGGGGCAAGTGGCGCGCGGAGGACAAGATGTCCGGGTCCCTGCCATCACATGGAGGCATCGCATTTCTTCATCTCCCTTGGCCCTGTAGCTCTATCGTGAGCTGATTTCGTTCTTAAGACAGGGATAACCCTTCAATGTAGAACTCCTGATCGGAGTCACCCATAGTCTTCAGTTGAGGCGAAAATTTGAAGAATTGCGGCAAAAATTGAAAGAATCTAGAGAGAAGAGCGACGTTCTCCCTTCCTCAACTGCCTTCATAACCGAACCGACTGGAAAATGCTTCAGAGTTCCCCGAGATGCGCTTCCCAATCTTCTCCTATCAGCTGCTAGGTTATAGGATGACGTCACGCTAAATAACGACGGTTTCGCGCGCAGCAAACTTGTCCAAATAGAGCGGCGCGGGCAGGGCGGGAAGTGGGCGGCGAGCAGCACGGTGTACCGAACGACTGCCCCCGTCCTCTTCGATTCAAGTGCAGGACCCATTTCAAGAACCTTTGGTGAACCACGTCTGATTCACGACAGTACCTCTCTGCCGTGATGGTTTCACCAGGCTTTATGGAATCGGATAATACCAGTTGCAGTCCACCTGACAGACAGACGTCAGGCAATATCTGGCTACTCTTTAGAAACAAACATAAAAAACTTTCGAAAACTAAAATATTCTTCAACCGAAATATATGAAGGACAAAAAATTGGAAAACTTTACTGCTATGAAACATAGCAGTAAAATTTTCCAATTTTCTGACTTTCTGATGATTTTTGATGATGTGACGAATTTTATATAGGCGAAACGGCTAGACCACTTCGAAAGAGAATGGAGGAACATCTCAGAGCTCTGCGTAACCCTCAAAGCTACCCAGGCAACCCATTCTCGAAACACCGCACCCTCAGGCACACACAGGACCCACAGCCGCAGTTAAGGGTGTCAATTCTCCACAAGAACGTGTCGGATACGGTGGAGAGGAAGATTAAGGAAGCGCTAGAAATACAACGATGGAGACCGCCGATCAACAAGAGGGAGGAGATGAAGATGGCTATGAGCCTTATCACTCTATAGGGCCAAAGGAGCGACCGCTGAGGATGATTGCGACGCAAGAGTGACCGGTCACACCCCGCCGTCCTATAAATAGCAAGTGCACGTCCTTAGTCCTTCATTTTGTCCTCAACCACCCCCACCCCACTTTGTTGATCCCAGGTTAGACCGTTGCGTTTAGACGTGTTGTATAGAAACTGTGAATAGTTCGTTATAGACCTGAAGAAGGGCTTATGGCCCGAAACGTCGTCAATAAAGATTGACCATCGAGCTTCGTGAAGAAACATTGAAATTGGAACACCAATTGTGAAGCTCAGGGAACCAACAATTTTGAGGAATCTGAAGGCTATGAAACATAGTTCAACGAATTGGAATATGACAACAGAATGGAAGCAATAATGCATTGTATTCAATGTGTACGTTCCTGATGCTGTATTGAATTTTTTTAAACGCGCTGGGTGTTGATTCTATGAATTGGTTCCACTCAACAAGAAGTGATCAGAATCGAGTAGAATCATTTACAAGCATAATAATGCCGACAATTTCAGCCGATTTCGGAGACTCAGTATCGATGCTCATGCCAAGAGTTCTACTACGGGCTTCATTGTGAGCAGGTAAGCTAGTGGCACTGCAGAGTTTCGTCATTGATGGTGAAAATAAAGGCAGCTAAAAGGGAAAACCAAGGCGATGCAATCAGCTATCAAACTGCTTTTATGAGAAACATAGAGGCGACTTACTGTAGGACATGAGTTGTCTGAATAATTCCAGACTTAGCGACCATCCATTTTTCGGTTCCTCTAAGCAGGCTTACCAGGATACTATCTCAACGGTAGGTCGTAACGGCACAAGTGTTGTATATGGGCAGAACCGCCTCTCTCTGGGAAGCAACAAACTGCAGGTATCTCGACCCCAATACAACTCCGCGCAGAGTTAGGGGCGACGGAAGTCGCCTGTTAACGCCCTGTTGATTCACGTGCTCCGCAGCTGACGGGCGCGCGCGGGATGAGGGCTCGTATCGCGGCTAGGCGCAGTGCACAGGTGGCGTAGTAGGGAAGAGCTCGGGCGCGTAAACGCGGGGTCGGGGGTTTGGATCCTGCGTCCGTTTTGCACTTTTGCAAAATCCATGTTTATCTTATAGGTAATCTACCTAGGGGTATTATAGTGTTTATAGAGCATGTTTACATATAACATATGCTTCAAACTACAGATTTTGTGTGAAGCTATAGTTATGTAACGATAGATATTTGGTGGCACTAGAAAAAAGTTCCGACTCCACCGACAAGACTTCGGTCAAAAAAAAAATTTCGCTGAAACTTTGTCTAGGGGTGTTATTTGGTGTGCTGATCACGAATCTAACATCCGTTTTTTACGATTCGGCTGAATAATATAGATACAGGAAGGCACAGGATTACATTCTTAAAGTTTCTGCCGATGACGGCAGGTAGAGACAGAATCGTGAAAAACAAATGTCAGATTCGTGATCAGCACCTTAAATAACCCCCCTAAACGAAGTTTCAGCGAAACGGGGACTCTGCCTGGATCACCCTTGTTAAAGGTATGGGTGGTCTCCGACCGAATCGTGAAAAACGGATGTCAGATTCGTGATCAGCACACCAAATAACCCCCTAGACAAAGTTTCAGCGAAATTTTTTTTTTGACCGAAGTCTTGTCGGTGGAGTCGGAACTTTTTACTAGTGCCACCAAATATCTATCGTTACATAACTATAGCTTCACACAAAATCTGTAGTTTGAAGCATATGTTATATGTAAACATGCTCTATAAACACTATAATACCCCTAGGTGCATTACCTATATGATAAACATGGATTTTACAAAAGTGCAAAACGGACGGAGTCTGCAGGATCCAAACCCCCGACCCCGCGTTTATGAGCCCGAGCTCTTCCCTACTACGCCACCTGAGCACTGCGCTTAGCCGCGATACGAGCCCTCATCCCGCGTCAGCTGTGGAGCACGTGAATCAACAGGGCGCCAACCCACGACTTCCGTCGCCCCTAACTCTGCGCAGAGTTGTATTGGGGTCGAGATACCTGCAGTTTGTTACTTCCCAGAGAGAGGCGGTTCTGCCCATATACAACACTTGTGCCGTTCCGACCTACCGTTGAGATAGTATCCTGGTTAGTCCAGCGAACGTTTTCGTTCGTTTCCTGTTAAGATTTATGATTCAATGGTCCCATCCCATAAGTTGGCCCCAAATGGCTGTATAGTTCTGATCGTGGTTCTACTCTGTTTGCGAACCCTGATTTTGGTCTTGGTGTGGAAAAATAGTTTTTTTTTTTAGGTTTCGCCATGCATTGGCTCACCTTGCGAGAACGGCGGTGTCTGTGAGGATGATGGTCCCGGAAAGGTCAAATGCGTCTGTCCCATTGGATTCTACGGACCATGGTGTGAACTGGAGGAAAATAGTAAGTCGTGTCATAGAATTACAAGGCTTCGCTTGACTGCTCAGTAGCTTCGATTCTGTTCTAAGGGCAACCTCTATTTCTACCTACACTACCGGGTATATGTTTTAGCCATTGGCCAAAAAGATCGCGCAAACCTGCGCCGCTTCTGAGCGTCCCAAACGGCCTTTTTAATAACGCTTCTAATCGTAAGATGAATACTTGTGAATGGAGCAGGTATTCGAGTTCAGCAGCTCAAGCTCTGTTTTTCGACATACAAATCCCAGTGGAGTTGCATTTAGGATGCGCGTACGCCAGACAGAATCAATCGAGTGGGAGCGGCAACTTGTAGAGTGTGAAAAAGTATAGCAAACCATTTACTTTCACTATATCTGGTATGTGGCACGTGGAGCGCAGTCGGAGGAGGCGCCGGCCGTCGTCTGCACCCGATACCAGGTTCCTGGTTCGGATTTACGCCCAGGTCAACCAAGCCCTCCATCCCTCCGTGGTCGGTGAATTGGTTGTCTGGAAAGGATAAAGCAGTGAATTGTACATCGGCTGGCCACCGCAAGTCTTTGTATGGCCAAATACGCATTCAATATGCCTGTAGGACATCGCGTAAAAGTAGAATGCGTGGCGCATCCCAAAGAGGATTGAATAACGCCGTCCTTTATCCTTCTATCTGGTATGCAATGAGTTTTCCAATTCCGCCGACAATTTCGGATCGGATGTTTCACTGATGCTGCTAAATTAGACGCGCTGGCGTATATGGGGCGCAACAATTCCGTCAATTTCGAATCATTCCGGCACCAGCTTGTGGACTTCGTAGGGAGTTAATAGTTCTAGCAGCACTATAAAGCGTAGAACTATGACCTGTGAAGAGGCAGAAATACAGCAGTACAAAAATGCAAGTGAGACTTATGTACATTACTCGTGGTGGAAGGAATCTGGAAAATCGGGGAGGTGGGAGGGCGGCACATCACTTTGCGGGTTGTAGAACGGCGTTAAAATCAAAACTGAACTGAGCAGAATTATTTTACATTGATGGCACGTTGAACTATCCCACGAGAAAACTATTCCCCACAACTTTCTGCCTGGGGCGGGCCACACTGCTCTGTAAGCGATTGTGTAAAGTCAAGGAACAGGTATACTAGCGCTAAGAACTCTTCTCATACGAAAGACAGAAAAAAGCAATCAAAAATCCTTTACTTGGCCGAACAAAATCGCGACACGAACAAGGACACAAAGAGAGATCAAGTGCCTGGGGAAAAGGGGTAAAACAAATGTGACAGTGGTCTGCAACAATAGTGGAACACCGGCCGAAGGATAAGTAGCGAGTGCGGTCCAAGTTGGCTTCCTTCGGCTTGCAGCAACACTTTCAAATGTCGAAAGTCGGGACTCAGGCAGGGAGACTCACGCGGCTCCAGCCGCTTCGCTCATTTCGAAATCTCCGTTGAATGACTCCCTCTCGTGAATAAATTGGACTGTGGTACGGTAACCTGCGGACTACTCGAACAAATGAGATCCTAGCGCGATTCTTACAGCCTGCGCCGCTTGGTGACAGCCCCGTCCTTTTGCCTAACATATACCTAGGCCTGACAGTTCGTACTTGTTCCGTTTTCCCTGAAGTGGCCCCTCCGACTAGGACGTGTTTAGATAATATTATTCTTGTCCAAATCAGGTTATATAAAGGCTAGCATGTTCATCATGCAACATGGGAGATGAATATTTTGCACAGGAATTAAAAGAAGGTAGAATAGTATAATATTATAGCTAAATAATGGGATTCGCTGGCTTTGGCTGTAGTATGCAGCTGTAAAAGAGTTATTACAGAGTTCCTTTTTTCTGACAAATTGTGCCGCCTTTCTCCCTGAGTTTGGTGAGTTGATGTCAGGCTCGTCTGGGAATGATAAGATGCTGATATGTCCATGGCCTGGCCACCACAACTCACTGTACGGCAAATGCCTAAGAAATATCACCTACAGTCGGATACGTGGCATATTCCTAGAAACGACTGATTAGCGCTGTTTTCCTGATTGCTGCAAAATATGAGCAGATCTGAATTTTTCAGGCTGTGGTGCTCATTTTGCCGAATCTTCGGGAAACTTGACGTTCCCAGACACCGGCGAGATGCCACCAGAGAGTCAATGTGACTACGTGATTGCCGCTGGAGCTGAGAATTCGGTGAGTCCGGTACTCGATCGAGAGGTCTTGAAAAGGTTAAGCCGATACTAAAAAATGAGCATTTCTCTCGCAAATGACTTTTTATTTTTGCAAAAGTTTGTTCAAATTTTCGATTTTTTGTGTTTGTTTCGGCTCAACAAATACTGTATTTGTCGCGAACTTGATGGCCCCGTTGACCGTGCAGGCTTACATGCACGAGGGTCCCGACCCTCAACCTAACCCTAAAATCGGAACCCGACTGTAGAGAAGGAACCGGGCGAGGAAGCCTCTGCCTCCGTCGCCTTCCCATGGGCCTAGAGGGGCTACGGACGCCCTTAGTGGGACGTCCGTAGGGGGCCTAGTACCCGGGTGGTTTAGCTAGCATGGAAATGGCATGGAATACACAACGGATGCAACAAACCCCGACACGAACAATATGAACTACCCCAGAACCCCAAGTAGTACTAAGATGACTCACCGATTGCTCCGCTGCCGAAGACAATGTAGATTATACATATTTATTAGGCTACAGGAATATACGAACTACCACACAGAATGTTGAGTTGGCATAAGATAATTGAGATGGCTCTCTGGGATGTTCGGCCGTCTCGTCGTGTCGGAAGCCCGTCGCTGAACTCTGCCCGGCCTGCAACCCCACCCCCCCCCCCCCGCAGCTGGCCATCATAAGAACGTCCGAGTATGGAGCTCAAGGGCCCGCGATGAGAACTCCGGAAAGATGGAATAGGAGGGAAGCACCAAAGGTCGGCGCACCAAGTCGCGTCGGCTCGCGAGCCCCCGAAGCACCGGCTGCTCATGGCAGCGCAGAGGATGCGAATGAACTGGCTACACTTCGAGGGAGCGTGTCCAGGCGCAGATCGATAGGCCTCGGGGGTGGGGCTTTCCCAGGCCGGCATTGGTTGCCTCATCAGCAGTTCACCGCGAGAGCAATGCACCGTGGGAAACTAGTCAAAAGAGGAGTGATCGCGATCGATTCGCGACAGTATTCGTAGAAAAAACGTGGCTTGTGCCAAATGCAAAACCGCACACAAATATGTTGCAGCAATCAAAAGACTGTGGTTCTTAAAACTTGGAATAAACTTTCTGATCATTTCTCAATTCTTTGTCAAAAACATTTTACTAGAAATCGAGAAACTTCCTTAAACAGATAGGAAAACTGACTGCAAATTAGTTTTAAGAAAAGAATAGAAGATATTTGATGGAATAGGTAAAATGTTTTCAGAGATTGAACGACTAAATTGCTTTGAGAAAATTACTTTTTACTCTATGCAATTCATGGAAGAAACTGCTTTGGTGTCAATATTTAAAAATCCAGATTTCCTTGTAATTTTTTGTGCTGAACTGATTTTGTACCACTTTTGACTCAATAAAGTCTTTTGTTTTCTAGGGCCTGCTTACCTGCTTAGAACCCTTCGAAGTTTTATTCCGTTCTTCACACACGTTATCATTATGACGAATAATGATTGGACTGATAATAAGGTTGGATAGAATAAAGGACGACGTTAGTCAGTCACTAGGAGTGATACGCCACGCACTCTATTTCTACGGGATATCGTGGAGGTAGCTTGGACGCTGAATGCTTCACTTGCGGTGGCCAAGTGGTGGAAAAGTCCTCCTAGACAAAGCTGGTACTAATACGCCAATCCCAAAGGGATGTAGAGCTTGGTTGCCCCGGAGGGAAACCCGTACCAATAACATTGTACCGAAGTGCATGCGACAGCCGGCGCCTTCTCCGACTGCAAACATGTGCCCATTTTATAAGACAGGTTACCTATCTGTAGGATAAGATAGAATTCATTAGAGCTACATATTGACCCCATTAGAGCTGCATATTAACCCCTATTAGAGCTACATATTGACCCCAATTGGGTAGACACGTATAGCGCAGTCAGGGTGTCCACTGTCGCGTAACCCGATACCAGGTCCTTGGTACGGATTTCCCGCCCTAAAAAAATCAAGCCTCTGATTCCCCCAGGGATGGTGAATTGGTACCAGATCTGCCTGCTAATGGAGCGCTGAGTTTTTCATCGGCTGGTCACCGCAGGTAATTGTATGAATAAATACGCATTCAAAGTTCCTCCACGATATCCCGTGGAATTAAAATACGCGGCGCATCCCGAAATGGATTGACTAACACCATCTTTTGTTCTTATCCTTTGTGACCCTAACCAAATCAATTTGAAGCTGCATTCTGTTAAAGGCAACACGACATGTCTTTCGGGAGCAGATGATCGAAGATTTTTGAATTTTTGAAAACAGACGAGCGAAGCTCTTTCCAGAGATTTGGAACTTGTTGGAAAAAATGTCATACGTATCTTTTAAGGGCGTACGGTCATGTCGACAAAAATTTAACAGAATTTCAGGCTTTAAAAATCACCTTCGACACCTTCTCCGGCATGTCCAGCCCAGATTTGTCCGACTGCACGAAAGCCGACGCGAACCTGACACTCTATGATGGACCAGGCGACAACGCTCCGATATTCGCTACATTCTGTGGTGATGGCAATGGCCCTAAGGTAGGCACTGACTCATTTTCGGCGTTTTCTAAGCAACTATACTGCTCTTCAGATGCCTCTGATCGGAGGAACCATCACCATGACGTCGTCGAAGGCCATGCTTCGATACAAAGGCACAGGTGGTGCATTCTCCATCAGGTGGGAGACGAAGAAGCGAGGTAAGGAACTCCTTAAAGGAGCCGTGTTGATGAAGTGCAGGTGACCTGCTCTCAGACTGCGGCTATCGTACGAGTCTGGCTTCTGGAGTGCTCGTCGTGCCTCCTCATTACCTGGACACGGCATGTGACTGGTTCGTCTCCGCTCCGACCGACAAGCACATCGAGATTGAGATTCCCAGCGTTGAGATGACGTCCGGCCTGCAGCTGAACTGCACCGTGAACCAGCTTGAAGTACGTGATGGCTGCAATTTTTTTCGAGAATATTCAGCAAAAATGGCAGAAAATTAGCTCATAGATCAATCGATTTTTAGGTATTCGACGGCTACACTTCGTACGATGCTCATAGAGTGGTGCACATCTGCGAGACAACAAACGTCACCACTGTGGTGGGTTGCAGGTGGACAAGGTGCAGGTCTAGAAAGGGGATCCCCCTGATATTCCTCCACGAATTCCGAGGATTTTATACAATTTTCTCGTTGAATTGGACACTTTCAAATCAATTTGGACACTTTCTGAGACCTTCGAGATCGAAGCGAACTCTTCCAAATCGAAATGAGCTGCTGCTACATTGAACTGTATACTCTCCAAAAAGGTTAGAAAGACTTTTGTTCAAGGAAAATTCTTGTAAAACTTTCTTTAAAGTTTTTGTTTACCTATTTAGAATTATTTTTTGTTTAAGGAAAGCTTTAGAATTTATAATTAAATAGATAAATAGATAAATAGTATAGCTTTCTTTGAAGTTTTAATTCGCTTTCCAATAAGTGGACATATTGTTTGAAATTTGATAAAAATTTTATTTTTGAGGAAAAACAATGGTTTAAAGCTTGTTTTAAAGAGCAGGAGGGCGGCCATTTTTAGTGCCAAAAAGAGGGTTGCGTCATGCCCTCGCCTAAGACGTCGCGATTTTTATAGAAAAATTTCTATTTGCAAGGTGTTTCATATCTGCAAAAACACAAAATAGCTATTTGTTAAAAAACACACTTATCCTCACTTTGATGCTTCATGTCACCAGCACATACACTGTCAATCAAATAAACCTCGCGACGGGTTTTTGAGTGCATGGCGCGATCCAGTCTCTTTATGAACGAGATGATTGCTACCTTAATGTGTCTTTAAACTAAACTTTATTAATTTAAAAAAATAAAAATTTAATAAAATTACTACACAAATTGGGGAAAGTGAACTGAAAATTTTCGAGGAAGGTCAGTTTCTCGAACAAAAAATTGTTCTAACTATCTATTCTATTATAGTTTAACTTGCCTGGAGATCATTTTGATCTGGAAGAGTTTGATTGGATCTCAAGAGTCTTAGGCAAGCTTAGAAGAGTGTCAAATTTGGTTTTAAAGTGTCCAATTCGCGATTAAAATGGCATATTCAAAAAAATCAGTATGCTCGGGAAAGCTTGTTGCGCTTCAGTACAAAATTTTATTTGTTATTTTTTCTTCAAAAAGAAAAATTTTATACAGTTATTACACGCTGTAACCGTAGCAGCGAATCTAAGCCTTTTTTGGGTAGGTAAAGCTGCCAGGTTTGGAAGAACTACAGGGTGGACCACCATCTCTAGTTCTGCATCGTTGACTGCACTGGGCTTATACTCAGACATAGTAGCAGCCAGCTTCTGTCGTCAACAGCGGTTCTGCGATTTCTGGAAAGATTTCATGTTGTGTTCAGGTCAGATCTACGGGACCTTTCCTGACAGTCGCCTTCAGAAGTAACGTCTTCGGCGGCTCCAGAAGCGCTTTGCAACGGGGATTCTCCATGAAATACAGAACAGTTGAACGTGGGGCTTAGATCACAGGGGCATAAGCCATTAATCTGAAGCGATTTCGAAAGAAGGTGGAACTTTCAGCCGATCGCCGATGTGGCGGAGACGTTACGAACGTCGACGGCGATTGGGACTTCTCGGGCTTCATCCAGAGTCCGAACTTCGGTGGCCTCTACCCACCGAATATGGACTGCACCTGGCGGCTAGATGCTCTTGGACCGAACAACGAATCCATCACAGATCAGACGCTCAAGGTCCGCTGGGATACTTCATGTGAGGCCGATCCTTATTAATTATAAAAATCTGGCCTGTTTCAGTTCGAATTCCTCACGTTTGATGTGCCTTCTTCGTACCAGCTGTCTTCCCTATGGCAGCGCACATTCGACATGCCCAGTGAATTCGATGTCTTTCCGAGACTCAATCGTAAGTAATTTCTGGTTGATATCAGAAGCGAAAGGATAAAAAAATCCTGAACGGACTCCTGCAACCTTATGGTTCCCAAAGTTGTTTCCGAAGATATTCTGAGGTGTTTTACGCTAGTTAGAGCCTGCAGAACCCTATCATTAAAAAGACATTTCGAATCACTATCTCAAATTTCGCTTGTGCTCAAAGGATGGTGGATGAAGAACGGAGTTAGTCAATCCTTTTTGGGTTGCGCCATGCATTCTAGGTCTGTTCTATGTCGTGGGGAAAATTTGAATGCATATTTTCCTACTTCAGTGAATTTCAATGGTCAGCCATTGTACAAGCTCTGTTTTATCCTTTCTCAACAAAATCTATAATTTCTGCAACAAAAATCTGCATGTCGTTCGTCTTTCTACTAATGTCCAGTTTGTTTTTCTTTATCCAACCAGCTGAACTTACCAGAATACTTGGCTTCATTTTGGAGAAGATGTGGCGCTTGTAAGGACACTGACACTACGAGAAGTGCTTGTTTTAAAACAATGACGATTTGCAGGGCGCCTCGAATTGCCATTCCGTCGACGTCATCCCACGCTGCCCTTCTACAGACAGTCAATGTATCAGTGCTCAGAAGACTACCTCCATGTGAGTTCTTGGCTTGGGTTCGTTTGGAACTGCAACAGTACGACGGTATAATTAGGAGCAAGTAGAGCATTCGTCTGGAGGCGCTGATGTCGCCCAGATATCGGATCGAGTTCACCTTTTGCGAAGTCCTTTCAACGGTTAGCATACACGATTGATCTCCTCCCCAATTGGTCAGTTTCCGGTGAAACTTAATGACATCGATCGATATTGACTGACTGGTTTATCGGCAGTATTCAGTTGTTGTGAAGCCAAAGCATCTTCATTACGCTCCTCTCAACGAGCAATCGCGACTGAGGTGAGGCACTGTTGACACCGCAGATGTGTGCACGGATGGCCGAGTGGTCTAAGGCGCCAGACTCAAGCAAACACTTGCCGTGCGATAGCGGCTGAGCGTTCTGGTACTCGTAAGGGTGCGTGGGTTCAAATCCCACTCCGTGCAGAGCTTTTGCAAAGCAGACTGGGGTTCTTCAACAACAATAGGATTATTAATGGTATTGGCGTCGTAACCTAATTCTATCGTCCTATTTAGTTCTATCAAAAATAAATAACCGTTTTTATGCACTAATTCCTAATCGATAAAGACTTTCGGAGACCATACAATACGTGAAGAGCTTGGAAAACGTAAAGTGTTTCAAGTACAACGGCAGCGCGACAGGAGGTACACCCGCTCCCTGCTGGAGGCGTGGCGTCAGGAGGTACATCGCTGTTCTGCGGACCGGAAACTTTTGTTTTGCGTGTCAAAGGTTTCGTAAGGCAACCGTTAGACTCTTAGTGAAGCCTGGGGGGTTGGGGTGGGTGAGCAAAGGGGATAAGAGAAAGATCGCATGCCCCCAGCAGGAACGGGTGTACAATACCCACCATAAGGATTGGAAAAAGGGCGCGGTAGGCGCGTTTTCCGCGTTCTTTCTGTTCTTTTGCTGTAGCCCTCTGGATCTTCATCGTTTTTGAAAAACTCACACACCGTTGTGATCTCCTCGACAAGATCTATCCAACGCCGCAAAAACATTTTTCGTTAGTTCATTTTTTACCGCTATTTTTTCCAAAGCACCAGGGGATACTCATTAGCGAGCGACGTCTCCACTAATTGCGCCCAAAGGACATTTAAACGCGCCGATCTAATGCCAGCGCGTTTACGGTAACTCCTCCTTAGGGAAGATTCTGTAGACCGAGAAGCTTGCAACACCATAGATATTGTATTCTACTCTATATTATTTATTAATTATTTTTTATTTTTTCGGTTATTCTAATAAGGGCTAACAATTTTTCTTTATCTACTGAGTACTGCCGACAGCTGATTTATCTGACCACATCAAGGAAGAGTATGTACAATAGATGCAAATTCCTAACTGGGACGCGCCATGCATATTACTTCAGTAAGATATCGTTGAAAAGATTTGGATTTATACTTGGACCACACCATGAACAACGGTTATGGATAAGTCAGCGTTTTGTCCTAGCTAGACAAGGCTAGGATACCGATTAGCGGACTCCGGAAGATTGTAGGCTTGGATGGTCTGGACGGCGCCCAGTCCGAGAACCTCGAATCTCCAGCATGCGACAGCCGGCGTATCCTCCAATTACCACTCGCACAGGGAATAGCTAATTTTGTATTACTGAAAATTTCTTCGCAGCTCTATCGACTTAGGAAAGGTATCATTTCTGGATAAATGTCCAGATTTCGCATCCCCAACCAGCTCTCCATTCTTAACCAACAATGAGCTTTTCTTGTGTAACAGGTGCTGTAACTTTTCTTAGAGGGAAGTTAAAAAGTTAAAATTTGCTCTGAACTCTAAAGCACGTAGGTGAATTGCAGCTGGCCCACTTTTAACTTGAAAAAAAAGAAAATTTTTGCTGGTCACAAATCCACTGCGCACCACCTTCAGTAACGTTTTTTTTACAACGTTTTGCGCACTGCAACTTTCTAAGGACAAAAGCAAGTACGCTGAAATCTTTTCTGTGTAAAATAGGTTTGTGTGGCTCTGATACAGGCAAGGAAGGAGGAGCTGAGTTCACTCCAATATAGTTTTTCAGGTGTCTAAACTCGAGAAAAATATACAATTTCCTGATCCCACTTTGTCTTCAAAATTTAGGACTCCACGTCAGGCAGTCCCTCAAATGCTTAAGACAGCACATCTCACCATTGGAAGCCCTTCCCAACAACATAGTCTTATAAAAATTGAAGAGATTCGCCATTTTGCGCCTTTTCTGCCGAGGTCGAGTTCTGGGCAGCATTCGGCTCGACCTGGGCTCTGCGTGCATCGCCCGCGCCCGATCAAGGCCTCCTCGCACCTGGGTGCGAGATCCAGCGGTACTATGCCAATTATAGGGGACTGCACAGTGCCGTTCGGCGGACGGTACTATTGATTCGCCTTGGCCTTTACTTTCGTTATTATACTGATAATTTTACAACAATTCAAATATTGTCTTGATCTGAATTAATTTTCACGCTCTACGTATTGAGACAAGCATGTTGCGTAATCGACTGTACATAGGCTCTAGGTTCGGATTTCCTACTCAGGCCAACCAATCTTTCCATCCTTCCGTGGTCTGTGAATTGGTACCAGACTTGACTGAGAAGGAGAAAGCGCTAATTTGTTCATCGGCTGGTCACCGTAAGCTTTTCTTTTTTCATCGCTTCTTCATCGGCTGGCCGCCGCATTGTATGAAAAAAATACGCATTCAAATCGCCTTCATGACACCCTGTAGGAGAGAATGCACGGCGCATCCCAGAAGAAAATGAGTAAAACCGTTCTTTATCCTTTATCTTTTATATGTATCACTCAAACGAATAGGGTCGTCTGGACTACTGAGCAAGTTTAGTATAGGAGGGGTATATAAATTAGATTCTTTGACCTTTACTGACATTGATATCTTTCAGTTCCTAAGCACAAATCCACTCTCCTTAAAGCACATGTATGACATATCCTAGAGCTGCCTAATAAAAACAGAAATAAGGATAAAAGGGTAAAAAACGGTGTTAATCAAATCCATAAGGAGTGCGCCAAGCAACCTAATTCTACGAGATATTGAAGATGCGATTTGAATGCAGATTTGGCTTGAACAATTACTTGCTTAGACAGCCGACGGAGTAGCCAGTGTTGTCCCTTTCCAGAAAATTTTGGTACCCATCCATCGACCCCGGAGGGATGGAAGGTTTAGTGGGCACGGCGGGAAATCCCAACCAGAAATTGTCCCTATGACTGATATCTATTTGCTATTTGCCCACATATCATATATATGGGAGGGGATACATGACAAGAAGGTTTTTCAATATTTTCGCCGCATTGAAAACATTTTCCTGTAGCCTGATATTAGCGCTATTTTCGCCCTTGTTTGAAATGTATAGAGAATGAAACGCAATTCTTTAATATGTATGCCTTAGATGGAGAGGAGGCGCCAGCCAATCACATCCAATCAAGAACTGCGATTGGCTAGCGCCTTCCCGTCTTCGATGCAAGCGAAATGGGCGACTTGTATTGTTGTGCTCTCCCAGAAATTTCGAATAACCAAATATATTCGAATAAAAGAAAATCGAATACATTCGAAAATCGCGTTTTTCGAGCATTCAAATACGAATACGTTCGAAAATCGCGTTTTTTCGAACGTTCGAATAGGAATATTCGACTTCGAATAGAATTGTTCGAATTCAAATGTTCGAATATTCACTCGGCAACAACTATAGCGACTTGCACATTTTTTTATTTCCGTAAATGTTGTTTAAGGGGCTCAATTTGAATCTGTCACTTGGTTCAAACAAATGGTTCGCTATTGATCTGATCACGTACATACATTGATCAAAAAATGGGCTCACTGTGCATCCTTCTGTATGGTAAGCCCTTTTTTTACTACGCCTGGTAGGTTCGCTATTCCGTGTAGGCTACATTAACAACTAGTGCCAAGAATACCAACATAACATCTAAAATTTTTAACAGGAGTAGTAAAAATAGTAAAAAACCATCACATACTTTTGCTCGTCATCGTATGGCTCTCTCAAATGTGGATACCCACCTTTTCTATCGTTCTCCGGCACTAGTGCGCTAGTTTTCGGCTCCAGCGCGGAAAACTGTGGTTCTTCCGAGAAATTCATATTAGGATCTGGCTTTCTTTACATACTGTAATAGTGCCATTTTTTAAAAGCTGCTCAACTTATCAGTACAGCAATACAAGAGGAGACCAGAAGAAGAGCTGACGATATAGCTCCCAGGAGATCAATGAAGACGTAAATGACTTTTGGGCTTCATTTGAAAATGTCAGAAGTAGCCTAATCCATGAGTGCTTTAGTCAAACGAGAAAACGTCGTTTGCGAACAAAAAAGCCTTAGTGAAGCATACGAAAAGATATTTGTTTTTATAAGAGGACGCAACTTGTAAAAACTTCAAAAAAAACAGGACTGTGATAGCAAATAAATTTCGAAAAATGCTCATTTAGCCAAGCGCTATTATGTAGGTTACGGTCTTTCCGGGATGAGTACACTGCGCCACCTAAAGGGGCGGAGATCAAACACCCTCTCAGGCCACTACCAATCACGGGGTTCTTTTACTTGTCAACGCAAAGGACAAAACGGAGCCAACGCTCTGTGGATAGATGAGGTGCGTGACCCCTGCCGGCGCTGTGAGTTCTCCCCGGAAAGCAACGAGGTAACGTGTCATTAAAAAGCTACTCCTGCTCTTCAAGTTATTCAATTTTGAAAAGCTAGTTAAGTTATTCAAAAAAGAAAGAAAGATATTAGAGTAGTGTTCACTCGATATGCAAGTATTCATCGAAAGTTGGACTTGGGTGGCTGTTGAAAAATTTTCAGCTTTGATGAAAATTGTTGCTCAAAGTTAATTGTCCCGATAGATTTTCAATCAACTACGATGAGTTTAGGTGACAAATCAATGCTATAGGTTAAAAAAGACAGTGACTATTAGCGTACTTTTTTATTTGTAGAGTACTGAAAAGAAAGGGTACATGTCGCGTAGGTGAGCAGCATTGGAAGGTGGGAGCATGCCATCCAATAATAATCAGACAGAGCACAGTCACAAACACATACCAGCCCATCAGGGTCCCGACTGAATACGCCCTCTCTGAACGGAATGCCCATTCAATGTGGTCTGATTGGTTTAGGCGTTCCCACCTACAATACCGCTCACGCCGCACGGTCAAAAGTGGGCGAAAAAACACAAAAATAGCGTCGCAAAGCGTCGCATGCTCACAACTCCTTCACTGTTAACATTTAGAAGAAAGGTTGGTACCAGTCGATTTGTCTCTTCAAGATCTATACAAACATGTGCACAACTTTACCGGAACATCCATATTTTCGCCGTGGGTGGTCCAAAATTGACTGAAGCGGGCTTTTACGATTAGAGCAGCTTATTTCCCAGGACATGCGTGCTTTCGGAGTATCTCAAGCATGGCGTACGTTGCCAGTGCTCTGTTATGCCAGGAATGTCCCGAGGGTGCGCCGTGCACAATGCACACAGAATCGAACCTATCAATCGAGTGGACCACCGCATGTCCACTGCGCTTCTATCTTCTCTTACTGGGGAATGCGAAATCCTCAAGACTATTTCGAATAGTTTGGAGAAGGTTTCCAGAAATTTCCAGTCACCACACTCAGGATTAGCTCCAATCTGTCTAGCGAAACTTTGGTGTGCGCCATGTACAATGCGTACAGAGAAGAAGCTATCAAAGGAGCGGATTGGACATCTGGTAGACTGAGCATTTGGGGAGTTTTGTCAGAAATTTCTTGCCGCCCTACTCAGGAGTTGCTCTAAGGCTGGTTCGCAAACCTTTGGAGTGCGCCGTGAACAAAGCATATAGGATCGGACCTTTCAATCGAGGGGGGGGGCGACCGCTCGCAAATTGCACGCGCGGGAGTGTTCGGAGCACAATAGCTCTGTCAAGTTGGAACCTTTCAGGTTGCAGCTTGTACGTTTTGTAGGCAGTCGAAAGGTCTGTTAGTACGCCTATATAAATAAAGGGTAAAGTAGAATCTCTTTTTTACTCAATCCCTTGGGATGCGCTACGCATTCTATTTTACGGAACGCTGTGGAGGCCATTTGAACACGCACTTGGCCTTTACAATGACTTTCTTAGCCGAGCGATGGGCTAGTCAGTGTCTTTCCTTCCCAGAAATTTTTTACATCGGCCCAATGAGCTCGAAGGGATGGGAGACTTAGTTGGCTTGGCCTGAAATCCCAACCTGGAATTGGGCGCATGCGACAGCGGACACCTCCTCCGACCACGCGCCAGCACAGGAGTAGTCACCACTAATTCTTTAATGTATTGCTGTCATCCAGTTTTAAAATCAATGACATCATTTCTAATAGAAGATAGAGGTAGACGGTAGTTAACCCCTGCGCCTCGCATTCTGCTTCTATCATCTCTTGGTGGTAGATTTTTTATATTTATAGGATAAAGGACGGCGTTACCCAATCGTTTTTTGGGTGCGCCAAGCATTCCTTCTACGGGATATCGTGGAGGCAAATCTATTGCCTGTTTGGCCTATTCAATAACTTGCGGTGGTCAACCGATGCACATATTAGAGCTTTATCCTTCCCAGACAAGTTTGGTACCATACGAATCGATTACGCAACATGCTTGTCTCAATACGTAGAGCGTGAAAATTAATTCAGATCAAGACAATATTTGAATTGTTGTAAAATTATCAGTATAATAACGAAAGTAAAGGCCAAGGCGAATCAATAGTACCGTTCGCCGAACGGCACTGTGCAGTCCCCTATAATTGGCATAGTACCACTGAATCTCGCACCCAGGTGCGAGGAGGCCTTGGTCGGGCGCGGGCGATGCACGCAGAGCCCAGGTCGAGCCGAATGCTGCCCAGAACTCGACCTCGGCAGAAAAGGCGCAAAATGGCGAATCTCTTCAATTTTTATAAGACTATGTTGTTGGGAAGGGCTTCCAATGGTGAGATGTGCTGTCTTAAGCATTTGAGGGACTGCCTGACGTGGAGTCCTAAATTTTGAAGACAAAGTGGGATCAGGAAATTGTATATTTTTCTCGAGTTTAGACACCTGAAAAACTATATTGGAGTGAACTCAGCTCCTCCTTCCTTGCCTGTATCAGAGCCACACAAACCTATTTTACACAGAAAAGATTTCAGCGTACTTGCTTTTGTCCTTAGAAAGTTGCAGTGCGCAAAACGTTGTAAAAAAACGTTACTGAAGGTGGTGCGCAGTGGATTTGTGACCAGCAAAAATTTTCTTTTTTTTCAAGTTAAAAGTGGGCCAGCTGCAATTCACCTACGTGCTTTAGAGTTCAGAGCAAATTTTAACTTTTTAACTTCCCTCTAAGAAAAGTTACAGCACCTGTTACACAAGAAAAGCTCATTGTTGGTTAAGAATGGAGAGCTGGTTGGGGATGCGAAATCTGGACATTTATCCAAAAATGATACCTTTCCTAAGTCGATAGAGCTGCGAAGAAATTTTCAGTAATACAAAATTAGCTATTCCCTGTGCGAGTGGTAATTGGAGGATACGCCGGCTGTCGCATGCTGGAGATTCGAGGTTCTCGGACTGGGCGCCGTCCAGACCATCCAAGCCTACAATCTTCCGGAGTCCGCTAATCGTTATCCTAGCCTTGTCTAGCTAGGACAAAACGCTGACTTATCCATAACCGTTGTTCATGGTGTGGTCCGAGTATAAATCCAAATCTTTTCAACGATATCTTACTGAAGTAATATGCATGGCGCGTCCCAGTTAGGAATTTGCATCTATTGTACATACTCTTCCTTGATGTGGTCAGATAAATCAGCTGTCGGCAGTACTCAGTAGATAAAGAAAAATTGTTAGCCCTGATTAGAATAACCGAAAAAATAAAAAATAATTAATAAATAATATAGAGTAGAATACAATATCTATGGTGTTGCAAGCTTCTCGGTCTACAGAATCTTCCCTAAGGAGGAGTTACCGTAAACGCGCTGGCATTAGATCGGCGCGTTTAAATGTTCTTTTGGGCGCAATTAGTGGAGACGTCGCTCGCTAATGAGTATCCCCTGGTGCTTTGGAAAAAATAGCGGTAAAAAATGAACTAACGAAAAATGTTTTTGCAGCGTTGGATAGATCTCGTCGAGGAGATCACAACGGTGTGTGAGTTTTTCAAAAACGATGAAGATGCAGAGGGCTACAGCAAAAGAACAGAAAGAACGCGGAAAACGCGCCTACCGCGCCCTTTTTCCAATCCTTATGGTGGGTATTGTACCTTCTGACCGTCCCCCAAGTACAATGCAGTACAAAGGACGGCGTTGATCAATCCTTTTTGGGATTCACCACGTTCTTCTACTTCCATGAGATGTTGTGGAGACGAAGTGAATGCGCGTTTGGCAAGTAGAGCGACTTTCGATGCATACAAGGCAGTGTTTAACCTTGCCTAGACACGCTTATTACAAACACGCTAATTCTACAGGGTGCGCCATTAATATGGTCACTCAATAAATAGCGAATTACCCACGCAGACTTCATCAGGGAACAGCGAAGTTTCGTCAACAATTTACTAACAACCTATTTAACAAATAGAGTGGATATCATTCAATATGACCTCCCTTGGCACGAATGACAGACTACATCCGCTTAGGTTAGAACTCAATGGTCGCACGCAGGGTTGCTTGCGGAATTTCCTACCATGCTTTTTCCAGTGAGGATTTCAGCCCTTGAATCGTGGAATCGTTAGCGCAGGCTTTTTCCTGCAGAATAGACCCAATGCTGTAGCCCATAACATTCAAATCGGGCGAGTTTGCCGGTCACTCAGAAGCAGGGATGAAGTTGGGCAGATTCCTCGCGTACCACTCCTGAGTCTTCTTGGACTTATGAGCGCGTGCGCGGTCCTATTGAAAGTCCCATGTTGTACTTCCAAAGTGTTCTTGAGCCAAGGGAGAAAATTATTCAAAATGTTGTTCAGGTAAACATCAGTGTTGCCCTTTGCTCCTATTTCTACAAAAACAATGTGTTCGTCCCGTGGCGGAAACTCCGGTCCAAACCATCAGGGAAGCTGCATGAGAGTTTCTGGTGAACGATTCTTTCCTTCCTGCTGCATCTTCACTACTTTCCGCCAATAACCGCGAGTTTTGGTGGATTAAAATCTGCTTGATTGAGAGAAGTTTCTCATCGGTGAAGATCGTCGTGCAGTGGTCGTGCCGCTCGAGGAGTCTACACATTTTAGACCTCTTCCTTCCATCTGTGCAGCCGTCAGTCCGTGCAGTTGAAGGAACTTGTAGGGGTATATTCCAAGTTCATTCTAACAACTCGCCTCATTGTCGTAGCCGATACGTTGAGCTCGGATGCCACCTTTCTCCTGAATTCGCACTTTCACGATTTTTCGAAGACTGCTCGTAGCTACGGATACCGGGCGGCCACGTCGGGGACGACCAACGAGAGAGAAACGTTCCACACAGCGATAGACTGTCTTCCTGTTCGGTTTCAGCAGACGAGCGATGTTGGGAACAAAAAGTCCTGCCCTCCTCAGATGCAAGATTGCCATACAAAACTTTATCGTTTCTGAAGGAAGCAGTGTGGAGATGCAACAAACACTATATGTGGTTAAGGTGACACGCAGAAAAAACAATGAAAACACAAAAATGTTTTGCAAAAAATACAAAAAAATGACGCGCGAAAAAAGCGACCATATTTATGACGCACCCTGGATAATTCGTCCTAACCCTGTGCCTTGGCAATAAAGTCTCTATGCCTCGAACACTTGACACCCGCACGTCTTCGTCTGGTTTTCATACGCCTAAAACTTGAACTACTTCCTTAAAGATTCTGCATTACGATATTTTGTGATCCTTCTTCTAGCATGGCTTCTCCCTCCTGAAGAGCTAAGTTCTATGAGATATACATATGATGATAAAAAAAGATAAAAGAGGGCACTGCCCAGTTTCTTGGTGGAAGAGGCATGAATTCTAGTTCTCAGGATATCGCGGAGATATTTTCGCTTACACAATGAATTGCGTCAGCCGAGGAGCAAGGCAGGGTTTTCTCCTTCCCATTCAACTCTAGTCGGAATTCATCTACCTGAACTGTTGGAAGGCTGGTCCTAGGCAGGAATCGAACAAAGAAGAGAGTGGACGCGATAGCCGGCGCCGGCACCGACTTCGCCATGCGCTCTGAGACCTTGTGGTTATTGTGGCTAAAAAACCAAGGAAAAAACTAATTACGAACCTTCTATTGTCGTCAGTTTTCACCTGAAATCTCACGTTTTCTGCTGCAGATATATGCCGATGGTCAGCTGATTCACGACGGCTGCAACGCCCATCGACCGCCAGCAAAGATGCTGATGCCGATGCCACAGTCTATTCTTCGGTTCCATTCAGACGGTGGAACTCAGGGAAAGGGGTTCAAAATCGCATACAGCCTCGGTAAGCAAATAGAAATAATCTGCTGGGTACACTTGCAGAGATATAGGTATTTTCTTTCCCAAAAACCCCAAAGTTTCAGTCTGCGAAAAGGTCTTGGTCGGAAATGGAACAATTCAAACGTGGAACTACCCGGATGGTGGTCGTGCCGGAAAATGTGTCTACACCATTCGTGCCGATGCTAGTCACGCGATTCGACTCAAGTAAGCTATTCGTCCCTTGTCTGTGGCTCACTGGTCCTATAGTATCAAGGCGCTAGATGACCACACGATTTCTTGATGAATTAGTTTTTTGAGCAAACATAAAAAGACTTACCATTGAAGGGTCTCGGACGTCTGTCTGGAAGACGAAAATGAATAACAGGACGGGACTCTCCTTTCTTCATATGGTCCTTAAACCGAGTCCCTGAAACTTCAGCACGAAACCGCTCAGTCACACCAAAAAATACCCTCAAAACATCTATTATGCACAAAAAATGCAAAATTACTGCACGGTCAGGGCATTGAACATCTGATCTGAACACACGAACACATGAAGCAGCAATTTTACGTAATTTTTGCATATTTGATGGTCGGAAAGTAAGGGACAAGAACTGTGCGACTTTGCAACTCTGTAGTGAAGTTTCAGCCCCTATAGCACGACGAGTTCAAGGACTTTCCAAAGATGGAACGTATTTTCCTATTATATGATGGATGAAGGTTCTCGGAGCGGCGTTCATATCAGCTGCTCAGGCACGTGTGTGACCATGCGAACCTTTCCTGAATAGTAATATGGGAACATTTCTTTTGCGCTCACATTAGTGGTGCGAGGGTGCGGGAACGCGCCGCGGCTCCCAGTATATTCGCGGGAGCCAATCACGGCACCGATCCCACAGTGCGTGATTACGGTTAGCACTATGGCCGTCCGCGTACCCCTGCTGTGCGCATAAGCAACATGTGCCGTAATTTGTAAAAGGCTATTATAATTTAGAATATTCCGTATTCTGTAATGTAGCTAATTCAAAGGCTGAGCGATATAAAATTTGATGGAGTGAAGTTACTATGAAGTTATTTAGTTACATAGATTTAAGAGCAACATTGGCTCTGCAATCACTACATTACATAAAAATTTTAATCTCACTATTCTACCGGGTTTATATATTTATGGAACTATCTATTCAGTGGTTTTCCAGCAACTTCTCTACCATTTTTACCCCTAAAATGAGGTAGAATACCATCTAACCTGAAATAATTCAGATTTAAAACGATTGGAATGCGAGGAGCGTCGACCAGTCAGTGCTTCTACAACAGAGACTCTCACGAGTCGGCTACCGATTACGTTGAGGTACGGTAATAGCTGATTTAGCCGTCGTTTGTTAGAAGGAAACCTGAAAGGTTATTTCGAAATCTGTAGGAAGCCCTGTTCTTATGTCTCTTGAATTTAATTTTGAAATGGACTTCGCGGCCGGGACAGCTATTCTACATAGTCGTGCTTTTGAGAAATTTTAGCGAACTAAAGCATGAACGAATGAATTATTGATCAAAATTTTTGGAATAAATGATTTAACGAATTGATTCGATGTCGAAAAGTTTCGAGCGAATGAATGAAAGGATTTATTCGCTCATCAATTTTTTTCAATGATCGAAAATCGATTTTTCATTTATTCGAATAATATTAGGTTGGCAACTAATTTCGTGGACTCTCAAGAATCTTCAGCAAAAGTTTTTATTAACCAATAACTAATGACAATCTTTAATTAGAACAAGATTCCTCAGAACGCAGAAGCGCTTCCCATATATCAGGTAGCTGGTCTATCCCACGGCCATAGAATTATTGTTCTTCAAGGCGAAGAATCTTTAGAGGTGCATTTTGACCCGGTCCACATTATTAAATCGTCTTCCAACCAAGAAGTACTGCACCGAACTAAAGATGTGGTAGTCACTCGGCGAAAGGTCTAGGCTGTAAGGTGGATGAATTTGACGCTCCCAGTCAAGGTCTCCTATTTTTTGAGGCGTCCGGTTCGCTACGTTCCCTCCGTTTGGTGGTGTCAAGAAGGTATTAACTTCTGGGAGTCATCAAAAACGGTTCCAGCATTAGTGCTGAAATCTATTCTTCTCAACCTGCCCGCGTGCAAGCTGAACTCTGCTAGAATCGGTTCAGACAGATCTCCAGCAGCGGAATTATCTTTCAGCAAGATAACGCCAGATCACACGTCGCGAATCGGAAGCTTCAAAAAATCGAAGACCTTGGCTGGGAGCGTCTAACTCGCCCACCTTACAGCCCAGGTTCTGCCCCAAGTGACTAGCACCTTTATAGCTCGCTGCAGCATTTCTTTGTTGGAGGACGACCTATTAATGTGGACCATGTAAAAATGCACCTCCAAGGATTCTTGGCTTCAAAACCACAAGAATTCTACAGCTGTGGGATGGGCCAGGTAGCTTATAAATGGGAAGTAGTATTGCGTTCCAATAGATCTTACTTTGATTGAAAACTGTTATTTGTTATTTGTTTATGAACACTTTTGTGAAGGCGCTTGAGAGTCCACGAAATTAGTTGCCAACCTAATAAAACAATTTGTTCGATTCAGATCCATGTTTAAAGGTTTGATGTTTATTCGATATTTGGTTAAAATTTCTCGTTTCAAAAAACTTGAAATATTCAATTTTGAATAATATTCGATATTCTTCGACGTTTTTCGATGTTCAAATTTGAACGAGTATGCGAAAATCTAGACATATCTAATGTTCAAAAAAATATTCGGATAAACCGTTCGATCAATTACTCGAATACAGCGCATTGCCGCACGATCCCGTAACGGATAGAATGCGCATCCAATTCTATCCAATTTGTTTGCATCGAATTTCATTCTTTATCTATTCGCAAGCACGAACCCATTTCTTGCTATCCACAGACAGCAGCCGTAAATCTTTTACGCTGTTTTCTCCAAGAATTCTCCTTAAAGGGAGGGCCTATTCAAAAAACAGAAGTTAACATCGGAATGCAGTATGAGCGATCATCCAATGTTGTAGGTATCATACAGTGGTTTTAGAAAAAAAGTTTTGGGACCTATAACACCTGGACCCTGTCGGTGCAGTTGTTACAAAAACCATACCTTTCAAAACCACTGGATAGGTCACGCGCATTGGATTTGGATGGCAACATTTATTTTTTGAACAAGTCCCTTTGAAGGGACGTGTGAGAAAACGGCGGTTTTTTACGTTTATTCCGCCCGAAAACCGAAAGAAAGCAGCAGTATGTACTCCATATGCATAGATCTAGCAACACTATGTCAATATACTTTTAGTTTTCTGGCGGAAAGAAGAGGACAAGCAAATCAATCAACGCTATGTATGTGCTCGTTATCCATTTGTCGAGGAAGGCGAGTTCATCATGAGCGCCTCGAGACCGCTGATCATCACCCACGTCAGCAGCGGAGACTCAAGAAATCGCGGTATTCTGATGGAGTATTCGACAGTAGACGTTGGTAGGGACGTTTCAAAAATTATCCTAGTTCACCTTAATGTTAGAATCTCTCTTTCTGCAAACAAATGATCTCTGCAGCC